>JARKIA010000137.1:0-490732 GCA_029289565.1 Mycena galericulata | reverse complement strand
ATTTGAGTCTGTAGGGACGCGTCGGCGCGTGTCATTCATTGACAGGATCAGACAGACGTACGCCCCGACGCGGTTCTTGATGACCCCACCAAGTGCCGGTAGGTCTTCTGCCGAATAGGTTGTGTCGTCCTTGCTCGTGATGAAAAGCTCTTCAGCCACTTCAATGTAAAGTGTTTGAAGCTTCTTTCCCCCAGTGTCGACGGGCCCGGACTGGCCTTTGTCGAAGCCGAAGGCCTGCCTGTAACGCGGCTTGCCTTCAATGATGGTGAGAAGCTCATCTGTCAGAGACCAGTTAGCACGCTTCGCCCATCTGTTGTGCCTCGTTAGTAGTCACCGGGAGTCAGCCAGACAGGTCACTTACTGCACCGTGGGTGCACTACGCTTCTTCTGTGTCGCTGCTTGCTTCTTTTTTCCTCCACGAGCAGTCGTTTCCTCGTTTTCCTTATTTTTCTGGGCGGCCTTCCGGGCCTTCTTCTCCTTATCATGCTCAGCAACCAGGAGGCGGGCCTTCAGAATATCAAGTTTATCAGCCATGAGCGTGAGATGAGACGGGAATGCGACGCGTCGATAGTGTAGTGTAAAAAGATTTGAGAGCGGCTCGGGGTGCAGATGCCGAAGTCACGCACTTTCGGCTTGGGGACGTGTCACTGTGACCCCACTCAAATCGAAATCGAAATCAGCGTCGAAATCAGCGAAATCAGCCTACTGTGAAAGGCCCTTATGTCTGGACCGCCACAAGGTCGACAGTTCGACTCCTTGGAGTGGCATAATTTGGTGGTCAACATTATTTTCTCGGATACAGCAGTCCTGAAAAATCCCACGTGGCATCCACATGTCTATGAGAGTCTATCTGATCTTGCTTTGCATTTTCCGAGGGGTATTTTTTCGCACTTGGAGCTTGCGAACTTGGGCGCAAGCTGACAAGGCCAAACAAGCCACAAGTTATTTGTTAAATAGCTGATGATCTGAAGGGAAGAAAAGAAAAGATCTGTATCGGAGCATCAGTTGACCGTATTACCACCAAGCCAGACCCTCTGGGTATCCCGCGTCGCCGATATATTCGCGATGGGATTGCCGTGGATCAAGAGCAAGCACAAGGAGTTTGGGAGCACGGTATAGGTTTGCCGTGACCGCGATAAGAATTGATGCCGCTTTCTCCGAAATCACACCATTTCCTTGTTTGAAGCGGCCATGGGATTGTAAAGCAGAGTGAGATGAACGAGGAGGAAAGCCACCAGAATACTTGCATCCATATTTGCCAAGATATTTGCGGTGGAAAAAAGTGCTCGCCGGGCCGGCACGGCCCCGACTCCACTCTCGACCAGATAACGCGACACCGAAGCAACCTCGCAATTTAATTTTACGAAGCGCGTCTTCTGATGCTGGCACAAGATGGACGACGGGCCGTCGTGACGCCGCCTCTCTTCACGACCGTCTTCGAGGCACTCGCCCGGTCTAAGGCAAGAGTTCCTTCAAAATGCATCATGCAATTGCACGGCTACTCCTGTGGGTGCCATTGCTGGTCTCGCGGCAGGCATGGGCCCAAACGACCAGCCCGTCCAACATTACGACCGACTTTGAAGTCGACGCGCCGCTGCCGAGGCCCGCGACGGGCAGGTGCACGCAGACGCTGATGGTGCACACATTCGGCAACTCGTACGGGGCGCCGTATGTCGGCGACTACACGCCCCCGAGCTGCGAATTCAACAGCGTCGTTATCACCTTCACGGCTACGGTCGCCGGGCGCCAGTACGACCGACTCTCCATGATGTACCTCACCGACACCGAGGTATGGCGCATGAGCACGGCCGAGCCCACCAAGGACGGCATCGTGTGGACCTACGTCAAGGACATGACCGCCTATCTGTCGCTGTGGAAGCAGCCGCAGACACTTGTTTTCGAGCTCGACAACATTGTCGACTCGACATACACGGGGTTGTACAACACTACACTCACGGCTACTTTCTTCACCGCCGCCGACGCCCCCGTCACCGCCGATGCCATCCTGCCCATCTCGTCGCTTCAAGGCTCGGCCGGCAAGGAGAGTGTGTTCCAGGTCCCTGAACAGGTCGCCTCGGTTAAATACTCCATCCCCGCGAACGTCTCGCGCGCGGCCGTGTCCATCTCGGCCAACGGCCAGATCAACGAGGAGTTCTGGTACACCAACGTGTTTTCGTCCCAGGTGCTCACCTTCGACAGCACGGTGGGCGCGTTGCTCGGCGGCGGACCGTTCCGAGAGGTGCAGCTCCTCATCGACGGCTATCTGACCGGCGTTGTGTGGCCCTTCCCCGTCATCTTTACCGGTGGCGTGGTTCCGGGCTTGTGGCGCCCCATTGTGGGGATCCAGGCTTTCGACTTGGCGGAGAGCGAGATCGACATCACGCCGTTTTTGCCGTACTTGACGGATGGGAAGGAGCACAACTTTACCATTGGTGTGTTCCAACTTGCGGACGACAATGGAAGCGGAAAGGCCAGTTTGACCACCCGTGGTGGTAACATTTAGCCTAACGGGTTGGAGCTAGCCATGAAAACCTAGTTCCTAAAGCCACGGCCCCAGCCATCCATGGCTGGGGCCATATCCTATATGCTAAATACCGCATATATATATATATAATGGCGGCCTCGCGGCCCTAGGACCATCCATTTAGGGATGTATATCCCGAAACCCATCACCAAGCTTCTGCCATCACACCGGATTTGGGAGTTGCGTCAGAAATACTGTCCCAATCCAGGTTTCATGCCAAATAAGGCTACAATCCACCCATAAACACCAGAATAACAACCAGAATAACATTTATTTGACAAAAACCACATCACAGTCACGAAATCAGATTTATGCTGCCTGCGCGAAGAATTGATTGAGGTCGGCTGCCTCCATCACCGCGTCAATGTCCACCCGTGCAGTCGTTTCCCACTGGCCCCTGAAATGACTGGCCAAACGGCGACACACCCCCGCCTGCCTCAACGCATACCCTCGCAGCCCAGCCCTCAGCTGCGCTGATGCCTCGGGCCGCGCGTTGACTCGCTCCATCCACCACCTCTCCTGCCAAGCGAGGTAACGCAGTGTCCGGCGCATCTCTTCTTCCAACAGCAGCGTTTCTTCCACCCAACGCTTCTTGCGCGCTTTCGCGCGAGCCCACTCCACACGTACGGCTGCAAGTAACGTCACCACCACCCAAAATGGAAAACACGCCGCTCACAGTCATGTAAGTCCTTCTCTTCGTCCCCCGAACTCGCCGTCGTGGTCCAGATCCAGGACATAAGACGCTTCGATTGCCCCGGCGCGTTGCGCGGCGCACGCGCCCCACGGCCCGCGGAGATCATCGCCAGCTTTTTCTTTGCCGCCGTGTCCGACTCACCGTTATCGCCGTCCAGCCGAATATCTTCGTCCTTCAGCTCTTTGAAATGCGGCGCGAATTTGTCGCCCTTCAGAGACACGAGCGCCCCACGGCCCTTTCGATATTTCAGCGCCGCCAAGTTAACTCGATCGCCGACTTCGCCGATGAGCGTGCGGGCCTTCGTCGTCGCATTTTGGCCCGTGAGGTTATCGTTGCGGAAGCTGATAAGGTGACGCTTCGCGTGCAAGCGCCCTCGGAGTACACCCAGCGAATCCCCGCATTGCGCCTCGCGCAGCTGGGCCTCCATCTCAGGAAGTCCCTTCACGCACACCGCGGCTCGCGCGTCCGCCGGGATTTCGCTCGGCATGTAGAGGCTGATGTGCTCAGCCCTTGGCGGGGGTGAATCGGAATCGCGCACCGCCTCGTCAGCGTCGATAACGGCAGCAGCGCCGGGCATGAACGTTTCCTGCAACTTGCGGAACGTCCCGACTTTCTTGAGGACCGAAAGCCGCACTTCTTGAATTTTCGACTCACGATCCGGCGCGACCACGGCCAGGCCAGCCAGTTCCGCGATGATACGGCGTCTATTCTCTTGGATTAGCCGCGTCGTGTAAATACTAGGCGCCAACTTACTGTGCTTGCTCGATCTGGAGACCCGCTGTCAGGAATGCTGTCGCACTCCTCCCGTGTACCGGCGCCCTCCCCCCAATCAAATCTTTCTCCTCGTCCTTTTTCAGTTGCAGCCGAACTTGCGCCTCTGTCGGGCCATCTACGACAAATACTGAGCAAGTAAGTCTCCGACGCACGCGGAAACAACGCACCATTCCTATCTAACACATATGGGTTCGGCTGCGACGGATCGGCCAGCCATGCATTGATCTCGCTCTGCCACTTTTCTTTCACGTCTTTCTCGATGGTCCTGGTGATCTCCGCAAACCCCGCAACTTGACGGTCACGTTCCGCGCGCGCCACAGCCAGTTTACGTCGCAGAGCGTCGCCTAATCCAATGTCAGAACAAAAGAAGGCCCGCTCTCCATAATAACTCACCGAGTCCCAGATTCTTCCGATAATTGTGGGAATCGATTTTATCCTCGAGGGTGTCGACACGATTCCCCTTCCCCATGTCCTTGGTATGGTACGACGCAGGGTTGAGTACGGCCCACGTGCGCTCTATACCTTCGCCGTCGCTTTTCCCAACGCCGGGCTTCAAGCTCAAGCTATTCGCGTATGTGCAGACTTCTTCGTGAGATGCCGCGTGCCAGACAGGTAACGCACACTGCCAATTGATCGAGTCGAGGGGAAGTCGGATGCTTTCGGGCATTTTCGCGTTGCGCTCTTTCAGATGAATTTTCCACTGGCAGGAAATGTCGTATGAAATGGTGAGCCAGAGCAGCGCGAAGCCCGCCAAAGCGCTCAGCAGGATGAAGTCCATATTCGCAAATCTGGACGCAACATCTCATCAATAGTCATCACGACATTACAAATGGAAATCATACCGCTCCCCCTTCTGTAAATCCCCGATCCCGTGGCCGAGAACACATTCATGGCGGGCGCAGACGCATCCCCCCACTCCCGACGACCGCAGGCCTGCTGTCCCGCGAGTTTCTTTCTGCAGAAGGGCAGCAAAAGCAATACAAGTACTAATCTGCAACGCCCATCAATGATCAATGGGTTACAATCGATAAGCTGAAACGCGCACATCCTTCTCGGGCACATAATTTTTCAGGTGTTTTCGGTATCGAGCCGGCTCCACAAAATAACCCCAGCCCGGGCCCAAGGACGGGTCAGGGCGTTCATTCGCGCGCATGCGATTCTTGAGCTTGAAATTTGCATCTAGGGCAACTAATAGCATGTAAAGAAACCTTTGCGCACATAAGCAACCATCGTAAGGAATTAAGATCCAAGCACAGACAACTCACTGGAATTTTTTATCCACGTTCCGCCAGTCCTCCGGTATATTCCGCCTGTCATGTGGGCAAGCCCAGCACTTGACCGCCAGTTCCCGCTGTGCGGTACCGGCAACACCCGCGGGGTCGTGCGCTCGACCAGCCCGTTTCGCGCGCTTGAGGAACGCCCATTGGCGAGACATCCTCATGAACTCTTTGTAGCGATGCTGATAGAATTTATCATTAGTAAAATTTCTCGCCCGCCGAGACGAACACAAATACCGGCAGCCAATCGAGCCCAGCAGATGAAGTCGTATCTGTTTGGCGCTCGATTGCAGTAATAAAATCGTGTGCATTCATGTTGCACACGACGTTCTGCATCCGAAAAGTCTCCAGTGTTGTGAATGTGGCGCATGTTGCCGGATCGGTGATCGTTGCGGGATACCAGCTGTTTCGGAGCAGCTGCTGGACGTTGGTGGCGTAGTCGGACTTATCGCACTTGCAGTACCGGTACCGCACTCGGTGTATGTACGGTAAGTCGATAACCGTCATCGTGAGTGTTCGCGGGTCAGGAAATCGGCAGGGGAAGCCGCCGTGACCGAGCTGGTAGACATAGCCGAGCTCCTGCAGACTGATCTTCTTCCAGTAGTCGCCGTTCCACTCCTTTATATACTTCAATAAGTCGGACATCCGCGGGGATGTTATACATACCTTAAGAACATGAAGAGGCATCCGGGCATGCGCAGTGACACAACAGCCCTGGCATTGCAGGAAGTCACCGCATTGGCGACACTTGAAAAGCCTGACCACATCAGGCGGACACGCGCCTTCGACGTAGGCCACGGCGCATATTTTGCAAGCCAGACTGGGCGCGGTGTCATCCCCCAAACCATCATGGCGTACAAGCTCATCAAGAAAAAAATCGGCCATAGGTTTCCACAAGTGCATCTGGGCGGTCTAGATATATGTCAAGTCAGCGCTTGGCCAGGAACGCGGCAAGATCGACCACGTACTGAGCTTTCGTACGTCTTCCGTTTTCCGAGTACCTCCGCTGGTCTAGCGGTGCGGGACGCGCTCGGCACGTCAGGTGCATTGGACCCCTCCGCAGCGTCGTAGTCTTCGTTGCCGGGATCCCAATCATCTTCAATGGCGACGGGAGTCCACAGAGCCAACGGGTCTTGGAGTTCGGTAGGTTCTAGTCGGCGTTTCTTATGGGCAATATTCAACACTTCTTCGCGACGTCGGTCCAGTGTCGCAGAAAAGTAGACCCCCACATCTGCGGAGAACGAGGGCTCGCCGGGAGGATCGTCCCCCCCGACGCTCGCCTTAGCGTCGGATTCTCGAAAGCGTCGGCCGCGTCCGCCTTGATTCGCCCTGGGCTTCATGACGACCGGTAGCAGGCTTCAAAGATTGTGCATTTATTCATTGCGTGAAGTTACCACTGACCCAAGTGAGCCAAGAGTACGTGAAACAAATCTGCCGTGTACATCAATTGATTCTCGCCATTTTGGTCAACTTACTGCCAATCCCATCAGGCGGGCATTGTCGCTTTTTTGGCAAAAGGCGTTCGCTTCCGGCCACGAAAACACAGTGTAAGATATCTACTTGCAATATCTACAATTTGCACCGACTAGATGTGCTTCATCAGTCCAAAATCATGAGGAAAATAAAGATTTAACCTACAATTCGACCCTGCGCGGCTCGCCCATCGCCTTGTGGAACCCATGTGCAGTTCCATCAGAGGCCGCCCATGCCGTTTCAATTCCCTCGCCGTCGGTCCTCCCCGGCTGGTGGTCCTTGAGGTACTGGCACCCCACATCGTAGGTTATCCAACCTTGGTGCTGGCCGAGACGGAATGAATGGTCGAGCGACAAATACAGCAGCTCCGTCCTGAGTCGCTCCCCCGCCGAAAGCGAGACGACCCGTGCCACAAATGGCCTGTGGGTTATGTCAATTTTACGCGCGGCTGGAAATGGGGAGAGCGCAGTGCGCACTGTTTCGAGTCCATGCGCCTGATCTCCCACAGGCTTTGGGGGATCTTGATGCCCGATGGGATCTTGAAGAATTTTGCCTTGGGTGGCTTGTAGAGCACAACTTCTCTGCCTGTACACGGTGTGAAAATACATTGAAGGGAAAATAGATTGCGTACACGGATTAGAACTCATATTGCCCTTGGTATGAAGCTGGTTTGCGGAGAGAACAGGAGTACGCGCGGCATCATTGGACGCCCTTTTCAAGGCACGCGGCCCACATGGAACCGGAAACCTGATACAGTTTCCGAATCGCGCGTCAGTGGATCAAGATCCGATTTGCACCCTAGCCAACCGATTGGCTCTGTCAGGCTCAAAAGCATACCGTACGGTCGCAAGTTCGCAACCTGTCCTCCTCTCCAAAAAAAAAAATGCCTCCCTTTGTAGACTCCGTCGGCGAAACGTACCATGAACCGCTCGACCGCAGAGGACGCTCGGCGGTCCCCTATGTTTTCCCGAATCAACCGATGGGCCATGCAATAAAAGGACCACACCCTACCGACTATCGTCTTGCTCTCAGTTACGAGCTTCCTCGTGTGTTGCACCGAGAGGCTGACGACCTCGTCTATCGTGGCGAGGTATGCTTTTTTTTGCGTCGGTACCAGCCGAATATTGCTGATTTCGCGCGTGTTAGTGTCGGCCTCAAGACTCCTGTGCGGCATACGCTGGGCTTGCGCACGACGACGCGCAGGAGAGCACCTCCCCAATGCGCGGCGTCTCCCTTGCAGCTACCGACGTCGTCCCCTCTTCGGACCCTGGCGAACTGGAGGAACTTGCGGCGCGCGCGTCTTCCCTCACACCCACCGAGCCCAGCTCCCCGTCCGCAACCACCACTGAGCGCCACACTTCGCTCGCGCCTACCGAAATAGTCCCTTCTTCCGACTCTGGGGAACTGGCTGAAGAGGATGCGACGTCCGGATCCACTTCACCCACTGCAAACGAGCGCGTCTTCCCGCCTCCGCGCAAGCTGGTGACTTACCTTTCGCGCGACAAGTACCGCCTCCGCATGGGCAACTCCGTCAACTCCGCCGTCGATGAAGTCGCAGCACGCGTCGATGCCCACTTGGCAAAGAACAAAAAGTCTCGCCCCCGCAAGGACTATGGTCCAGTCAGGCGGCAGTCTCGTCGCATACGCTCCGGGAAGATCGGCGACCGCACCGCCCACGGATTCGACATAGGCCACCTTCTCGAATTACACATCGTACAGGTCGTCCCTTCCCGTGGGTGAGTAGGATAGCTTCGGAGACGCACACCTACTTACCTACCTCTAGAGAACTGCGTCCGTTGGTTGATTCCAACAACCTAGTCGTTGGCGTATATTCCGACGCTCCGTTTGCAAGCGAGGATTGGTGGCCTGTCACCATCGAGCGCGCCTCCAGGGGAGCGCGGCGCCTCTACCGGAACGGCGATTTCTCAATTATGTGCCGCAACGGGCGCATGTCCAACACCGCCAAAGGGGAAGACTTCGTGCGCTTCGGTATTGACTTCGGAGTTCGCGGCCAGGTAAGTAGCGACGTACTGTCTTGAGTTCGACTCTGACAATTGTTAGTTCCCTCACACGGTGGTCAACACACACGCGAGCCGTCGCGAGGTGCGAACCCTGGCCGAAAGCGAAGACTTCAAAACGATCGCAGCGTATCAGTGCTGTAAGCTGAGTTGGCCTTTCTGACATAGTGGCTGACCCCATAGTATCATTAGATTTGTTGCGGAAGATCGCGCCCCAGATGTATGCTCACCAGGAGGTCCTCCTAGATCAGCTGGCCGAGAAGGATACGGTCTACCCGGCATTCCTTGGATCGGTCTTCTCGACGGCAGAGATCAGCTTTGGGAACGCAGCCAGCTTGGCGGAACGTGATACATACGATGCGTTCGGGTCCTTCCGCGCGTTCACTGCACTTGGCACGTACGACAACGATTTCAGCTGGTTCGTCTACTTCCGCGAGGACGAAGGTGACCGCGTCGCCATCCGCTTTCCCGTTGGTGCGACTTTGCTCGTCCCGACGTCCGTGGTGCGCTACTGCTTCACAGCGGTTCCAAAGGGGCAGCGACGCCATATTTTTCAGCAATACTTCAACGCTGCAGCGGGACGCTGGGTTGAGCAGGGTTTCGTATCCGACAGCGAGTTCCCGGATTCGGTGTCCGTGCCCGAGTTAGCCATGCATGCACTTCGTCGCGGGGATCGCGTCGACTCTACGTACCACATGATGTCCAAGCTTAACGAGCTGTTTACCTAGGTAGTCCACACGTAGTCAGCAAGCAGAGTAGTCGGTTCGTGAATTGAGAATACACCAGTGACCAAGCGCGCGTCACTGATTCCAGTGATTCAAATTGTCCAGCTGTGGAAGATTGAGTAAACATCACGTTACACGTCGCGCAGGCTGGCCTGGTCCAAACTTGGCCAAACAAAGCGCGTGCTCCAGTTGGCACGATACACAAAAAGTAAATCCCTATTTTTTTAGAAAATTTGAAAAAGCATAGACGCGTCCACCGAGCGAAATCGAACTCGCTGCACCCGAGCTGATACCAACACCGGGATTTTTCGAGTTACAACTACGCCAAGTGACCGCGGCTTGGATATGGGATCTCCACGAGGTCTCTTTGAGATCAGTCGAAACCGAGGCAGAGGAGCTGGCTGCTGAGACTCATTGAACTTGATTGAATCATTACAACAAAGATTTCCCGGTAACTGGATCAATGTCCCGCTCCGCGCAATCAGAATCCATGTCCATCATGTCCTCCACGGCGTCTTCAATACATGCGGGGTCCCGCAAACCTTGCTTGATTTCGCGCTCCACGCGTTTCGCATACTTGACCAGGCGCTTTCTTGCAAAGGCCTTGGAGCCAAACTCCTCCAAGAATTTGCTGGACAGCGGTTTGTGAGATTGAGACCACATGGTAAACATGGTAACGAGGACGGGACTCACCGGTTCCGGCGCTTCTCCGCCTTCTTGGCTAGGCGCAAGCGGTGCCTAGAAATCACGCGCGTCAACTGAAACTGCTCGCGCCGGATGGCGCGGCGGGCGTTACGCACCCGGCGCGAAACTTGGCCCCATAGGCGCGCTCTTTCGTAGCGTAGGCCGCCTGCGCCTCAGCACTATCAGATTTCAGGGCCGCGCGCTTTCTGTAGGTACAAATTGAGAGCATAGATAGAATGAAATGAGTGGGTACACGCACTTGGCCATCCGGATGCGAGCCTTCTCATTGCGCTCATGTTTCTTGATAACTCTGCGAAATATAGAATGAGTCTCCGCAGAATGCGCCGCTCAAGTCGACGTACTCCCATTGGTGGGCGGTGATGTCCTCAGGGGACGTTTGCGTACCACCCTTCGCCCGTCTCGTTTGCCTAGCCGATAGTGGAAAGCGTTTTTCAAACGCTCTTCAATTGTTTTTCAGTTTGGAATAGGGCACAATAAAGAAGAGGGACGTACTCGCGCTGAAGTGGGTTGAGATCACGAGATAGGATTTTTTTGTCTGAGGGAGGCATCGTAGAGGTCGAAAGAAGGGGTGAGACGTAGTAGGCGAGAAGAATCAAGCCTTGAGTGCGCGTTTTGTAGCAAGTTCCCCACCCTAGGATATTCATCAAATGTTATGAATTCACCAAAAAATTTCCCGATGTCCAGCGTGTGTGGGGGCCTCTGCGTGGTATGTCGGTATGTATTCCGGCTGTCTATAGAGAAGCTACGTTGTTGTCAAAGCCAGTACAGTCGAGTCGAGCTCGGATTCCTGTAGCAAGTTCGCAGAATCAGCCAATTTAGTGGCAAGTTCGCAGCAATATTCGGACCAAGTGTCGACCAGTCAATCACACGGGGAAAAAGGTGGCTTCTTTCCACTGCAGGAGGCGCATATACGGGCGCCGGCGTTCATCCCGCGAGCAAAAGGCACGATACGAGCAGTTATGCAGTTACAGACGCCAGTATTCTACCGCAGCTGTGGTAGCAAGTTCACAAGAAGAGGTTAGGGTTAGGGGTTCGGTTGTTTCTCTGAGCTCTCGAAATTCGCATTCTCGAATTTACATTTACGGGAGGAGCTGGATATTTGGCCTAGATAACAGGCATGTATTCTCAGTATATGGAAAGTACATCTCATTTCATGATCGTCTATGCAAACGGCGGCGGCGGGGTACGACTACGACGAAATACAGGCGGGGGCACGTCCTGCACATGGGGCTCAGTGAAGTCTGGGGCGGGCGCACTCGACGTCTCGTCGCCGTGGACAGCGAGACGATACGCGCGTAGAGCAGCCTCCCGACCTACGACAGCTTCATGCAGCGAGTGGGGGACACCGACAGTGTTCAAAGACGCCTCAAGTCTGAAAGGCTGGTGAGCTTGACGTACATGCTAAAAAATGGAGGAATATACTTACAGAGAGCGATACACGCCTGGCTGAATCCCGCGGTAAACGACGTACCAGGTACTGTCGAGTTTCTCGGTGCCGTGGAGGGGGTTGGGTACATCGTCATCCTGGATCGGCAGCGGCAGGTTGGGGATGGGGGCTGGGCTGAAGTCGGTGGAGCGGATCCAACGACGAGCATATGCATACGCGAAGGCGGCACGCGCCTCACCAAGGGTGGGATAACCACGGTGAATGGCACCGCTGATCCCGGAGACACAAGCCTCAGCCGAGGGCCTAAAATGGGTCAAATCAGGCAGCGCCGATACCAGTGAAGCTTGGCATACCAGCTTCCGTACACGCCAGGGGTGGTCCCCACGAAAACGACGTAAGCGGCGGCCTTGGCCTTTTTCTTCTTGGGGCCACGCTGCACCCGGACAACAGTGCCACGACCCACGCCTTGGGTTGCAGCCCCAGCTGTAGCCCTGTTGCGAGGGAGGGGTTAAAACGAGGGTGTGAGCGGTGCAGAGGTACCTCACCAGCTGCTCGTGAAGCCACTTTTGCCTGGGGACTCGTAGTAGTACAAGGTGCCGGCACTAGGGTGTGCCGATGGGGGATGCGGAGTGGTGTGGGTGGGCGACGACGAAGGTAGCGATGGAGGCTCTTGCGAAATCGGCGCGGAGGGCGAGTGCGGCGGTGAAGGACGTTCACCCAAGCTGAGATTAGCCAGGAGCTCTTCAAAAGTTAGGCCACTGGGGGAGGACATGGTGGCGAGGAAGAGAGAGAGATCCAGACCAGCATGGGGCTAGACTGCCTGGAATGGAGTTGATCAGACCGCGAAACAATCGGAGAAGGAACAATCGGAGAACTGATTGTCGCATCAGAATACAGAAGATGGGACCTGCACAGTGCAGATGGGGTGAGGATGCCTGAGAATACGCTGAAGATTGACGATTATCGAGTACATTGCGGCCAGAATAGTGCCAAAGCCAGTTGTAAGAGGTATGGAAGGTTTGCTTGCGAGTGGCGAGAGGTGCACCAGAGGGCTTTCCGATCTACTTATGTAATGTCCATACAATTTCCTCCATCACGAGTGAGGTGATGGGGGTACATATGGCTACACAAATTAGACGTCGTCGATCTTATCTCGACGTTCACATGATGTCGTACTCGACTCAATCAACTCAACTCTAAAGTGCTTCTAAATCTCGAACAGTGCAAACGGAGTTATCATTGATATCACGATGAGCTACATGTGGTACTAATAACTACCCGAATACGGACATGTTGCCTGGAATGGACGATGAGAACGCGACGAGAGGGAGGCAAGAAGAAAAAAAAAATACCAGTTAGTAGGCGCGGACCTGAACAGAGCCGGCGCCACGAGCGATGTTGAAGGCGTCGACCGCAAGGTCGATAGTCTTGTACCCCCGCATCGAGTTGTGGGATACACCGAGCACCGCATCGAGCGCCGCTTGCTGGTTCTGGGTGACGCCGACCACCCTGCCGCGGATGACTGCATACCACAGTTCTTCGTTGGCCACAGTGATGGATCCGAGATCCTGCGGAGGGACCACGGAATACAGAACACCGGCAACCCATGGTGCGGTGGATTGACCGAGGGGTGCGGGCGGCGGGGGCGGCGGGGGCGGCGGGGGAACCAATGGGGCCGGGGCAGGGGTCGCGACGGGGGTCGCGGCGGGGGTGTCTGCAGATATTATTGGCCGAAAGGATCGTGGACGATTTGTTGGACGTACCGGAACGGATTAAGCCCACCACGGAGGCAGCAGACGACAAGAGGCGGAATGGTGAGAAAAGGTCTAGAGGCAGGCTGTGAGAATCCTATAGAATGCAAGATTGAAAAGGTTTGGTACGTACACGAGCGGCGGGCGGAGGCAGGCGCAGCCAACGCTAAACCCGCTCCGGGCACAGAGCTGGTTTGCTCTGTGCGAGGAGCGGCGGCGTCAAGTCTGTGCGACATTCTGAGGAGAGAGAGTGAGAGAAAAAAAAGACATCGCAAGCTTATATAGGTTGTCAGGCGGATTGTGACTCCGACACCATGCGGGTAGCATCAGATTTAGATCTGAATGACCTTTTGAAAGCGGCCGGGGCTTCATTGATTGGACTTTCCGGACCTGACTTAACCAGAGCAGTCTACCAGACAACTACCAGACCAAGTCGCAACCGGGAGAAACACGTCAGTCCCATTCTGAGACCCAGTGCAGTGGAGACTGACAAGCGAACAGATTATAGATGGCTAAGGCGCGCAAACCAAGAAAACGAATCCCACGAGAAGAGCGTCGCAACCTGCGGCTGTGGGCAGAGGGGGCGCGGGAATCGGTGCTAGCACCTCATCTCGACGGCTACTCGCAGGCGCGCGACACTGGATGGGTGGCCGAAAGAGCATACTTGCAAAAAGTTTGTAACGAGTTTCATGCTCGGGTGGATTGGCGGGTCGGGGACCACGAGGAGCCGGTGTTGAAGGAGCACGATCCGAGTGCCGTGTTTGTCCCCGAGGTTTTGAGCGACGAGCAGGAGGTCGCAAAGCGAGCACGGCGGGAAGTCATCGACTTGGTACGTGACATCACAGGTCACTGTCACTAGTCACTCACAGCGAGCTCAGCGCATCCGCCGATGGTTTACCTACCGCCTCCGCCGCCGCCGCCGACAAACCGCTGGTCTTGATCCCCGAAAGGATCCTTTTGCGGTTCTCCTTGCCAAACTCACCGGAATGAAGCCTGCGCCAAAGGCGCGTCAAGCCTTTCAGCAATATATGCACGAATCCTACACAGAAAAAATCGCACCTCTGGTCGCCGAGGAATGGGCGCGCGCGAAAGCAGAAAACGCACCGCACACGATAGGTCGCAAGGAGCCCAAGGCTGGGTTCCGTGCGCAAGTTGCGCGAACCGCCTTCGCAGCTCTGCCCGCCGACGAGCAGAAGGCTCTTGCCCAGAGAGCAAAAGAGGACGCGGCACAGAAGAAGGAAGATTATGAGAATCTTCTGAAAGGGCCGCCGTCAAATACACCAGCGGACCGTCAGAAGTGAGTCTCACGCAATCATCTTATAACATTTGTCTCACTCGTTTTTCAGGTGCCTAAATAACCTCGCTGACTTCATCGCACCAATCCTGCGCGGCATCCAAGAGTATACGGGCTGCCATTCTGTCTTGTTGGTTGGCGGCCCCATTCCAAAGTACGACGGGGAACTGCGAACGTTACAGTGAGTGCTCCGCTCGGGTGCATGAATTGAAGTTGATGAGATTCAAGTGTCGCATGGGGCAGGAACCGAACGGCGGCGGCTGAGCATTTCCCCCAATGGGACAGGGAGCGTTTCACACGGAATGTCTCCAATTTCATGGTCGAATACCTCAAGACGGCATTCAGTACGTTGCTACACACATATATAGAGGTTATACTGATGTTCCTTTTCTCCAGCCTCCGAAGACTCAAAGAACGCGGCGTTACCGCCCGACACGGACCTCTCGAGGGCTAAATACACGATTCCCTCCATTGAAGGGGCCGGCGATCTAGACGACGAGGACGAGGAGGATGACGACGGGGAGGAGGACGACTCAGATTCAGACTCTGAGTCCGACAGTGACAGCGACGCAAGCACCGGCCCGCCCGCGAAAAGAGCGAAGACGTCTGCAAAAACGAAGCAGAAGAAGGCGCCGGCGGCCCAGAAGAAGCGCAAACGGGGTGGTACCACCGTTACCGCCGCCTCCGACGACGCTGCACCTGCACCTGCGTCAGCTCCTCCCCCTCCCCCTCCCCCACCCCCTCCTCCCCGCCCACGAACAACGACGGTGGAGTTGCCCGGATTCGGCTCCGTCACGTTCGAAGATCCCACCGCGGGCATTGCGTACGAGGACCTGTCGTACGAGCAGCAGACCGCCAGGAACAGGCTCAGGAACGCGGCATTTGGGCAAGCGATGCGCAAGGAGGCTGACCTCGACCTCTCACGCCCCCAGCCTCGGCCCGTTCCCCGACCCAAGAAGAAGACGGCGCCACAGGGGCCCCCAGCTGCACCACGAAGATCCAGCCGTTTGAATGAGCCAGAAAATGCCGAGTCGCCGGCGCCCGCTCCTCCCGCTCCTCATCTCCCTCCCCCGCCCGCGCCTTTGGGTGACGACGCCCGGCTTACGGCCCGCTCTGTCAGTGGCAGCGACGCGGAGGGGGGTGCGGGAGAGTTAGATATGGAGGAGCCGCATCTCAGCGACGACGACATGGATGTGGATGTGCCGCTGTGGGAACCTCTGCGCGACAGCGAGGGCTCGGAGCTTGGCTCGGAGTACGATCAACTCCCCTCTGACAACGAGTCTGTACCTGCATCCATCCCCCCTGACGAGGCCGAGGAGGACGACCTGAGCGATGGTGATCGCCTTGCCAACAAAGTCGCCCCCTCATTCTCCGCCCCGTCACGCACATTCCCCGACGCGCCACCCGCATTCCCCGCTGCGTCGCCCACATTCCCCGACGCGCCACCCGTGTTCCTCGACGCACTGCGCACAGTCCCCGATGCACCACCCGCGTTCCCTGACGCGCCGCCGTTGGCACGCTCTGCACCCCCGGAATGCCCCGCTAAAGCCGAGAAGTGGTTTGTCCATGCGTTACAGCAAATGACTGAGACGGACTTGGGCGGACACTTCAACGCGGCACTAGCAGCGTGGACACGTATCGAGGCGGCTTGTCGTTGGGAGAACCCCCCTCACAAGCTTTCCGCGAAGGGGCGGCCGGAGCATGTCGGGCGGTGGATTCAAGGGGCGCGTGGACAGAGGGCGTCCGCCCCTCTGGTGACCGACGTCGTCGCGTATGCAAGGATATGGTGGGATTGGTGGGACTCACTCCAGCCGGAGTGGCGGAAGAAGGGCGCGGACGGGAGATGGGTAACGGGGGAGTCATACGGCGGGGAGTGGGACGACAAGCAGCTCCATTGGGGACAAAATGGAATGCTCAGTGTCGTGGCGTCCCTGTACTTCTGGGGCTGCGCCGTCGTCGACACGCCCGGATCACGCGACGAGTGGGAGCTGGCTGTAAATGATGCTTCGTGGATTATGGAGGGGCTGGCGTCGTTCCACGAGCAGTTCAAGAAGCGTTGATCTTTGTTGTATTACTTATAAATGTGCCGTATTATTTTTTCCAAATACGTTTTGTACTAGATAGTGGATGGTGGTATACAAAGTCGAAGAAAATTCGCAAAGTCCATGAGGTCACGTGTAGAAAGTACGCGCCGCTAAGTGCCAAGCACGTGTAAATACAACCCAAAAGCGCGTCACAAAGGTGAACGACAAGGCGCAGAGGGGCGGGGGACAATATTGACAAAAGGAAAAGAAGAACAAGAGAAGAGAAGTGCCATTTATTGCGGGAAAAGCGCGAAAAGGAGCGAGAAATGCGCCGGAATAATAAGAACCAAAGTAGAACAAAGGCATAATGGGAGATATGGACTGCAATTAGCTAACCAGGAGCTGATAGACTGGACTGAACACGAAGGCTAGGTAAGGAGGGCTGCTGGGGGGCAAAATGGGCAGTCGGTGTCTGGTGTCACGTGGCCGGAATAAGGGGCGGACCCATTCCAAAAGAATGGAGGAATGGAGGGGATTTGGGACCTGGGATAGCTAGGAACTACCCAGTACTACAATCCAGAAATACAGGGATTCCATTTCAGGGGAAGCAGGGGTGCCGGAGGGGGCGCAAGAAGGAACGGTCCAAGCGGGTTATACGGGTCACGTGTTATTCAACTGGCCAAATGGAGGGGCGCGGAAGCGATTCCCACGAGGCTTATATGAGGTACCCCCATTCGGCCTGGCATTTGGGGAGGTATCCGTATTAGATATATTTGATGGCTAGGGAAATATTGGCAGCATCAGTCTGATGGGAATCTGGCTCCGGGAGGGCCAAAACAAACAGCTGCAAGCAGCGGTGGCCCCCGGAAGGATCCCTGCCACGCCAATTGCATATATACACTACATAGCCAGGTGGATGGCTAGCTCCATGCCAATATACTTGCGGTTTCTATGGCTAGGGCCATGTCTTTATGTCTATATATTATAGCTATGGCTCGTTTGACGACGGTAGCACCACAGGTTGTAGCCTTAATACAATGTACCTGGTCCCGGCTGCGGGGTACATTGCATTAAGGTAACCCCTTGGCCACAGGGCCAGCATGTACCTTATTGCATTACAGAACAATATCCATATACGGTACCCTTATATTTCCCCACCCCATACTACCAGTATATTAAATGGTTTCCAACCGCCAACAGCCCTCGCATCACTCCCGTACCGCCCCATCAATCGCGTTTCCCAAGCCGTACCAAGCCGTGTATTTGCGGATGTTTACATTACAGGCCAATGACCACCTCACGCCCGAAATGGATATTATTTAGGAGCCGCACGTCCTCTGAATAGCGTTTGGCGCGCGCATACGCCTTACACCATTCGAGCCGCAGTGCTAATCCAGTAGTCAGTATGTAGAACCATCCAATTGAATCAAATTTACCGTCATGGAGCCGTGGGTCGTCGTCGTCGTCGGCCCTCACATTGATCGTGTACCAGATCCACGATAACGTGTGCGCGCCCTCACCGGAGGCCAACGCCGCCGCCCTCGCCACCCCTCCCTCAATGATGGCACCGCCGAGTTCTGCCCAGTGCTCGTTCTGCGCCTTCTCCTCCACCGTAAGCGCCCGCTCGTTCAGCACCTCATAAGGCTCCAAAAACGCGTTTCACCCGGGAAAGATACCACAGGCTCAATGCATTTTACCTGGGGTAGCAATTTCGGCTGTTTCCGGGCCACTGTGGGGCTGTGTCAGGCTCCCCCGGCATTCCTCAGGCCCCTCGGCATCATGGCAGAGGCTTCGGCATCAAGGGATACCTGCCGGGGAGCCTCCGGGCATCTCGGGGAAGGCTTATGTGGGTGGATAACCAATAAATACCTATTAATTACCTCAAAATATTACCCAGGGCCTCCGTCACTTCACGTGACTCACTCAAAACAGCTCCGAAAAAGACGGGCCTTCTTGGCGCTGCCCGCCCGATGGCGGGGGCGGCGCGCCACCTCCCAAAAAGGAAATATACCATCAAATATAGCTAAAATGTAGAAAAAAAAACGGAAAAAACATGTGTTGAGGTCCCAGGACATTTCTGATATGGGTGTGCACCCCCGCCGCCCTGCGCGCCCCCCCGCCATCAGATCATGTGATTACATAATCGAAATCAAAGTTGTAGAGCGGAAAGAGGGCTACATGGTTGTCTAATACCATTTTGGCTGAAACCGGCCCGTTAGCCCAAAAAAGGCAAAATACTTTCTGAAACGCAGCGCTTTTTGGCAGAAAAATCAGCCTGGAAATTCAGTGGGCAGGTTACTTGTCCAGTAACATTTGCAGCCTTATAAATATCATCATTGTGCACCCCAATCATTCTGTTCTGGGGCTACCATTCACTACTTTCCAAATTGGGACCACTACACCTAGCATCCCAAAAAGGAAATAATTGCTGTTTCACAGGTTGCTAGCCAGATATTGGCAGGCAAATTTTAGTATATGTTAATTGTACATTGAAATGTGTTTTTGAACTATCATACCACAATTGTACTGTTGCTACATCTGGCTAATTCAATATTTTTATTGATAAAATTTGCTGGTGCCCTCACAGGCACCCATCCCCTGTGCAACCATTTGAACATTCTCATTTACTTCTTATATCCTGCTTGAACATATTCTAGGACTCTTCCATACATATAGCATTGGATGGGAGCTGCCACAGTAGAAATTGATGGGAGATCAAAATGCGACCAGCACTGTATTTCTACAGGTGAGATGGTCTGGAAATGTGGCACAAAAATCCATTTTCAAGCTAAAAACTTAAAATGGATGAACTTATAAGGTCACCCACTGCTCAAATCATCAGGCAGATCAGTTTTACATTTGAGACATTTCACCTTCAAAACATGGTCCCAACTATTGTACATGTGTGCAGGTGCATCACAAATGTATTAAGGATGCTCAAAGGAATTTTAGGACACTTGAAACCACTTTTATACCTACTCAACATGGTATAATCTGAGAAACCATTTTTCGACTATTTCCCATCTTATGGCTCAGGAAGTCATCCAGGAGCTCCAAAATCTATATGAATGGAATCTAGTAGCTCAGAGGATTCCGAAAATATATAGGTTTGCATGATTTGGCCAGGTGGTTGTTGAGTTCTGAAAACCCAGAACTGGATGAACCAGTGTAAAAGTTACATACCAACCTATATCCTCGGAAACACCATTCAGTTAAATCTTCACCAAAACACTTCAAGTAAATTGTTGTCTGAGTTAGTTTTACTGTCTGAATTCATTGCTAATGTTCATTTTGCGATATCTGGTCTCCTTAGTGCCCTATTCAAGAAATAAGCAAAATGTGCCATTTGACAATTTTGACATTTATTATAGTATATTGGTCAACATATTGAATCAGGAATGTTGAAATAGGTTGGGATATTCATTGGGTCGCTCCAAAACACTAGTTATAGCCTTATAGAATGCTGAATAGGGTGAACAGGAATGTCAAGAAGATCACTTCAAATGATGAAGGATGAGGTACCCTAGGTGTCCATTGTCCACTTTCCTAATATTACTGAATGTACTAATGCTAACAATCATTAAATGGGATTTATCACATCATGAGGAGTGCACAATAAGGCCAAAATGCGATTTTCCTAGATTTCCAATTTGTGATGTTCTTGTTAGCTAGAGTAGGATACATTACCTGGAGGATGTCTGGGTAGCATGAGGGAACATGTTAATGCATCCCTCAGTTATTTCTATTGGTATATCCCCCAGATAATATGGCCAGGACCCAATTTATTGATTTCGCTATTTTTACCCATTTAATGCACTGTAGTAGGCCCTAATGTATTCCAAGTGACTTCAAAGAACCTAAAACAACATCCCTATGTGGTTAGATCATCCAAAACGGTTGAAATATGAGCTAGGGAAGGGCTAATGTCAAAATTTTCCTTTTTGGGTCGAAAGCGTTGGTGTCCCAAAAAGGAAAATGATCGCCAAATTGTAGAGCTCATCAAGGGCTACAAGACTCATCTATACCATTTTTTGATTGGTGGCCTGGTTGGGCCGCAAAATGCAAAATACTTTCGAAAAGCCGGCGCTTTTTGACCAAATAAGGGCTTTCAGAGCAACCAAGCATCAATTGCATCCCAATACAGGCAGCCATCAATTATATGGCACCCAATATGGACAGCCATTAATTATATGGCACCCAATACGGACAGCCATCAATTTAAAGGCAATGGCCCAAGCCATCAAATTCATGGGAATGGCCAGGGTCATCAATTTTCGCCCCAATACGGACAGCCATCAATTTCAAGGCAATGGCCGGAGTGCCATCAATTTTAACGGCTAAGGGGCAGCCCATAATGCCCTAATATTGGCTAATATTGGGTGTAAAATAATAATTTTTTTCCCCTGCAGGGCAGTCACGTGGATGCATAAGCATATTTCAAGCTCCGACGGCATTGGGGAGGGCACCCGGCAACAGGGAAAACCTGCCGGGCACTGGCCGAGTTCAGATTATATAAGCCTGGGGAACACCCCACCTAAAACGCATTGAGCCCTTGGGATTACCCCAGGCTATTACGCGTAAGTGTGAGTGTATGAGCTGCGTTCAGCGCACGCACATCGTCATCACCCAGCACCCTCAGCCGCTCCTCCCAGACCCCGTGCCCACGTAGTGCGAGCAAGGCAGCGCGCGCGTATCGATACTGTAGCTTTGCACGGTGGATCTTGATGTTAATTTGACGTAGAATTCCCTGGCCCTTTGTCATCATGCCCTGCCCCGTGAAATTCCGTAGCTTGTAGCGGTTCGTCATTGTGCGTGTCCGCAGGCCCTGCCGTACCCCCTCCAGCGCCTCGGCTGCCTCACCCTCCCGCATACGTGCCTCGATCTCCGGCAGTCCGATCGCGCACACCCTCCCACGCATCGAGTCTCCCAGCTCGGATGGCATGAATAGGCGTGTCACCTCCGGTAACTGCTCCCCGCTGCCGTCGAAGATCTGCTTTTGGTCGTCCGACAGAACCGCGCGCAGGGCAGGCATGTATACCCGCTGAATTCCACGGAATCTGTGGATCTTCTTCAGCAGCGTGGTACGCCGCTTCATAAAAGCGAGCTTCTGCACCGGCGATGGGTCCTTGAGCGCCCGGATGTCCACTTCGAGCCTGTGCCTGCGCCATAACGTCAGCACCCTGTCCCACGTGTAGTAGCCGTGAACTTACTGCACTTCTTCCAGCTCCAGTCCCATCGCGATGAACATTCCCGGCGTGTTCTCTTGTTCCACCTCAATGCCGTCGTCGGTGCACAGGAACTCCTCCGAAGCTATCTGCAGCTGGATCTCCCGCAGCGTCGTCACTGAAACTCTGGTCAGTACTATCTCCGTCGACTCGCCGCACATACGTACCTTCCTCTGCCAGCTCAAATGGCGAGTCACTATTGTTCGTGTGCTGCTTCGACTCCCAGCGCGCTACCCAGTCCCTCCACTCCGCCACTTCATCCGGCCTCAACGCCTCCAGCCCCTTAGTAAACGCGTCGAAAGCGGCTTGGTGCTTCGTGCCCTCCTTGATGCTCACCGCCAGCCGCTTCGGCAAAACTCGATCTATGGAATTACGCAATTAGTAGGTCCCTCGGATAGCACGTAGAGCCACGCACGCATAGCGAGGACACGGTCATAATTGTGAAAAGCGAACACATCCTCCAGCGTAGCCTGGCGCGAGCCCGGCCCCATCAACCTTGTCGATGCCGCCGCCCCATTCGAAAAAGACCAATTTTGTTCTACGCCCTCGCCGTGCGTCATCCCGGCGCCCCACATCCAGTGGAACGAGTACGGCGAATGACACAGCTTCTTGTGGGCAGGTAGGTGGAAATTCGGGACTTTCCACCATACATTTGCGGGCGGGACCTTCAGCCGCATCGATTCCGGCATCTCCGCCATCCTCTCCCAAAAATGGATCGCGTACTGGCACGCGATGTCGTACGACACGATAATCCATAGGAGCTGGATGGCCAGCAACGCCGAGAAGAGCAGGAAGTCCATGTTACAGTATCTACATGAATCTTCAGCATGACACGGCAAGCCCTGCGATCCACCACGTACCGTTCTCCGATTTGCAAATCGCCGATCCCGTTCGGCCGCCACATGTTGTGCCGGGAGCAAGTTACCCCGCCGATCCCCGTCGTCCGTAGCCCTTTGACTCGGCGCGTATTTGCCATGAACATCGCTTGGAAGCCCGAGCAACTCGAGACCTCCTGCTCATTGACATGCTTCGCTATGTGCGCCTTGTAACCGTCCTCCCCCTCCCGCCGGCAGAAGAACCCAAACCCATCCCCCAAGATCGGATCTGCAGCCTCGGACGAGACGTTGCGGTTAGACAATCGGAAGTTGGCATCCATTGCCAAGAAGAGAAAATAAATGAATCTAGGCGCCCGTCATTCGTCTGTGCAGAAAGAAACCGAAAATCCGCCACTCACCGATAGCACGGCTCAATCTTCTCCCAATCTGGCGGCAGATTCCATCCGGGCTGGGGGCAACCGCGACACGCTACCGCGAGCTCCCCTTGTTTCGTAGCTCTCACGCCGCCGACGTCGTGCCCCCGCCTCGCGCGCTTCATCCTCTTCACCTCCCGCCACTGCCGCATAATGTGCATGAACGGCTTTCTGCGATCCTGTTTAACTTGTGGTCAGCCAAATTCCCAATCTCATATGACATGTACTGACAGGCGGTTTATCAAGCCCATCGTGGTTCGTGGAGATCTCGAGGCCGCGCAGGAAATCGTATGCTGACAGCTTGCCTAGACAGTTCAGGGTTTGGAAAAGCCGTAACAGCGCGAATGTTGCGCAAGTGTTCGGGGCTTTCACGGTTGCCGGCCACCAGCAGACCCGCAACAGCTGCGTCCGATGCGGCAACACTTGGTGATCCTCCTCGCCCTCAGCTCCCTCGCCCTCGAACTCCTCCGTACGGCAGCCACAAAAATCCACGTTGAGCTCGTGGACACCTGTTAAGTCGTATAACACGAAGTCATGTGGAGCGGCGCGTTTGAAGGGACAGACAACGCCGGGCGGGTGCCCGAGCTGGATGCGCAAACCCAGATCGCGTAGCCCAGTGCGCTTCCGTTTGAAATGTTTCCCCGTCCACTTCTAAATCCTCGAGTCAGTTAGCTTCCGTTGGGAAGTGCGTGCTCAGACGTACCTCTATGAAATGCGTTGGGAGCTGTGCATGAGTCGACACGATGCAGGCCGCGCAACGCATCACCTCCCCAACACAAGATCCATCCGCGCAACGGAACTCCGCGACGCCTGAGCATCCGCGCGTTGCACAGTGTGAATGAACCCTAGGCGAGCCGCGGCCCTCACGACGAAGCTGCTCGTAGACGTACTCGTCATTGAATGGGTACCACGTTTTCAAAGGTCGATCCTGTACAATTCGAGTTAGCTGTATTCGTAACCACAATGCCAGATAATACGCACCGAATTCGCATTTCTTGGAGGCCGCAAAACAACCTGGATCCCGTCGTCTGGGATGCCGAGATCGTCCTGCTGACACGAGAGGGAATCATCTCCGAGACTGTACGTGAACGAGGGGTCCAATCGCGCAGCGCTGGTCGCTAAATCCTCCTCGTAGTGGCGGATCGTGCTCGAGGTTGTGGAAGACGAGGGCCCACCCTGCTCCATGACCCCGACTCTTCTCCGCTGCCGTCGGTTGTCATTGCTGCGCGTGCTCGATTCCCATGCGGTCCCCGCGACGAACAAGGCGGGCTTGGCTACCGACTTGCGCTTCGATTGCGACATAAATGCAACTGAAGTCGGGAAATGGGCCTGGAGCGCGCGCAGCGAATCAGACAACTTGACGAGCGTACGGACTCAGAGGCGACGGGCGAGAAAACGAGGCGACGGGCGGGCCAGAAAACGAGTGAGGATATCACATCAAAGATGGGCGCCTAAAATTGGTATTGCATCACCTCATCACGATCATCTCACTCCTCTCATTCATGGGACGCCACGCAACAGTGCGAAGACGCGCCCTTCGTTTTGCGCGCCCCACCCCCATCCACGAAGCCAAACTCCGCTTTCTTCGTCACCACCTCGGGCGCTACGTCGCCGCCCTTCGACAGCGCCACGACACCGCATACCTGACCTACTCGATCGGCCAATATTTTCAAATGTTCGGGTTTTATCCCTTGGAAACTGATCCTTTGGATCGCGAATGGGAGGAAGACGACGCCCCCTCTCCGGATCGACTTGCGCTCCGCGCTCTTCTCATTGAGCGCGTTTCCCGGGTCTGTCTACTCTTCTTATCCGCGCCACACCCACTGATCAAGTTCCCTGATGTAGAGAATTACCCACTGGTTCTTGCATCACCAAAATGAGGCCTAGCACCACATATTCCTCGGTCTCTCACTTTCCCCAACGAATAAATTTGATTTTAAAAAGCTACTTGATATGAGACGACCACCGAAAAACATCTATTCAAAAAAGGGCGGACTACACGACAGCCTAGTTCTCAGCACCCGGAAATATCAATCCCTGCCAGTCGTACCAGACTCTGCTCTGGTCGTTCCACGCCGGGTATTCGTGTTCTATACCATGTTCTTCGCCATAGTGGCGGAACGGCGCGCTATGCATGACCTTTGAGCATTCGGGGCAAGTCATCTTCTTTTTCTCAAGCCACAGCCGAATGCACACGTAGCAATGGCTGTGGCCGCATTGGTACCTGAAGGAATCATTTAGCAGGTGATTATAACCAAGCCCATCAGCACGCACGACACAGGGTGAGATTTGACGTCGTGGCAGATGCTGCACACATGATGCTCCTTCGGCGCATCCAGCGGCGGCGGGCGGGCACTGTCGACATAGAGGTCCTCCTTCGTCCAGACATTCGTACACCCAGGTTGTTGGCCAGTGGAGGCGCGCCGACGTGCTAGAGTGTTGTTGCCAGGCCGATGGTTGGCGTCGTCACGTGCGGTGCGGATGGAAGTGTCGGTACGCGACGCCCCCGAAGATCCGGCGTTGGCAGTCGAAGGTTCTCTGTTCTCACGTGCGCCAAAACTCCTTGGTATGGTCGACGGAAGGCCCCTGAAAATGATGAGGGCGTGGCGGGGAGGAGCTACGTGGGATGGCTTCAGTGTTCCTCCGAGGAGTATACACGCGACACGCACTGGTAACGTTCACTCGCGCTGGGCGCAGTGGCTTTGGCTGGGGGATGTCGGACGCTGTGTGAAGCTCACGGTGAGAAATCTTGGCCACATTCCGGAGTGGACACTGACCCAGAACCAGGTCTCCTCGATCAGTGAGGACCCACGGATTATTCAAGGTCGAGCCGCCGAGATTCTTCGAGCCAGCGCGACTCATTGCGTCGTACAGACCAGAAAGACGATCAACAAGAACACAAGAAGAGGTGTGCCTGTGACGTGACATGAGTCTCGTTTTGGCTTTGAATCTTCCGCCTCCAGTCCCCTTTGTTTTCTGTCGCCTAGAAGAGAGCCGTTACATGCCATCTTCAAAAGATCCTGCCCATGTACGTTTTTCTGCACCTTTTTTTGTGCCAAATTCACGACTCGCAGTGGGGCCCGCTCGAGCCGTGGAGGGTTTTAGTCCAAGACTATCTACAGGCAACAGAACCGGAAAAGATTCCGCACCTGTCGCAGGTGACCCTCGAGCAAGGTGAACAATGTATCGTCTTGGATTTCTGCGTCAGGTGCGTCATACGCCAGCCGCCCCAAAATGGCAGCCTGATTTCCTGCATGTCAGCGAGTGTATCCGTGTTCAGCTTGCCCATTTGGAGGAAGCAGCGTCGAGGATCTATCAAAGCGAAGAAGAAGAGGATGCAGTCCCCGAGCTCCTCCCCCCCTCCGCCATCGTTGCGAGCACGACCCAGGACGGCACGGGCCCCGTCGCACGCGCGAAGCTCTGACTGTTGTAGCGACGCCAGTGGATACACCACGGGATACATCACGGCCGTATGCCACCGTATCGCGCCATGGTATTGCCTCGTTATCCTTACGGTACCTTCTCGTTGCGTCTGTATCTCTTTAATGCCGTATCACCGAGAGCTACCCCCGAATTAGTCCAATATTCAATGCTATTTATTTCGGTCTCGCGCCATTTCTCGTGGGCTGAACATCGCTATTTCACACCAGTTCGGTGTCCTGTTCGACTTTCCACGAGGTCCGGGCTCTGCAAATTTAGTGATGCCGAGCTAGGGGCCGACTCGCTGCACACGGTCCCCAGCCACATTTTGTGATTTTTTCTTCGTTAGAACGGTTGTGAGAATGTTTGAGAGTTATCAGGGTGTCCTTACAACTCAAGGGAATATGGTGACTAGCGGCCAGCCCGTAATTTTCATACAGGGCCAAGGAATGGCGCTCTAGATGTCGAGTGGCGCACTCACCGGCTATATGCCGCGGAACTGTTTATCATTTTACAAATGGTTCAGACACCCAGATTCTTAATTGAAAGGTACACAATGTTCTCTTGATATGTGGGCTACTGACTGCCCAATTTCTGGGGGAAACGCCGAAAGGTATGTAGAGGCATCCTTTGCGCCATGGTTAAAGCATTCACTCATGTCTGAGCTTCAGAGTTCGTAGACCTTTGACAAAATAATTTTTGAGCTAACTTCATTCTAGGGTGTAGGACCATTTGTAGACCTCGGAAATACACATCCGAGTGCTCGGTGAGTCGTGGAAGGTGAACACTATTCAAAAAGAGTGAGACGACAGACTGATTACATCATCCCATTAGGCCCAATCTGGCTGAAAAGTCGTTAAGCGCTCGTTAAGCGCTCGTTAGGCGGTCGGGCCGAAAGGCCATCCAGTGCATCTTCACCATCACCACCACATCCAATGCCGCCGACTCGCCTCTTTAAAACTCCTGAAGACTACCTCCGTTATCTGACTAGGTTAGAGACCTACCGGAATTATCGGAGCAGGTTGGTCGGCCTCCCTGATCATCGCGAGCGAGTTCTGACGCGCCGCACTTCAGTCATCGCGAACAGGTCCGCGCGAAAGGACGAGAGCGCATGAAGCGCCTCCGTGCCGCGCAGACGGAAGAGCGGCTCGCCAAACACCGCGAAGCCCAGGCGCGATACCACGAGCGGTGACTTATAGTCAGCACCACGCGCGTGCTGAGCACTTACCCGACCTCCAGCTTCCGCGAGCAAATCGCGCACCGGGCACGTCGCGCCGCCGTTAAGAAAAACGCTGCTGCCGGGAAGGAAACCAAACTGCGTCCCAAGGCCCGCCAATATTATTCCGCCAACGAGCTCGACACATCATCGGAAGAGGAGGAGGACGATGACTGGTGATTTAGCATACTGCGAGTACATACACATATGTACTTAGTGGCAGAATGCAAACCACCCGGCGTCCCGCTCAAGCTCCCGTGCTTGCCTTAGCGCCTCGCGCCTCTGATGCGCCGCCTCGTGCCGCTGATGCTCCTCCCGCATTTGTCGTTTCCTGAGCGTGCGGCGTTTCTTCTTCTGGCGACTCTTCGAGACAAGGGTGACGCCGTCCCACTGGGGATCATGACCCCATGAGCCCCACGCGATACCCGTCCCCCACGCGCCTGCCGTCGCTGTTGCCCAGTTGCCAGTCGGGACGGCGTTTGCGATGGCGCGCCGCTGGAGCCAATTGTCGAGGGCAGCGGGATCCTGGACGGCCTGGTGTTTACCCGCGATGGCAGCCGAGCACGCCATCTTTGCCTGGACCGCATCGCGGGCGGCGAGAAGCTCCGCATAGCTGCTGATAGCTGAGCGATCGCGCACGTCCCAGGCGAGACGAATTCGGGCCTGTTCACCCTTTGATTGCTGCGCTGTGAAAAGGAGTGAGGAATGACCTAGCTTGGAAAACTCCTTTCACCTACCGTGGTACCCAGCAGAATCACAGAACGCTCCGGTCTTCCCCCAGTGAGGTATCTCCCACTTCCAGCTGGGGAGAGTCATGTTGATGATAGCGCACGTGAGTGCGCCATCGATCTTTTCGTCTTGTCACCCTACCTAAATGTCCTTCAGTCAGCCACGTCGTGTCGCCACCAACCTACCCTTGGAGGACCTCGTGATGGACAAGCGCGGGGTCATGGATTCTCGATACTACTGCCTGCCGCCCATCCGCGGGGACTGCACCGTTAAGGTCAGCACCGCGCGTCGAGGTGGCTTTCCCCTCCATGTGGTCGGTCAGGGACACATCGTGGGTCTCTTTGGAAACTGGTGAGTGGATTGGATGTACCTTGGGGTCACAGAGGCTCACTCAGCACGTTTCAGGCTTGAGGCTAAGGCCAGCATTAGCGGATACCCCGACGCCAATCATCAAGGATGTGATTCGGAGGCGGAAGCAATCGCCGTTTGGCAACGTCTGTGCGTGCTCGGGATTCACCCTCACCCGGTGGATCCGGCGTTCGCGACGCCGCCCTCCGAGAGTGTGTCGACGTTCGTTAACGTCTCGCCGCGCAAGCGGAGCGGTTCCCGCCCCACCGTTAAGGCGGAGAGTCCAGTGAAGGCAGAGACGACCCCTCGTCGTGCGGCGCCAAGTGATGCACAACTCCTCGCGGATCTGTATGTCATGACCTGCAATACTCCTGCACCTGGGCTTACCGAGATCCCTGATAGGAAACGCTTTGCCAGCCCGATACGCCCTGCATCGCCGAGTCCGACAAAGCGCACGCCTGCGGCGGGGGCGGCTGAGGGGTCTGCCCGTGTCAATTTCGCAATTCGTGGCGCGGGGATTGTCTCAAGCAGCGCGTGAGTAGCCATAACTGATTTGTGCTAGAAATGTCTGCTCAACGACATCTCCAGGGCGCGCAGCGAGGAGCGCTACCTCGAGATGCAGCGCCGAGGCGAGGAGCCTGACATGTTGGTGACGCGCAGTCTCCGCCAGGCATCTGTATTTGCGCTGGACGACGAGGAGGCGGAGGGAGGGGACTCTTAAAATACTTGCTCTTACTTGGGTTGCTCGGAGGTGGACAGTTCCCGTCGTTTATCATTTTTTGAGGGCGCCATACGAAAAACAATGGATTGAAAATATTGCGAGCGCGAGTCTCCGTTTGTTAGCACGAGTCTCCGTTTGTTGATGACTGGCGAGGTACGTGTGACGACTTTGCACGTGCAAACACAAACGATAAACCTACCCTTCGCGACGAAACAAACATGCCGCGCGCCGGGACTGCAGCGAGAAGACGCGAACGCGCAGGCCTCGCACCCACCAAGCCCGGCAAAGTGGGCTGGGTCCACGGCACCAAGCTGCCTTTCTTCCAGGAGCATGAGAAAGCGTTCGGGACCGCCGCCGAGCTAAAGACGACCAGCGCTTTCTACCACAAGATAGGGCAGCTGTATTTGGACAAGTACGGATACAACACACCTTGGGATGGCGACTTGGAGACGGGCAGGATGTTGCCGACGACGTGGACCCGGACGAAGATGTGGATAGTGTTGACCCGGACGTGGCGAATGAGCGCGCAGCATACTTCCATAAATTGCGAGGAGTACGTCAGCCAGCGAGCCTTTTATTATACCGAAGCACAAGCAGGTACTAACCTTGGTAACAGAAGATCGCGGTCTGGTACAACACCCAATACGGGTCTGTAGACAAAAAAACGAAAACGCTCGGCTTCAAAGAACTGTTCAACAAGCCCGCGCTGAATCCTCCAGCACCCGTCAAGCCTCGCGTGCTGCATTTTTACTCGCGCCGGTTTTATGGAGAGCGCATCAAAGATCGCGTCACGGCGCGCTGGGCGGCCGTGTCGCGCCTCCCAAATCCGCCGCAGCCCATTACGGTTCGCAACAAAGTGACGAAAGAAGCTTGGCTTGCAGAGACGGCTGCATTCAAGAAGGAGACCGAGGATGCCATGGAGAACGAGCATAAGGCTGCGTTGGCGGCGTACACGCAAGCAGTGTCGGGGGAAACGCCGAATACTCCCGAGGGGTATAACACGTAGGTGGAATCTCGTGGTTGAAGGTTGGTACGAGAGTCTGAAGCTGCAAACAAACAGGGCACTGAACAACGCGGCCTACTATCTGCAGCCATTCGCGGACGCGGTGCAACAGCGTTATGGGATGAACGTGTCAATTTTGATGTGTGGACCGATACCCGAGAGAGGCGGAAGGATCGAGGTTCGAAGGTAGGCGCAGCATGCTTAGGTGACAAGGAGAAACTAATGGCTTGCTCAGCATTCATTCAGGAACATCAAATGGTCTGGTTCCGCGCGTCTGGAGCGAGTACGACCGCGGAGGCTTCGACATAGCACAACGTAGCTTGGTGGAGTTTACCCACCAGTGCTTCAGTAAGAAATTGTATTCGCTGTGGATGATCACGATATTGATTCTGTGTTTCTAGCCGAGCGAGAGTGCCGCGCGAGGAGTTTGAATGGTGTGGCCGTGGCAGAAGAAGACGCCGTCAGTCAGGCGCCGCCGACCACAGAGGCACCGGCGGTCCCAGGGGCCCCGGGTCCCAGCGGAGAGAGCATCAGTGCGGTGCCGCCGCCGCCGCTGCAGGGAGCCGAGGGAGAAGGGGCGCCCGCGATCACCCCACCACGCGCCGCAGATCTGCGGGAGGAGGATCAGCTTCTGCAAGATCAGTTGCTAGCCTTCGACGCGGACCTCCTCCGCGACCCGCTGGGTGAGGACGATCTAGGCGAAGATCTATTCCGCAACAACTTCCTGCGAGGGAGTCAGATGGAAAATGGAGAGCATGGCGGACCACTCACAATTGGGCGAGCGCTTTTAGCAGAGTTGGACGATCTGGCGCCGGTAGACCGTGCGGTGTACATGACTCGGCTCGAGTACATGTCTGCGGCGAAATTCGCGGAAGAAAATGACTCGGCGCGGGATCGACTAGTGCTGCGGCGCATAGATGACGGAATGGACGCGAGTAGGGCGCTGGACCTGGGCTCTGACGACGACAACGAGGAGATCGAGGAGATAAGTCGGCGCGAGAGGACCGTGGGGCGTACGCGATCCCTGCCTGCTGAGGACCGCCTCGCGCCTCCTTCGCCTCCTCCCCCGCCTCCGCCTCCTCCCAAAGACCCGCTGGCTCCTCCTCCCCCGAGGACCGTGGGGCGTACGCAATCCCCGCCTACTGAGGACCGCCTCGCGCCTCCTCCGCCTCCTCCCCCGCCTGCGCCTCCTCCCAAAGAGGCGCTGGCTCCTCCTCCCCCGCCTCCCAAGGATCAGCTCATGTCTCCCCCTCCCCCGCCGCCTCCTCCTCCCGCGCCAGGGCCACATGCCAGCAGTACGCTGTGGGACGCGGAGGATACGACAGGCTGGACAGATGAATTGCAGCACGCCTTCGCGGCGCTGGCGCGAGGGAGAGAGTGGGGCGGCGTGGAGTGGGCGGAATGCACGAAGCTCCTCATTAGGCTGGAACGCAGCTGGGGATTCCCTGCGAAGGGAATGCTGTCGGCGCCGGCGGGATTAGACGACGTTGAGCGCCCGATTGAGGTGCGGCTTTTCATGCGCGCGGCGCGGAAATGGGGCTCGAAGGTGGAGCTGTCGAGTGGCGTTGGGCCAAGAAGCGTGGACGGGTCGTTTGCGAGGCGCTGGTGGATTTGGTGGGATCGTATGCAACCGGAGGGGCGCAAGACAGAGGAAGGAGGGTGGAGAGCGCCAGGGGAGGTGGAAGGAGAGCAGTGGGATGATCTATCGAAAACCCACGGGCGCAACGGCATGCTGTTATATTTGGGCGCCTTGCTTTGGTGGGGAGAGGCAGCGGCCGCGGAGGAGGACTCTGCTGCACTCCTGGTGGATTGGCGACTTGCCGTGGAGGACATGACTCGCGTGCTGGAGGCAGCGCTTAAGCGTGATCTGGGTCCCAGGTGAGCGCGATTTTGCTTCCGTTGCTAGATATTGATAGGTTTACAGCGATGCGTTGAAAAGTAAGGCGAAGGGAGGAAAGCAGACGGCCCCGCCGCTGCCCAAACGCGGTGCGAAACGCAAGACGCCGAGCCCAGCGGACGTGGAGAAAGAGAATGAGCCTCCCAGGTAAGCGTCCGGATTTGGAAATGCCAGACAGCTGTCAAATGTCTGATCACCGCGTCAAGGAAACGGACTCGTCGCACTGCCGGTGCAAATTGAAGTCACTGCGTGCCTGCCTCTCTCACTGCGCGCCGCTCACCGCTGACGCTCACTTTTCTATACCCAAAGTTGTCTCTATTTTCTTTTTGTTTCATGTAGCACATCAATAAAAGTTATTTATTCATCCACTGGTATTGATTCATCACTGTAGTTATTCGGGCATACAAACCAGGTATATAACGGTTGGGACGGTACATGTCACGCCGACTTGAGCTATGTGGGGGTCTGTCAATGGGACGGAAGGCATCAGAGATGGAAGAACACGTACCATCTTGGAAGGCCGAGCATTGACAGGCGTCTCGTCGTCGTCGTCGTCGCGAGCGCGTTTGAGGTGATGCGGGAGGAGAGCGAGACGATGGGCTACGGCGGCTATCTTGATCTCGATGGTACGGAGAACGGATTGGCTTCGCAGGAGCATGGAATAACCACGATCTTCACGCAGGCGTCTGCGTATCGCGCGGTGCTTGAGCCGCATCAAAGAGAGGTTTTCCTGGTGAAAGACCTCCTCGATGGTGTGGCGACGGCCGGCGCCAAGCTGGCGCAGGGGCGCGGGATTGGGATGAGGCGGCCCAGAGGCGGCCCACGCATTCTCGATGCCCTCGCCGTCGGAGTAGTCACCACTGTACGGGAGCCTATAGGCGTAATGGTAATCCTCAGGCCTCCCAAGCCGCGGCAGTTGTTTGAGACCCTCGAGCGTGTGGGCGGGAATGCCGAGGCTGATTGCCAGTTCACTGAAAGGTGGGGGGGGGGAAGCCAAGAGTCAGTCAGAGATAAAAGAAAAGAGGACAGGACAGGCTTACTAGCCGGGGAGGCGGGACGGAGGGGCCGAATCCTGCATTTTTACTGAGAGGCAGGAGGGAGAGCCTGTAAAATATACATCAGACAACAAGACCGGCTTCATCGGCATCCGACGGCAATTTGATCGCACCGTAGATGAGTGATGGGCAACGGATATTACAGGCAATCAAGGTGCGGCAAAAACCGGGGAGGGGGAAGTGGGTCGGGGTACGACCGTATTGGGTACCGTGTGAACAGAAATCAATAGAAATAATGGGTTTCCTGCGTGAATTTCCGAAAAGGGTAATAGGCAAGGTACATTGCAATATGGTACATGCTGGCCTTGTGGCCAAGGGGTTACCTTAATGCAATGTACCCCTCAGCCAGGGCCAGGTACATTGAAATAAAGGTACAGCTACAGCTCACGGTAGAGCCCTACTGGGAGGTGACGGGCAAGATCTTCTTGTTCTATGGGGATCATTCCTCTACGCACACCGGCTCGCATGCTGCACCCACCATCACTGGTCTCGAACCCGACATCACGGTGTCCTCCAAAATAACCACCTTCAACGGCACCAACACCACGCTGTCCTACTCCACCGACGCACGCCGCACCCTCTCCGTCTCCTCCCCCACTGGATCCTGGACGCAAACGCTCACGTACACTAACACAGGCCTCCTCACCGCCGGCGGCTTCACGCAGACCAACACGCTCCTGACGACGGGCGCGCAGCACGCCACGGACGCGCTCTCACCGCGCTTCAACCAGCAGCTGACCTTCCGCTACCCGGTCACGCTCACCACCACCTTCGCCGAGCTCGCGTCGGGCATCACGATCGACGGCGCGCTCACGCGCGGGCTCAGCTACTCCGACTCGGGGCGCCCGGACGTGTCGCTGTTCTCGCTTGTGGCGGGTCCGGCGGCGCTCGAGACGGCGCAGGAGGGGACGGGAAGGTATTCGAGCGTGGTTAATGCGTCGTATAGCTTTGGGAGCACGAGGCAGAGTTATGAGAAGACGTGGGGTGGGGAGACGTATGCGAGGAGCGTGAGTGCTGTGAATGGGAGTGTGGTGGAGGATTCGGCGGGGGGTGGGGGGCATGCGGCTGCGGCTGCGGTGGTTCAGGTTCAGGAGGAGGATGCGTATATGTGGGGGGCGCCGAGGGGCTTGATCGGGAGGGGGTCGGGGACGATGCTGAAGGGACTTTAGGGGCATTTTATGCGTCACTCCTGTTGTCGTGATTTTGGGTGCATTGCGTTTTCGGCCGAAGAAAACAAAATTCCTAAATCGGGAAGCCGGCGTTGAGTGCGGCCCTCGGGCCGACTTCCGCCTCTGGAATGATTTGGAATCACTGCCAATCAGAATGTGCGTTCGCGCCTTCCTCGGGGAGTCGAATTTTTGTCCGTTCTCATCACGGACGTTTTTTTGCCCCCTTTTCATCGATACTGTACAGGCGTGTATGTACGCAACCACCGGAGGGGCGTTACGCACAGCCACAGGTCCAGAGGTAGCAACCGGTTACCTAATTTGGGTGAACACTTACCAAATATGGCAATTTCCGGCCCAAAATGGGCTCCCAAAGACCAATTTTGAGCGTTACTCTGGCAATTTAGGCAACAATTTTGGGGCTTGTTTTATGCGTTACGTTGCCTACGTACACGCCTGTACAGTATTATTGCATGCGTTCCGGAGACTTTCAGTAAATTCGAGCAGGAGTCGTGCAAGAGGAAAGCTGTTGAAGATTGTTCTTAGATTGCGATTGGATAAAACCTAGTATTCTGATTCAGATACTTATCAGACATTCGAGGTTTGACATGGCGTCTAACATTGGCCATGGCTCGTGGCCGCACCGCATTTCACCCTATATTTAATTACCCCAGCTTTTGACTCCCATGGGCTTCGCTGACCCCCCGGAACCGCCGCCGTACATCCACGCTCCGAGCACCGAGCCCCTCGCTTCGCGCAAGCACGAGGAGTACTACTTCGAGGACGGGAATCTGGTCATTCAGGTGCGAACTGCGGTCAGACACGCACGGCGCTTGTCTTAGATGCGGGCGCAGGTCTCGGGGATCCTCTTCAGGATATGGGACGGACCGTTCCGCCGCCACTCCAAGGCGTTTCCCATCGCGCCGGTGTCGCTCCTAGACAAGATAACAGACGGCGTCGACGACGCGCATCCCCTCATCCTCGAAGGGGTAGAGAGCGCGGATTTTGAGCGCCTGCTGTGGATCGTCTATCCCCCGTGAGCAAATGGCGACTACATACCTCTCTACCTCCTCCACTCATGTATGCATGGGCCGCAGCGTCATCGGGCAGTGCAAGGCCTCGACGACGCGCGACTGGACCGCGATCCTCGACCTCGCCACGCGCTGGAAGTTCGACGACATCCGCGAGCTGGCCGTCCGCGAGCTGGCCGCAGTCGAGATTGACCCTGTGGAGAAGATCGAGCTGCAGCAGCAGTACGGCATCCGGCGCCAGTGGGCGCACAGTGCGTACATTGCGCTGTGCACGCGCCCGCATGCACTCGACATCATCGAGGCGCGCCAGCTGGGCATTGAGACGACGGTGAAGGTCGCGTTCGCGAGGTAAGTCGTCCTTACGTTCGAGTCACGGTTTCGTGTTTTCGAAACGGATGTTGCAGAGAGAAACTCGACAAGTGGGGCCGGAAGAAACCCGATGAGGTGAAGAAGGTCGTTGCAGAGGTTTTTGAGATAAATGAGTGATGTTAAATGTACTGTTACCTGGTCATGAAGCCTGCTGTTTGAACGAGTTACAGGCTAGAGTTGATAAGTTAATGAAGCAAAGAGAAAAAGCTGGTGCGGGGCTCGGCCGAAACAACCGAAAGCTGTTTCTTTCCAACTAGTTAACTCTGGTCATGAACACGGACTTCTTGACTTGCTGTGAGGCCTACAGCAACGGAGATGTGAGAGAACACATGAAACCCTCTGCTCTACTTTCTCCGTATTCTCACTCCGAGACGCCTATGCACGGCTATGACGGAAGTTGATGCCATCCATTTTCCTGTTAGTTCGGACATCGCCTCACCGCCCATGTAAGCTCGGCGAGAAATCCACTACTCGACTGTCAATTCTCTTGTGCCACTCTTTTCCACCCGCCGCCACAGAGACCGCAAGCTTGTGGCATGTCTCGCGACCAGGTCCACCCTGAATTCGACGCATCTGTCCCGCCCAACACCGCATCCTGGGCCGATTCCCGGCTGCCAGAAGGCGTCCTTGGGCGGGATTTCCAGTCTGCTCCGCCGAATGATTCGCTGCGCCAATATGGCAGAGCACGCTCACTCTCCGAGCCTGCCACCGGGGTACTCATCTATCGGGTAATACCATGGCTCTTGCTTCTCGACGTGGTCTGAATGTGGGTGCAGACTTCGATTGCAATCCTCAAAGCAGCCTGTAATCCTCGGCTTCCGGAGTCGGTCCACTTTTTTTCTAATAGGTGTATTTCTTAACGTTCCTCAGGCTCTGGCATACCTTGGATGGTTATCTGACTCCAAGGTCATCCGACAGCCTCATTAATGCCGTCATTGGCAGCGTAGAGTGCCGAAAAACACTGTTGGAGGTCCGCGATTTCCCTCGAATTTCGCAAATATCTGGACATTTACTCAGATATCCTCCGAACTCGGTCTTGCGAATGATCCAAACTTCCGGGACGCTTTGCAGACGGATGAAAAGCATATTTCGGCGCTTTTTGCGTGGATTCTCGGCTCCAAATCCCAGGAGGAGGTAATAATGAGCCTTGAAGGTGATTCAGCTCAGGGTTTCCTCGACGCTGCCCAAGATGTGGGACTCTTTGCTTTTCTGGTCATCTTCAATTGATTGTGAATTGTTTTAGGCAGTCGACCGCGGGTCGTTAGACGAGGGACTCGATTGTAAAACTCGTCGTATAATTCTCAAGCTTTCTGAATCGTCTGATAAACTCCCTTCCTGTCTCTTTATTACGGGAGTCACGGGACGAGGGGAGCACCCTACCTGCGGAGGCGGGTTTGGAGACGTCTATCAAGCGACATACGGTGGCAAGAGTGTGGCGTTGAAACACGTGCGGCCTTTTGTCCAAAGCTCAGACGTGCGGCGTATCCGTCTGGTGAGTTCCGTCCCTTCTTGCCCGACGCATATCCTGACTTGCAAAGAAATTCTGTCAAGAAGCTCTCGTCTGGAGAGAACTCCATCATCCCCATATTTTACCTTTCTTCGGTATCGATCGGGAGAGTTTTTCCTCTTCTCTTTGCATGATTTCTCCATGGATGAGGAACGGCACCGTCTTGCACTATCTCAACAATCACGGACGTGGCAAGGTTGATAAACTGGTTGGCTTTTTCTCCCTCTTAAACAAGTCGGCGTGATGACAAGAAATTCTAGCTCTTCGAAATTGCACAGGGCCTCGAATACCTCCATTCGCGCAACATAGTACATGGCGACCTGCGAGGAGTATGTCCATCTTCCGAATATTCATATGCGATCTATTGAATTCCGCCATTGCATCAGGGAAATATTCTTATCAACGACGACTGGAGCGCATGTTTAGCCGATTTTGGGCTCAGTGGATCCTCTTACGCCACACCTTCGATGCGATCTTCAACCCGCGCTGGTAGTCTTCGTTGGATGGCCCCGGAACTGATTGACCCAGGCCGCTTTGGATATAAATTCGCTCGAACAGCAGCGAGTGACATATACGCTTTTGGATGTGTATGCGTCGAGGCAAGCAATCTAATTTTTATCCTGCTCACTTCCTCAATTGTTTCAGTTGTACACGGGCCAAACACCATTTTCCGAATTATCGGAACCTGCGGCTATGCTCAAAGTCGTCAACGGCGATCGGGCAGGACGCCCCTCCGGATCCCCCGCAATGTCAGATGTATTCTGGCAGTGTGTGACGAAGTACTGGGCGCAAAATCCGGCTACCAGACCTGTAGCTGAAAGTATAGTCCGGGATTGGTCCTCCAGAGGAGAAGCCTAAAGTTGCCGAAGCCCCTTCGAGTCCTGCCCCCGCTCCCGGACATGCTGTCAACGGAATACGTCTGAATATGTGTAGTAAACAACTATGAGGGTAGCAATATATTCACTAGAGAGCAGCAAATGTCATACAATTCCGAAACTACCCATGGTGGGCTTTGTGGAGTACTCGACCATGGTTCAAATGATGGCGCCTATGAATTTTGATGGCCGTTGATGCTTTCCTAAATATTAATGTTCGATATTCGGCCCCTTGCTCCAGGTGTAGTTACTGTATAGACGGTAATAGAGCACTCAATATCAGTCCGTTTAATTCACGGACATCATATGGATGAAGTGCCTGGCAAGTTCTTGGGTTGAGCTTGGTGATTTCAAACTCAAAATCATCCCACGGTCGAGTCCCCATCAAAGCCTAGACTTTAATCCTCGACTAGTATCTTCTCTACGAGACTACCCCAGCACTCAACGATGGATATGAAGAGAACACTCTGAAACCCTCTGCTCTGTTTTCTCCGTGTCCTCACTCCGAGGCGCCTATCCGGCTATCCAACGGCTATGAAGTTGATGCCATCCAGTCTCTGCCAGTTCGGTCATCGCCTCACTGCTCATGTCCGGCTCAATAGGTCTCTAGCTATCTAACGAGCAGCGACCGGTTTTCGATTTGAATCTTTATTTCAGCCCAGGCTTAACGACCGTCAAACACTCGGCTCGGCGAGAAATTCGCTCCTTGACTTTAACTTCTCTTGGGACACTCTTTTCCACCCGCCACCGCAGAGGTCTCCGAGGCGTCGAACTTGTGTCATGTCTCGCGACCAGCTCTATCCTGAATTCCACGTATCTGTTTCGCCCGACACCACATCCTCCGATTCCCGGCTGCCAGAAGGCATCCTTCTATCTGCAAACGTAACCTCGTTTCACTTCGAGACGGATGAATATTGGTTTAGAGTCGATGGCATTTTTCAACCATATCCGCCCTCCCCAGGTGAAGTGTTACCGCCCGCCCAGTCCCTCGTCCTGTTCCGCGACAATACCGATTTCTATAATTTCCATATATCCCTTCTGGACACCTTCCCCCGGGAAGCCGGTCGCCAGCCACCGCATCCCCGCATGATTCCATACATTCCGGGCACCGCCCGGGATGTTGACGACATCCTCGCCATCACCCGGCGGAGCGAACTCGATGACTATGTCAAGACTTTATGCGCATTGAGCAATGTGGGGGCCAAGTATATTCTGGAACACCAGGTCGTGCGCAAATTTCTGACCATCAAACCTGGCGATTCGAAAAAGTTGATCCCGCCACGCGTACCGGAGATGAAGGCTTTATTCGGGCAAGGTTTTCCGACTGCTTTGCCGCATGATTCGATGTGCCCACATGGCTCACCCCTCAAGCCTGCCACAGGGGTACTAGTCTATCAGGTAAGTCCATGGTTCTTGCTGTTCGACGGGATCTGAATGTGGGTGCAGACTTCGGTTGCATTCCTCAAAGCGGCATGTAATCCTCGGCTTCCGGGGTCGGTCTATTCTTTCTCCAATAAGTGTTTTCCTTACCACTACTCAGACTCGAGCAGACCCTGGATGTTTATCTGACTTCAAGGTCGTCGGATGACACCGGTGCTATTAGCGTCATAATCGGCAGTGTAGAGTGTCGAAAAACACTGTTGGAGGTCCGTGACTTCGGTCAAATCGTGCAGGTATCTTGACCTTGCTCAGATATCTTCCACACTCGGTTACAAGAACGACCCAGACTTCCGGGACGCTTTGCGAACTGACGAGAAGCATATTTCGGGCCTTCTTGCGTCCGTTATCGACTCTGAATCCCAGAAAGATGCAATATTAAGGCTTGAAGGCGAACCAGCTCAAGGTTTTCTCGACACTGCCCAAGATGTGGGACTCTTTAATTTTATGCTCATCATCCTCAATTGATTGTGGATTATATAGGCAGTGGACCGTGGTTTGTTGGGCGAGGAACACGCTTGGAAGACCCGCCGTCTAATTCTTAAGCTTTCTGAATCGTCCGGTAAACTCCCTTCCTGTCTCTTTATTACAGGAGTTACGGGACGAGGGGAGCACCCTACCTTCGGAGGCGGGTTTGGAGACGTCTATCAGGCCGAATACAGTGGCAAGACTGTGGCGCTGAAACATATGCGGCGCTTTCTCCGGAGCTCAGACATGCGGCGGCGTCTTCATCTGGTGAGGTTTTTTCCCTCTGGCTAGCATAAGCTGACGTACAAAGAAATTCTGTCGAGAAGCTCTTGTCTGGAGAGAACTTCATCACCCCCATATCTTACCTTTCATCGGGATCGACCGGGAGAGCTTTTCTTCCTCTCTTTGCATGGTTTCCCCATGGATGGGGCACGGCACCGTCTTGGTCTATCTTGAAAATCACGGTCGTGGAAAGGTTGATAAAATCGTCGGTTTTTTCTCCCTCTCGGTTCAGGTCAGGGCGATAACACAAAATTGTAGCTCTTTGAGATCGCACAGGGTCTCCAATATCTCCATTCTCGCAACATAGTACACGGCGACCTGCGAGGAGTACGTTCGTCTTCCGAACGCCCATACTTATGTGATCCGCTGAATCCTGCCATTTTATTAGGGAAACATTCTTATCAACGAAGACTGGAGCTCATGTTTAGCCGATTTCGGGCTCAGTGGATTCTCTAACGCCACCTCGTCTATGCGGACTTCAACTCGCGCCGGCAGTCTTCGTTGGATGGCCCCAGAACTGATTGACCCAGATCGATTTGGATATAAATTTGCTCGAACACCAGCAAGCGACATATACGCTTTTGGATGTGTATGCGTCGAGGCAAGCAATCCGATTTCGATCCTGCTCATTCCTGAACTTTTTCAGTTGTACACGGGTCGACCACCATTTTCCGAATTATCGGAACCTGCGGCTCTGCTCAAAGTCGTCAACGGCGAACGGGCAAGCCGCCCCTCCGGATCCCCCGCGATGTCCGATGTATTTTGGCAGCGTGTGACGAAGTACTGGGCGGAAAATCCGGCTACGAGACCTGTCGCTGAGAGTATAGTCCAGGATATGGTTCTCAAGAGGAGAAGACTACAGTTGCCGAAGCCCGCTCCGAGTCGGGCCCTGCCCCCGCTTCCCGATAGGCTGTCAGCGGGGCGCATGTCACCTCTGATTAGTTTGTCTGCTGCTCTCCCTACTAACGAAGCATGCGACGAAGAAGAGGACCTCGCATGCAAGATTGGTGTGTGCTGAGTGTCCTTTTAGATTCCTATTGACATCATCCAGCCGACGCCGTTAATGCTGTTGCCACTTCCGAGGATTGGGCGCTCGTTGTCCACGTATGCGACCGTGCTTCTACGAACGAACGCAATGCTCAAGTTGCCGTATCCGCGCTGTGCCAAGTCTTCAAACACGAGCATTCGGACCCACTACGGCAGATCGGAGCTGCCCGGGTGCGTGCATCTGCTAGTAGCTCTCTTCGGCAGATTTGACAACGACCAAAAGCTCTGGTCTATCATGCTCTCCAACTGCTCAGATATCTTCATCGAGCAGTCAAACTCGCTCCATTTCATACATGCGCTTGAGGACCTACTTACATCATCTCGCACGTCTGTTAAGGTCCGCGAGTGCGTCATTCAAGCCCTCGCCGATGCTGTGTCCGCTCGGGGAGCCAGTGCGTCCTGACGCTTCGATAGTATGCAACCCCACTGACTACATCTTCCCGATAGATGTAGGTTTCCGAATGCTCTGGCAGCGTGTAAAGCCCCTAGCGTCCTCCCCGATTCCCTCGAGCAGCGATCTCTCTTTCTGGGACGATGAATCGGATGATGACAGCGATGCGGCGGTCGCTCCCGTAGTCACTCATCAGGACGGTGCCCCTACTTTGTCCGATGAGGACGTACAGTGGCTCTTCAATGAGTGTCAAACTGGCGTGGGTAACGCAAAGCTACTCCGACAGGCGCTTGCGACGATCGCCCCTGAGTTAGGGAATACAACAAACATTGTTGGGGTACGATCATACAACGCAACTGCGTAGTTCCCGTCTCTCACTTACCTAACCGCCTAGGAATACCACAAGAAATGCATCGACTCACACCAGATCATTTTCACCCAAATACCTCGGGTGGTTGGCCCGGAGCGGAGCCAGCGCGAAGAGGAGTTGCTTAGCGCCCTCCTCGCCGCGAATGAGACGCTGCTAGAGACCCTCAAGCTGTATGACGACGTCAAGCGTGGCATGAAGTGGATCGTGTGCAAAGTGTTCGCGGTGACGCTTCCGGATGAGCTCGTTGTCACGATGGGAGAGGTTTTGCACGTGTTGTCACAGTACACAGACCAGTGGGCGCTGTGCGAAAATGCGCGAGGAGAACTGGGGATGGTGCCGTTGGAGTGTCTCTTGGAGCTACGCGCGACGGAGTAAAAGATGTGTATGTAGTCTCACTTAAGTAAGTTATGACATGTTGTATCTGGTACATATTACTGTAGAAATTTCTAAGAAATGAATTGCATTTCAAATTGGTCATCTTGCCCAATGTGGAAGTCAGCGTTGAGTGCCAGTTTCTCGAAATCGAGGCATGTGCATAGAATACAGGAGCGGTTGGAAAATGTGGCGCACAGAAATACATTAAGTTCATTATATTACAATGAAATAGAAATAAAATCATGGTTGGATGAAAAAAGAGGTGATCTTCGAAGAGGAAGGCTCCGGAGCGGGAGAGTCGAGCTTTTTCTGTGGAAGTGATTAGAATTCGAAATATAAACGATTTCTCTCACCTTGGGAGTGGCTTTTGACTTGCCGGAGCATTAACATGAAACAATGGCAATCAACCAAAAGAGCGCGCACTTTTTTAGCAGGCGGGGGGGCGTCAAGAACCTCGACCTCGTCGTCGTCGTCATCTGCGGCCGGAAGGCTGCGTTTCAGTGCCGGCTTTTTGGGCGATGCTTGAGTCTGTTTCTGCTTGGCGAACATGGCTTGGATGCCATCTTTGCGATTCGCGACGGGCTCGATGAAAGTCGAAGATTCGGTCCCTACTTTACCGACTTCCTTGGGTACTTGATAGCTATGGAAAAAGTCAGCGGAGATATGGAGATGGGGGTAAGGAGTGACATGAACGCACCATTCGAGCGGGCATGTCGTTGGTGCGACAAGTTTCACAAGGTCTTGATTCCATTTTTGTGAAGAGGTGTCGAGCCAGGTATTAAGGGCCTCCGGGGTAGAAAGAATGACGGGCTGGCGTTCGTGAAGCCATGACATTTGCGAATTCGCCGCCGTTGTGACGATGGTGAAGGTCCACAGAGTCTCCGTTTCACCTGGAAATGATGAACTGAGAGAATAAGGGGGTCAAGACTCCGAACACACCCTGCAAGACGACAGAGTCGTATAAGCCCGCCATAAGCATCAGTCGCCCGTCCTTTGGCTTGATAAAATGTGGCAGTTTGTTTTTCCCCTTGGTGAGCCATTCGTAGTACCCCTGGCACACCACAGCACAGCGCTTCGGGCCCTTGATACTCGCCCACATGCCACCGCCGTCCACGAGATTCTCCGAGCGTGCATTAGTTGTGTTGAGCGTTTTATCCTCAAACTTGCTGTAGTGAGGTACGAGGCCCCATTTCATGGAGGACATGACGAGTTGGGCGTTCGCAGGATCGCGCCGCCGAATGACAGGAGCCTGCACAAATTAGTGAGAAGGAACGAGCTGGAAATAATCCAGCTGTTATCGAGGCTCGCACCTGCGTGTGGGGCGCGATGTTGTACCTAGGCACGAAGGCATCCCGGCGTTCCCACTCGTCGACCGACGCGTCGTACCCATTTAGCTGTTGTATTTCTTCGGGCTATGTAGAGCGAAGTGTAGGCTGGAGCTCGAGCAAAAGGCGTAAACTCTTACGTCGAGACGCAATGCAAACCGGCCGCACATTTATTGATTGAGCAGCGACTACAAGAGCCTGAGGAGGGGAGAAGAGAGCGATCACGTGGGACGCTAAGTTCTGAAGTCGTTCAGTAAACTAAACGAGACTAAACGGGCCAACGGCCTTCAATGGCTGTAACTTAAGAACGGGCCACACGAAGATAACCTGTCGCGGCGAACTGCTTCGGTATTGCGTCACTTACAGTCGCTTGAACATTCGAGCACTGCAGTACTGTCCGGCCCGGCGGGCACGGAATTTTCAAAACAATTACGTGGGTTTTAAGGCCATTGCTGCGCATGGCAATACGAGTCCTGTGACTCCTGTCCAAGTCTCCCATATTATATTTCCTCCCGCAAGTTCAAAATCTTGAGGTTATCAACTCCAAAACTCAAATGGCCGACTAGCTTATCTGGCTAGGTACCCAGTCAGCAATAGTACATCCAGGACTCCGGGGGGCTCGGAACTCTCGCCCGACCTTCGGTCGGCTCGAGTCCCTCGCACACCCTCAAGTTCAAAACCTTTGGGTTACTTCAAAAGCTAAATATTATGCAAATAGACGACTAGCTTAACTAGCTGGTAGGGCTGCACGCCGTGCCCGTGACGGGGACGGCCGTCGTTTCGACGGGACTTGAACGGGAACGGTCCGTCACGCGACGGCCGTCGTTTCATGAATTCAAACTCGAAAATTCGTCAATAAGATGTGCCATAAACTGTGTGTTGGGCTTATCATTGCACATAACATGCCTCACAAAAGGCCTGCATAGCGCATATAGCTGTTTATGGCACGTTTTCAGGACCCGTCGACCCGTCGACGGCTGTTTTCGACGGAAACGGCCATCAAAAATGCAGCCGAAAAGCCAACGGAACGGGTCGGCATACCCGTCGACGGACCCCGTAGAACCGGCGCGACGGGAACGGCGTGCAGCCCTACTAGCTGGTTACCCGGTTGGCTATAGTACATCCAGGATTCCGGGGGGCTCGGAACTCTCGCCCGACCTTCGGTCGGCTCGAGTCCCTCGCACGGATACCCTCCGCTCGTCTGCGTGCACATTGAGTGAATACAGGAGGTGGCTGTGTTACGTCGGACGGTTTCAACGTAGTAACGACAAAAAGACCACAGCAGGGGAAGGGAAGTCAACTCCTCTCAGAAAAACAGAAAAATGCTCGAGGAAAATAAAATGTGGCTGTGCTGGTCTGGGCTGGGCGACGATTCCAACACGGTAACAACAAAACGACTGAAAAGCGCTCGAGGAAAAAAATAAGTGGCTGTGCTAGCCTGGGCCAGGAGTCTATTCCAACACGGTAATGACAAAACGACTGAAAAGTGCTCGATGAAAAAAAAAAGTGGCTGCTGGCCTGGGCCAGGAGTCTATTCCAACACGGTAACGACAAAACGACTGAAAAGCGGTCAATGAAAAAACAAAAGTGGCTGTGTTGGCCTGGGCCAGGAGTCTATTCCAACACGGTAACGACAAAACGACTGAAAAGTGGTCGAGGAGGGAGACGAGCGGGCCGGAGGTTGCTGAGTAAGGTCTGGACCGCGTGGCAGTTCCACCACGGTAACGACAAAACGACTGAAAGTGCTCCAAGTGCGACAGAATCACGGGCCGGACAGGGCCTGGGCTGGGCGATTCTTCCAACACGGTAACGACAAAACGACTGAAAATGTCGATTCATCTCAGTGAAGAATGGACCAAATAACGAGTCTAAAATTGCATTTTAGGACTCGTAACAGTACCCTTCAAGTCCAAAATCATCCCCGCTTACTTTATGTAAATAAATTGGTTTTCTTTTCCAACTAGGCAACAACTGCTCAAGCGCTCAAGTCGACATGATACTGTTTCAGTCTTCAAGTCTTGTTACAGCTAGATCTAGCGGCGCCGACTGCGCCGACTGGGCGCAGCTGGGCGCCAATCCGGTCCGATTCTAATAAAAGCGAGTTACTAGTAGAAACTAGACCAATACTAGACCAATACACTCCTTCTTCCTAAATGTCTGACGCACCACCCTCCTACGACGTCTCTGCATCGAACCTTGGATTGAAGACTACACTTGACGATAAGAAGACGAGCTGGGCGCACTCTCAACTAGCTTCGATATCGAGTGACTCTAAAACTGTGGCCCTTCTCGGTCTCCAAGCTCCGGTCGGTAATGTTGGTTCTGGTTCAACATCTGGGACACATTCCCGGTCGAGGGGCGGTCTATTCGATGCGTTCCGAAAGCATCCACGGCTACCCTCTGGACCACCTGTTGACACTCCCGCAGTGCGAGCGGCTGTCATAGACGATGTCCGCTTGGTAGTACAACCCAACACGGGGTCCATCGCCGAGCGGTTGTCTCTATTGGAGACCTGCGCACAGCTCTGCGCGCGCCATAAAGTCGAATTTCCCCCACTCTTACAGGACAAAAAATCATTCCTTGACCACACGGCGCTTTATTGGGCAATTGTTAACAACCCGGGCTCGCCACAAGCGTCGTTTGAGCTCGTCGCCGCGGTACTCACCTACTCCGTGCCCTTGAAGCCGGCGACACTCAAGGAAGCGCGGAGGGCGTGCATTTCGCTGAGGAACCAGGAGCTGTTTCAATTCCTCAGGATGCGGCCCGAGTTCGGGGCTCTTTCTGAGCAGGATCGGTTCCTCCTCGGTGTGCTCGTACCGCCAGAAGAAATCGACATCCAACTCATGGAGGGCCCGGAACAGCCGTTCAGCGTCAAGTTCAAGATCCCGATGTTCCAGAAGCGCATGATGCTGTCCGAACAAATATGTCTCGAGTTTATTGCAAGGGGTATGCCTATTTTCCACTGGTGAATGACTCCTGAATAATATTTCAGGTCGCTTGTGGCTTCTTTCTTTCTTCACACCAGCCAATCCCACAGCCTTAGCTAGCAAGTCAGAATGGTTCAAGAAGGGGCAGTGGGGCGGAAGCTTACATCTGCGTGAAAACAGTCCGGGTACCGACGTCGAGTTCGGAGTAGTTCTTCTCGATGCGCGGAATGAGACAACAGAACCCACACACTTCTGGATGTGGTGCGGGAACGGAAAGCCATTGCGTAACGAGGTTGAGCCTCTGAATGACTCCACGTTTACTGGTTGGGTGTGGCCGATAGGGGTCCAGGCGTTAGTCGAAGCTTTCTTCATGTTATTCATCAGCTAACACTATGATTCCGTCGCAGCGATAGTGTTTGCATTGCAGCAGATGGTTCCGTCATGGGTATACTCGCTGTCAAACTCGGGCCAGGGAAAGCCGGAAAGCCAAAAAATTGGCCACCTCAGACGACGAACCCTGAAGATGCATGTATTGTGTGTTAATGCTACTTAGCACGTAACACTCGAGAGTGGAGATCCTATTAGTATATCCTACCTGTATACATGAATGAATAACGTAGAAATAAATTACAGCACCGTTGATTACTTTTTGAGCGCTGTTTTCACCTTCCCCTTTGCCGCGGCGCGCTGGTGGTTCCCATACAATGCCTGGCTCAACGAATCCCCTCCGAGCCGCACCACGAGCCCGTGATCCGTCAACCACTGTGCATACCGCTTCCAGCTGTCCCTTCCCTTCCCCTTGGCGCCTGCGGCAGCCACTGTCTTTAACACCTTGGCCTCCTTAGCCTTGATTACCGTGATCTCCCCTGACTGCGCGATGAGGGGCTGCGCCTCTACGGCTACCTTCACTTTCGGCGGCGCCGCTCGTACGCCTTTCCCCAGCGTGCTGATGCTCCCTACCACAAACAACCCACGCTTCGCACGCGTCAGCCCGACATTCAGCCGTCGCCGGTCCGCAAGGAAGCCAATGTACCCGCCGGCATTGTTCCTGACCGTCGAGAACACGATAATCTCCTTCTCGCGCCCTTCGAACCCGTCGACCGTCTTCACCTCGATGTGCGGCAGCTGCAGCGCGCGGTGCTCCCCCAGCACCTCCTTGAAGCGGGCCTGGTACTTCGCGTTCGAGGTGAGCAGGCGTGTGATGAGCGAGATCTGCGCGACATAGGGCGCGATGATACCAATGTCTTTCCCTTTCAGGCTCGGATTATTGAGCAGCAAGTCCTCGATGACGCCAATCACAATCGCGGCCTCGTTCAGGTTGACGCGACTCTTGTCCTTGAGCGATTCTCCCCCGGCGTGGTCCAAGAATATCACTGCGGGTCGCTTGCCGTATTCATCCTCTTTCAGATGTGCAGACGTAGGCGGCGTGAGAAGCGGAGAAATGTTTCCCCGCTCATCGACCGTCCCATCTTGCAACGAGAAATTGTAGAACTCGGCTGACGGAAAGAGGGAGATGCCTGGGTGCATGCGGTACTGTGTATCGAGCATTATGGATGGGACAACTACAATTTTGTTAGGGGATGAGGAAAAATATGTGAGCCGCTCGCACCTCCTTCCTCAGTGAGGCGCTCGAAGAGACTCCTCCCGAGCCCAAGAGCCCGCGCTTCTGTGCTCGTTATGACGGGCGGAAGCTGCTTGTGGTCCCCGATGAGTGCTAGATGTCGAGACTAGCGCAAAAGTCAGAGCCGTAATCTTCACTCGTTCAATCCCATATACTTACACCTTTCATGATGGGAATTAGCGACGCGGGCTCCGTGGACATAGAGGCCTCATCTAGAAAGACCACAGGGAAATCCACGACGTTGAGGGAGGCGGAGGCGGACGTGATGCACGTCGTGCAAATCTACGCAAGATTAGCCAGTTGCCCGAGTCTCAAAGACCTGAACACACCACGTCCGCTTCCGAGATGACGTCCCGCAGCATTTCCATGCCGAGCGCATATATCCTCGCCTTGATGGAGTTTTGCATCCGCTGCCTCAGCGCCAAGTCCGCCTCCATGTTCGCAATGATCTGCCGTGCCCGCTCCTGCGCATGAGCACTCGCCCCCACCTTCGACTCCCGCACATCCCCCAGCTTTTTCATAATATCGCGGATGCGCTGCTGCACCTCTTCTTCCTGCTTCACCAAGGCGGCCATCGCTGGCTGCAGTGCGTGGTGTTCAAGCTTGTAGTCGAGTGTATGTTCCACGAGAGACTCTTTGACTTGCCCGCCAAAGCCGACACGCAATGGGCGAACACCAGAGGCGGCGAGACCCTCAACAAGATTGTCGACGGCAACGTTAGTATATGTGCAGACCAGGAGGGGTTGTGGGACCTCAAAGTGCACCTAACAGACAAGTCAGCCAGTTAGATAGGAAATGCGAGGGCAAACGGCACCTTCAGCAATTTGATGGTCTCGATGATGGTTTTAGTCTTGCCTGTTCCAGGAGGCTAATGATACATAAGTGAGCAAGTCGCAAAAAGAGCTGCAATGGCACTAACCCCTTGGACTAAACTGACTCGTTGCCCTATCATCAAAGCCATCGCGCGTATCTGGGTCGCATTTAACCCTGTCAGAGGAGGATCGCCATTCATGACCAAGGGCACGGGTTCGGAATACCGCCTCGCCCAGCTGTGTATCCGTTGGTCGTCCTTGAATGCCCCGTTGGTATCGGATGGGCTCGCAGGCTGCTTTTCTCGCTGAACACCCTCGTCCGCGACGAATCCCGACTCCTCCACCACTTCCACCGATGCCTCCTCGACTGCCGGACTCTCCTCCATAGGCGGCTGCGAGCTACGTAATAAGATGTCCCGCAGGTGGGTACCCTGGAGGATCAGCTCGCGGTCGGCACTCATCGCAGCCTCCTCCAATTTCTGCGGATCGTGGTTCATATACCCGATGGCATCACGCATACGCTCATATACAATATTCGAGCGCCCCACGTCGATCCGCCACAAGCCCGTGTCCAGTTCGTCAAAGTGCTCTCGGAAGGCAATGCGGATTTGCGTCGCTGAGCGGGACACCACAGATCCTTGTGCGAAGGAGTCTTTAAGAGGATCTATCCTCGACAGCAGAACTTGCGTGCCATTTCTGGGCGCGGGGCAAATTAAAGCGAGGGAAGGAGAGGTGTGCTACAAAACTCACTCAAAACGGTGCTCGGGTAGAGTAAGCCCCGGCCCTTCAAGAAACGACGCGACAGGGCGGCCGAATTGATTCTCTTCTAGCCAATAGGAGGATAAGCCAGTGAGGCAATAGCCTTCCTCTTGCAGACGAGTCAGTGACCAAGTCGAAAGGCGTTCCTTGAGGACCGCCTCGTCTTCTTGCTGTTCCGCCTCCAACATCGCCATGAATCTAGCGAAAGATGTTAAAAAAGACCAAAAGATGCATATAATGCGTACCGTTTGGAATAAGACTGTATAGCATCGTAGTACGGCTCGTTCCAACCGACGTCGATGCGCGGGGGCTGCATCCGTCGCACATATCTGATCTTCCTGCCCACCGTATCATGTCCCTTCGCAGTAGGAGCACGGGATGCCGCCCGCAGTCGCCAATCGAAACGGGGGGAAGATTGCACCGTCTCGGTGTTGAGAACAGGATCGTTGCTCTGCAGCCATTCGCGCTCCGCTGCTGCAAGTTTGGGGAGAACGCGCCGAGATTGGACAACATCCGCCATAAATATATCCTCCTGCTCTCCAGCGGACGGAAAAGAAGAGAAACAACGTTGGCGACAGAAATTCCGCAAATCAGCAGAGAGCGCGACATTTTCGCGTTTTGGGTTAGGATTGCGGCGTCTGCGGACCAGGACACGCTCGGAGGTCCCCGTCGCGTTCCGCAGAAGTCCCAGGCCGTTGGTAGCGCGAGCAGCAGCCAGGGCAGCGTCAGTGATTAGGATAACGGTTCAAGGAAAAAAGTTAGTAGGCGCACGTGCTGAGGAGCATCCTCTTCCCGTCAATTCATGGCCACGGTCGTATTGGGGTCGCAATGGGGAGACGAGGGCAAGGGAAAACTCGTCGACATTCTCGCTGCTGAAGCCGACATTTGCGCTCGCTGCGCCGGTGGCAACAATGCAGGGCATACGATCGTTGTCCCGGTCAACGGTGTCCGTACCACTTTTGCTTTCCATCTGCTTCCTAGCGGCCTAGTCAATCCGAAATGCACTGGTCTCATTGGGAACGGTGTCGTTGTTCACGTTCCTTCCTTCTTTGACGAGCTCGATGCGCTGCAGGCACAAGGTATGTGCACAACTTCTTTTGTTTCTATATCTAACCGCCGAGCGCAGGTCTTGACTGCACCGGTCGTCTCTTCGTCTCTGACCGCGCCCATCTTGTCTTTGACTTTCACCAAATCGTCGATGGGTTGAAAGAGGTCGAGCTCGGCGGGTCGAGGTTTGCTCTCTGATATATTGCGATCTCCACCGATCTTTACCGCAACGCAGCATCGGAACCACAAAGAAGGGAATTGGGCCAGCGTACTCTGGAAAGGCTTCTAGGTCGGGCCTGCGCGTTCACCACCTCTTCGATACCGTTATCTTTGCCGAAAAATTCCGGAAGCTTGTTGAAGGCCGTTTTAAGCGGTACGGGCACTTTGAATACGACACGGAGGGAGAAATTCAGCGGTATAAGGTGCGCCCTTCCGCTATCCATTTTGATTTTCTCTCTAACTAGTCGCTAGATCCTGGCCGCGCGTCTTAAACCATACGTGATTGACAGTGTCGTCTACCTGCATCAGGCACTCGCCGCAGGGAAGCGCATCCTCGTTGAAGGCGCCAACGCTGCTATGCTCGATCTCGACCTTGGCACGTACCCTTACGTGACTTCCTCTGCGACTACCGTCGGCGGCGTCTGCACCGGCCTCGGCCTTCCGCCGCGCGCGATCGCGCGCACTATCGGCGTTGTCAAAGCCTACACCACGCGCGTCGGTGGCGGGCCCTTCCCCAGCGAGCAGCTCAACTCCGCAGGCGAGCACCTTCAATCTGTCGGCCGCGAGTTCGGCGTCACAACGGGCCGCATGCGGCGCTGCGGATGGCTCGACCTTGTTGTGTTGCGGCACTCGTGCCTGATCAACGGATACGACGCGCTCAACCTCACCAAACTCGACGTGCTCGACGGCCTCCCTGAGATCCAGATCGCCGTCGCGTACAAGGTGGACGGCGCCAAGCTCGCGGGGTTCCCTGCTGACCTCGGCGTGCTTGCGAGGGTCGAGGTCGAGTACGTGACGCTACCTGGCTGGGAGACTTCCATCGAGCAGGTACGCAAATACGAAGAACTCCCCGACAAGTGCCGTGCGTACGTTGAGTTTATCGAGGAGGCTCTCAAGGTGCCGATAACGTGGATTGGCGTCGGCCCCGATCGCGACGCGATGCTAGAAAAGTCGCCAAAGAAATAGAAAGAAGAAGCCCTACCATAGCGTACAAGTACATGTAAGTAACTGAATGAGCGGTACAGAATAGATTATCGTTATGTATGTTTTCTGTGACCGAGAACGGACTTGGTTTACGGGGCAGGAAATCCTTGAATCTGCACGATTCGGCTACAACTCGACATGCCACCAGAACCCCACCTGGAATTCGAAGTAGTTGCGGGCGTCGGAAAGTCATTGGTGACTCTTATGTTCATTGAGTGTGGTAAGAATGAGTCGGTGGACCTTTCCAAAGATATTTGTTGCCTTCAAGATAGGACATCCTAATAAATACACTAGTGGTGGTTATATCTTTCGATCGTGAGTCGAGTCCTTATTTAGCAAATAACACATTCCTCTTCAGGCTTCGTAGGGATCGTCTTAGGAGGCCAGCTTGTCGGCTTCGTTGCGTTCCCGGTATCGAGCTTCATACCGAGTATACCCGTGATGGAGCCATCTGGTGCAATGCAAACGTTGTCGCTGCGAAAGCCAAATTAGCGGTGAAGAAGCAAATTGGAAGAAGATTCGCTCACGCCTGGGCACCTTCGCCGAATAATGACCATATCCATCCACTACGGTTAGATTCACTTGCAGGTTCATCCTCGTTACGCGTTGGTTTCTGTGTCACATCCCAACCCCACGTCCAGGCGTGCGCAGGTTCCGGAGTGTCGCGCGCGTCGAGAAGAACTAGACCGTACTCTGGGCAGGTGCTCGGACTATTTTCACGGAGAAACAAGCATCCACCCCATTGCTGTCCTTTCTCGAACCAGGCTGACTTAACAGTCGATGTGGGATTAGCCGGCGTGAAAAAAGAAAGCCGCCACAACCGTTCTAGAAAAGACACCACATCATCAGTGTCAAGTCACCGTAGTGCGACTGCCCACGAAGAGAAACGAACCCCGTGCGATGAACTCAAGATGTATTTGCCTGGCCAGCATCATGCGCTTCTGGAACATCGGGATTTTGAACTTGACGCTGAACGGCTGCGAGGGGCCCTCTATGAGCTGTATGTCGATTTCCTCCGGCGGCACGAGTGTACCGAGGAGGAACCGATCCTCCGCAGAAAGAGCGCCAAACTCCGGGCGCATCCTGAGAAATTGAAACAGCTCTTGGTTCCTCAGGGAGATGCATGCTCTGCGGGCTTCCTTGATCGTCTCTGGCTTCAGGGGTGCGGAGTGTACGAGCAGCGCGACCACGAGCTGAAACGGCGCTTGCAGCGGGCCCGGATTGTTCACAATCGCCCAGTAAAGCGCCGTGTGGCCGTGGAATGAGTTCTTCTCCTGCAAGAGCAAGGAAAAATCGATTTTGTGGCGCGTGCAGAGCTGCGCACAGCTCTCTAGTAGAGACACCCGCTCAGCAACGGATCCCGTGTTGGGTTGTACGACCAGGCGAACGTCGTCTATGACAGCCGTTCGCGCGGTGGAAGTGTCGCCAGCGAGAGGTGGTACAGTGGGAGGATGCTGTCGATGCTTTCGAAAGACATCGAATAGACCATGTCGTGGGGAGGTCCCGAGAAGGGCCACAGACTTGGAGTCGCTGGATATGGAAGGTATCGGTTGAGCGTGTGTGCCAACAGCCTTCTTATCATCGAGGGGAGTCTTCGAGAGAGTCGACCCAGAGGCGTCGTAGGAGGGTGGTGCGTCAGACATGTAGAAGAAGGATCAGTGTAGAGCTTTCATTTAAAACCCATGATGCCGAAACCTGAAGACAAGCGCCCTCAAGCCGTTCGGCAACAAGAAGCTGTTGGGTATAGACCCGAATGGTTTGCATAGCAGATACATTCTTGCCTTGCAACTGCACAGCCGCGGTCCGAGAGACAGTAACAGCTTCGTGCGCGGGTGGAAAGATTCACGAACTTGAGCCTGGCAGGACTAATATATGTAAAGCCAAGACACGACTCGTTGAAATTCGGACTTTTCCTCCTCCTACGATTCGCGTGAAAAGCACATCCCTTATCAAGAGGATAGAACGGAAGGAGCTCGAGGTACAGTTGTGCAGTGTGATGGAAAGCGCTGGACCGTGAAGCGAACGACATCTCGGATAAACTGCGCAACTCGCGGGGCATCAAGTCCTGCTACAAAGAGGTGGGGACCAAGTCGGGAGCAATAGGGACCTTCAAAGCAAGCACTGTAAGCGGGCGGCTAGGCGGCTAAGCTGACGGCTAAGCGGCTTAGCTTTAAAGGTCCCTATTATGCAGCTTTGGAGAGAGTCTCCACGAGCACAACGATGTCCCCTACACCTCCCACCGCTGCTGAAGCTCAGTCCATCCTTCAACCGCACTACCTTGCCTGGATTGCAGCAGGCAAGTGCTTTCATACCTCTCACCCCGCATTCCAATAATAGACTTCCCCGCACTCCAGGCTACGCTGCATATGTTTTCTTGTACCGCATCGTGCTTTATCCGCGCTTCTTCTCCCCGCTGCGCAATGTCCCGGGCCCACCGATGGGAAACCTTTTGTTTGGGCAGTACCTTACCATTGTGAGGAGCGAAAGTTGCATTCCTCAACGCGAGTGGGTCAAGGCGCACGGGCCCGTCGTTCGCATGATGGGTATTCTCGGAAAGGAGCGCCTCATCTTCCTCTCCCCGGAAGCTCTTCACCAGATTATGGTCAAGGACTGGCTCGAATATCCTCGGGTGCGTGATTCGCCGGTACCGCTAAACTTGATAATTCAATCTGTAAATTTTCTCTAGCCGCAACACATGCGCGATATTCTAGGGCTGGTGGCGGGATATGGACTGCTCACAATCACGGGCGACGCGCACAAGCAGCTACGCAAGGCCATGAATCCCGCATTTTCCATTCCGAACCTCATGGCCCGTACGTTCGTCCAACGTTGCGCGCACCGGTCGCTCACACCCCGTAGAAACGGACATGTACTATGAACCTATCGAAGGGTAGGCCCCGTATCCCTCTGCATTTTCCCTTTTCTAAGAATTTGCAGGCTCATCGAAATCATGAAAGCGCAGATCAAAGCCGAACCTGCGCCGGAGGCTGGCAAGGTCTTTCCCGTGTATGAGTGGAGTGCGTCTCAGTATCCTAGTTCTAACCATCTTCTCATGGTTGTCCTTCAGTGGGTAAAGTGACGCTCGACATCATTTGCGAGACCGCGTTTGGGTACAGGACCGATTGCCTGCACAACCCAACCAACGAGCTTGCCGTCGCTTTCGAACAACTACTCGAGCTCCAGTCGGGCCACAACCTTGCCAGGCTCATCGCAGTCATCTCCCTCCCCGGCGCCACGCGCGCCCTCGCCTCCGACTGGCTCTACCGCTATCGCGTCCTCATCGGTAAAATCCCCGTCTTTGGTTCCCTCGAACGGCTCATCGATTCGATGTACCGCATCCGTGGGATTTCGCAGGAAATGCTTCGCTCGAAGACCGCGGATCTGAGCGTCTCGCCGGACGACATGAGCACGAAGAAGGATATCATGACTTTGTTGGTTCGCGCGCGCAAGGCAGACCTCGACGCGGACCCGAGCGCGGAGGCGATGAGTGACACCGCGATGGTCGACCAGGTGCTGACCTTCCTGGCTGCGGGCCACGAGACTACTGCAACCGGCCTGTCTTGGGTGCGTTCGCCTGGCTCACGTCGTTCATGTACTCACCTCCCCTCAGACCCTCTGGCTTCTTGCGAATGACCCCAAGAGCCAACGCCGCCTGCGTGAGGAGGTTACACCCGTATATACGGCCAATCCGCGTCCAGACTACCGCACGCTCAAGAGCCTCGAGTGGCTCGACTGCGTTGTGTGCGTACCTTCCCTCGATGTGCTTCGCTGGAGCTGACCTTGTCCTCCAGCAACGAATCGCTCCGTGTTCTTCCACCCGTGCCGCTCACGCTACGCGTCGCCGAGAAGACGGATTACATCGAGGGCTTGCTCGTTCCGAAAGGAACGGTACTTAATATTCCGGTGCGTTGTGGCCTTTCTTTCAGACTCCCATACTCTGGTTGACGCTCAGCCACAGATCCGCGTCATCAATACATGGAAGCAGGTTTGGGGCGAGGACGCTGAGGAGTGCGTACCTCATTCTTACTCGACGCTCCCCACTGACGCATCGCGCAGATTCCACCCCGCGCGCTGGCTCGACCTGCCTAAAGCGTACAATTCCACGTTCTCGCAATTCTCGTTCATTACAGGGCCACACGGGTGCATCGGGAAGACCATGGCCGTGAATGAGATGAAGGCCGTGCTTGTGTAAGGTCTTTTTATCTAGCGATGACCGATGGTTAACGCCCGATTTTACTTTGAACAGGGCCCTGATTGCGAACTTTGAATTTGCGCCCGCATATACGGGGCAGGTCGCGCATCCCGCAACGGCGATTACCATGAGTGCGTTCCTCTGCGCTCTTCTTCTTTACTCCTCTATCATTCCGCGAGTCCAAATCCGCGCAATTTCGCCAACCTTCTTCCTCTTACTTTCCTCCTCTCACCTCTGTGTTCGTGAGCATCACTGACGGAACACCTGCAGAGCCGGACGACAATATGCCACTGCGCGTCACCCGCGTCAAGGCCTGAGCGTCTTCCCTTGCCATTTACTATGGTTAAGCCTCTCCATCTGCCTTGATTTACTGACGTATTTGAGCTTCTGTGTATCTGGCGTTGATCGGACCCACTCGATTCTATCCCTTTTCTACATACTCGTATACTTGATTGGCGTTCCCGTTTGAGTTTGGTTTACCGCCGATGGTTGTAAGGTTATCTGCCGAATTGTGCCGAATTGGCCGACAAAGTCAAACCTAGGTCGCCTAAATTCCTGAAAATAATGTAGACACAGTGGATTGATCTCGGGAGGACTCGAGAGTCCTCAGATTGAACTTATGTGTTGTCAAATTCACAAACAGAACTTTAGTTCTGTGATTGTGCTCTAGAGTCTAGAGGACCGAAAATGTCGCCTATATTAGCATGTGACTAGGGCATCATTGGATCAATCAACAAGGCCATACACTGACGCTCGCCAGTGTGGCCAAAGTGTCGCGCTCTTTTCAAGTGAACTCGATCTTTGCACGATCCTTGAAATGTCTGGGCCTGAAAACTTTCGCACTGATGCTGCATGCAAACGCCCCCTTGAACCAGATTTTACCACTCCGGTATTTGCCCCTTCAAAATGGCTACACAGATTGTCCCAACTCAACGAGCAGACAGCACGTTGTGTTGAATCTCTTGCAATGATTTATCCTAAACATTAAAGAACAAATGTCTCTCCCTCAGTAGAGTCCCATTACCTGACTAACGACCAAAAAACTTGCACTCTACGCCACATGCTTGACAACTCGGATTCAACTTCACCGCGCATAACTCACAAAGCCGATCTTTGAATGCAGCCATAATTCACCTGGAGAGCTGCACAACGATTAATTTGCTGCTTCATATGTCATGTTATCGAGGATCAAGTGCGGCGAAGATGACCTCCGCGGTCTCGCCATTCTCGGTAACATAAACAAGAATATTCGAACCCACGCACCGCAGGAAGTGAGAAACGAAGAATCACGGCTGAAGGACCTTGCTGCTGCTACACTGGAAAGGGCGAAGAACGATCTGAAATGGCATTTAGACTTGACTACTAGGAGACGGCTTTGACTAGAAAATGTAACAATCTTAGGAACAATGTATTAAGAAATGTACACCATAGTTATTATGCGAACTCACAATAAATTTCCGTAGTCTAATATTCTGTTTGTGCCCCGCCGCTCGCCGGCCAACTACTTTCATTGTTAAAAATATGGGAGGTAGATAACATGTCACGTGCGATCACGACAATCAATACATATACAAACAAGCTTTAGGACCCCGCCTTCGGCACAGACGCTCGCTGCGCTCTGGGGCTGTGCCCCAAACCCTGTGGCAGTGTTCGTTGTCTCAAGTTAATACAAGCTTTAGGACCCGTGCCTTCGGCGCGGACACTCGCTGCGCTCGGTCCGCACCTTCGGCAGGGTCCACAGTAATCTCGGCTCCAGATGTTAGGGCGGTCCGGAGGGGATCAGCGGAGTTTCAAATTTGAGGCAGAAAATGATGCCAAAACAACCGCGAGATCACCGCCCTAACATCTGGTGCAGTTTGATCGTAAAGGATGTGATCCGTGATGGAAGTCACGAACGTCACAACTCGTACTCCAGACGCGACGTGACTTTTAGGGCACACAGTACGTGTGATATAGGCAAATTCGAGTGTAACGGATTGGATGGGGTATATGTATAGCGGTCACTTGGCACCTTTAATAATCCTGAATATATACACGCTTTTCCGGGTTATTTTGGTGTGTTTTCCATCACCGAGTAACATCGGGGGTATCTTCCTGGTAACCGTAGTTCCTTCAAATTAACAAGCAAGCATTCACAGTGAACATATCTAGTCCTGGGATAACATTTTATTTTGAATGGAAACATCAGAGACTTGAAAACATACTTTCTACCTTGGGAACAAAATTACTCTGTCCGTCATATTTTCTCACTCATTCCCGGAACTTTCTTTGGCCTGAAACTTTTTACCTAGCCGAGAAACTTTTTACTTGGCCCGTAACATTCGGTGGCTGACCTTAACCTTAACATAGGGTTACTCATTTGACAGATGACGTGCAAGTTGATGGCTGTCGTTGGGTTCAAGTTGCTGCTTTCCGGCGCGGCGGATGGGGACGACTCGCAGTGATCGTGCACATGAAGGCATTTGAACACAGGGCCCTTGCATCGCCTGGGACCGTGTCCTACGGAACGGGTGCGCGACTCGGAAGGTCAATTGCAACCACACCCCATCAGGGTTAGCATAGCCACATGTTCAACCGTTTCCCAGCCTGAACACAATATGTTCCGCTGGGTGGATGAAATGTTACCAGTCTCCCCCAACAACGGGCCCGAAAAAAAGTCCTGGGCCTGCATAAAGTTTATTCCGGGTCCAGATGAAGATTTTCCGCCACTAATTTTGAAAGTTAAGGTTCTTCAATATTTCCATTCTATGCGCATCAAAGTGCCGGAGGACTGTTATTCTTCGTGTCAGATCCAAAGGTTTTCGGGACGACAGCAGGATGCTCAAAAAATAACTCGGTGATGGGAAACACGCCAAAATAACACGGAAAAGCGTGTATATGTACAGGATTATTAAAGGTGCCAAGTGACCGCCATATATATGCAATGCTTCTTTATCTTTGTGGTGGCCCAAGAGACCGAATATTTCTGAAAAATCATGTATTTCCCCAATAATATGGCGTAAAAGGGAAGGATCCATCGACATGAAGGATGCATACCTACTCTTGGCAGCGTAAAATAATTCATTGGACTTTTGGAAGTGACCCAGTAAATTTGAGGCCAAAGACCTAGAACATAATACAGAGCAGTTTGTAGATGTATTTAGTGCATCTGGGGTCGTTATCTCAAAGGTTCCGACATTTCTTAGGGCCAAAAAAAAGCATAAAGGCTCCACATATTGCTCAAGTCACTGTGCCTCAAATGAGTCATATTAAACTGCCCTTGGTATGCCCAGAGCCTTTGAGAGTCGTCCAGATGACATTTTCAAAGTTTCATGGACATCGGGACATCGGAGAATGAGAACGAAAAGTAAAAGTCCCAGAGAGTGTAAGTGTGACACGATCGCATCCTTATAGTGTTCCCCAATCAAATTTTCATCAATTTCTGCCTCGGAACAATTTCCGTGGATCCGGTATCTCCGGTTGGATACATCTCCTCCTCCTGCCTGCGAGCGCAGCGAGCGACTACCCTATAACGTCCGGTAAACGAGACTAGGTCCACAGCTTGTTGGGGCTCTGCCCCAAACCCCGGTGGATTCCGAGCTCGCCAACGCACGGCGGATTCCGAGTCCCGGGGGTTCGCCGTCGGCAAAGCGAAATCTCAACATCTCGACAGTAGAAACGTGACTTAAGCACATCAGGAAAACCGTAGCCGAGATGTAGCTATGAGCACTATGAGGCCCTATGCAGCACTATGCAGCACTGCATACACCACCGTTTCCGGATCAAGGGTCAAATCTATGTAAATCGGCCGTCGTCTATTTGCCGTTAAAATGAACAAAGAATCGGCCACGTTTTGTGATTGAGATGAGGTTTGGGGGAAAATGTCCGTTTGGGGTCCAAACTCTCGTCGAAATGGGGCGGATCACGCCGTGTGGCATTGGCGTCGGCAAGACATCGGATGCGGCCAAATATGATGTCAGATCAAGGTAGGATGCCTGACCTTGAATCGACGTCGGAAGTTGGCTCTGCCCAAGGTCGCCACATCACAGCCTTCTTTTTTTTCCCCAAGTCCATTGAAACCATAAAAATGACTCCTGTGGGTCCCTGCTGAACTTATTGCCCATTTGTTCTCATGTCCCCAGACAATCACAATCTGAACTCACCATTTTTTATTTCATTAGTGCTCTTACACCGGGGCCTTACTTGGGCCTGACATCTCCTGACAGCGAGCAGCGAGCAATTGATTCTGAGGTTGGACTCAAAAAGAGGTCCTCTCCTTAGGTATTTGGCATCCACTCCCGATGTAGCTGGCTCATTTCCCCTCCTTTCATTGCTGGTTTGGATCAGTTGGATATCATCATGTTCATGGGTTCCTGTTGCCCTGAGTTCGAATCTTATTGCTGTCGTTCCTTTTTAAATATTTCCTTATTGGGCGGTATTTCGACCTCAAATCCACCTCAATGTCCTCGACGTCGGAATGACCTGGGCCGATTTACATCAATTCGTGCTCAAATATGGCCTGACCCGAGATCACCATCTCCGACCTGGGCCCCAGGTGGCTGACAAAACCGTGGTGTAGTGCCGCAAGTGCTGCATAGTGCTGCATAGGGCCTCATAGCTACATTACAGCCACAGGTTGCTACATAGTACTGCATACATAGTACTGCATAGTACTGTACCGGCATTTTGGTTTTCCAGATGCATGTGACTTCACATGACTTATCAAAGAGGCTGTGTACATTGTGTTTTACGAGTCCTAAAAATTTATTTTTAGACTCGTTCTTGTAAGCGGCTTGTCCGCGAAAATTTTGACCACGATTCAGTCCTCTGAGCTTGAAGTTGTCGTTATTTGTTGTCACTTTTGATGCACGTGATGTTTTTTTCCGCATGGTGAATTTTGGCATCAATTCATGGGAGTGGGCAACGCTCACCAAAATAGGCGGTCTGTTTGTCAATGTTGATTGATGAAGCTTCCCTGCCAAATCACGAAGGCAAAACGCCTTCATGTTTTTGAGCCTCTCAACTCCTTCCCTCATTAAATTTAGGAGGCAAAGTCTTAAGAATTTCTTGAATCTCAGAATCGTTGGAGACCGTTTTGTTTTTCCCAAAGTAGTTGGATTGTTTCTGTCTCCGGCATTTGTCCAGACATCGGAGTTCAAATTCTGTTTCCAAGGATCCCAAGACACTATGATTAATTTGCGAGCCGTGGCAAGCCGAGACTGCCAAAATGGGTGTGCCGGCTCAAAAACGTGAAGTGCCGCCCGCTCCATCAGGTGTGATACAACACATGACAGTCCGTGACATAGCGCGTTGGAGCCTCGACACCGCACTTACAGTCTAGATTAAAATATTTCAGGGCTCAGAATACATGTGTAAGTACCCAAGGAAATATTTGGAGGCATTTTATGTGTGCAATGTACGAGGAACATGGTGTAATTGAAGGTTCAACAGGTCGGCGCTTTTGGCGGTGGCTGTACGCTGAGTCATCGGCCCATCAAAATGCCATCGCTGCCCAGTCCCACAATTCAGTCCGTTGCCTTTGAAGTTGCACGTGATGCTGGTTATTTCGAACTCCCAGAGTCCCAAACGGACTCACCACCGAAAACTTTGCCATCAATTTTGAGTTCAGCCTGATCTCTTTGAAGTCGCACGTGCACCCAGCAAAGCACTCGTCGGAGTCAGAGTCCGAGTGCTTTCATGCACCTGTTTGTGTAGCTCTCCTCAAATCCAAGTACTCACCCAAGTTCGATAACGCGCTCTCTCGTCTCGGAACTTACAAAATGGTTGCCACATCCGTCAACAAGACCGCTGGAGCGGAACGCAAGACGAACGGATGAGCGGGAATGCTTGTGCTCAGAATGAAGCAACAGTTCAAAGTGTTGCTGGTCCTACAACGGCCGATGCCAGTAGGGATGCGGATACTCCTGTTCGAGTTCAACACAACTCCGAGTCTGCGAGGCCAGGACCTGCCCGCCGCGAGGAGCGACCAAAGGTCGGCGACGAGCGGCGGGGGTTCTATTTTTTTCGTGATTGAGGAAATTGTGCCTAATTGCGTCCATCGGCGGCTTCGCTCCTTCGGTTGTTCCCTCGTTGGTGTCGCATAGAAGAGGCCTAGGACAACACTTTGCAATTAAAGGAAAGATATCACACCCACATCTCCTGCGCTTCATACACCCACACGTCGCTCGGCGGAGGCCGTGGCCCCTTTTCTGCAGCGGATTCACGTCCCCGCCCTGACTGCAGAGAGGAAATCGAAACCGCCTACCGGTACCAGCACCCTTGCCGAACCGAAACTTAAACCCTTGGCGGAGTGCACGCCTATGACACCGTGCCTGTGTATCCCATCTCTGCCTCTGCCTCTGCTCCTTCGCTGCCAACGTTGAACGGTGGAACGCATCGACCTCAACGAACTTGGGTTTGACGACGAGAATGATGATGGGCAACCACCTTGCCATCCCTCCGCATTTCTATCCTCTACTCCATCTTTCTCTCCCTATCCCCACCCCTTCAACAGGAGTATGACGAAAATGCAGCTTACTTGACTCACCTCTCCAGATTAAAAAAAAGCGGCAAGACACCTGGTTCACCCCAGGCTCAGCTCGCGCACTCGCGGACGCCTCGCTGCATCACCGTGTCGGCGCACGGCTGCAGGGGTGCTGCTCTTCGGGCCGGCATGCAAATCTCAATAATTGCAGGACCCTACCACACACTGCACCTCGTGCCCTTCGCGGCGGGGAGCACACTCGCACCCTGCGCGCGGCGCAGTGCTCGTAAGGAATGCAGCGGGTCACGGTGGTGGTGGGCAGTTGTGAGAATTATCTTTCTTGTTTTCTTCGCCCTTTGTGGGTGATTTAACTAGGTTCTTGACTCGATCAATTTTAAAAAAAGAAATCGGGGTCACCGACGAGCAGCGCGGGGCTTTACATATCCAAGTCATCTGAAAACGGTTTCTTCAGGACACTTATTACTTAGATTCGATGACGATTGATATGTGAGACGATGTGAGACTAGATATTGGCGGAGATCAATGCGGAACTTGAATTAGTTTGGAAGACCGGACTCGTACTGCCATGCGACAGCACTGGCCCTCAGACCAATTCAAGTATAGGATACAGCCGTTATCAAAAGTATGTACGGGTTTGACACAATGTTACTCTTGCTTACAGTTGTTTACTGAATTGCTCCACTTGATGACGTCATGGCTGGCAAATCCGAATCGTTTCTCCTCGTATTTTGTCCGTACGACTTCCAAACACTTTCCCTTGAATATACAGAGTTCCTCACAGAAATGGGACTGTTATGTGCGGCTGCAGAAAGGGCAAAAAATCCAAATAATGTTGAGATGTGTGGAGCGGGGGCTCCACAATCAAGGGGGTCCGAAGATAAGAGATTACCATATGGGGTAGGGGGGGAGGGTGTCTGGCTGACCGCCAAAAAAAAAATTTGTACGTAAAATTTTTTTGGTCCAGATATCAACCCATGTACATTCTGGTCCTCTGGTCCTCATCTAGGATACCTTTCAGGACGTACTAGAGCAATTGTCTAGCAAAATATGAGTGAACACTGCATAGGTTGTGTTCTGCCAGTCGCGGGCATATAGCCATCATTATTATGACATATTTAGCAATTGCCCCGCTCTGCCGATTGGATGCCGAAACGGCCCTTGAGCCTCTGCCGTGAAAATTGATGGCTCCGAAGAGTGCCGATCTGTGATTATCAATGATTCTATAGTACCTCAAATGATTTCAATTTGCTTGCCGCCCTGTCAACTCATATACACGCTGTACCAATGTCCACATATTCAAACAGTTTTATTTCTGTATGCATTTTTGGCCCACCCCTAATGAAACTTCCAACAGCATGTCAAGTTTGGTTGGATTGTTAGCATTTATTAGTACTTACTACGGCAGACTTCAACTTATTCTAAGTCAAAAATGTTTAGAATATTGTTCCTGCACATATAATATGATGAGCCAGCTGATTATGAGACTCTGTAAATATTCTGGTGATTAACCACTCTACCACTCTCATGTAGCACCTCCCGGCGCGGAAATGTGTGCCAACGCCGTCTCCCGAAAAGGGAATTTGATGTCATCAGGTGGCTGTGAGGGGGGGAGGGTGTCGCCGACCCTCTCAAAAAAAAAATTTGTAGGTGATATCAATTTTTCTTATCTTTGGACCCCCTTGTCCACAATGACAAACAATCGTAAGCAGAAATCGAAGAGTGAAATTCTGTCACACCCGTACATACTTTTGATAACGGCTGTATAGGATTTCTTCATTGAACCCTTTGGGGCTCATAAATTTACAGCTAGAGGGCCCAAATCATGCTCGCATGCCCCAATCTCTTCAAACAGTATGGGTCGTGTATCGACGGTGACAGACCCGTATTTCACCCCACCCACCTGGTCCCACCCTGATTCCTCCAGAAGAAACAGGATACCAGTTCCTCGGTGCGCGCGAAGCAAGCTCGAAAATTCATTCTTTTGCACTTGAGACCATGCCATTGAGCACACGGATTACACATATCTTTCAATCTCCTCAAATTCCCAATGAAATTTCCGAATCTTCCTTCTTCGGACACCCAGTAAGGTGGGCAGGAAACCAAATGATTGCTCGCTTCACTTGCAATAAGATGAGGGTACAATGATTTCCGCATTCAAAACATACAGTTTGTATCTGACTACAGTATTGGCTCGGTAAAGGGATATGGGGCACGAAAGTAATTAAACATGTTCATGTCCCCCATGACCTTATAGGTAAAGGTCTGGTTCCCAAGATCAGACTTCCCTTTACTGTTGTTCTTCTCGACATTTTTATTCATCAGGTAATCCAGATTTTCCAGAGTCTTGCTGCTGCCATCCAACTGTTTTGCATCGCCCGTAGGAGGAGAGGCGGCCGCAGTGTAAAACTGCAACACGGCACCTCTCACAGATAGGTCATCATCCCTTAGCATCGGTGAAAGCACGGCTTGGATATCTGGTGAGAATATCCGGTCTCGATCTGTACACATTTGGAGAGATGTAGGAAGCATTTTGGACGACAGTATTACACACCTGCATGGTATAAGGCAGTAGTGAAAAATTCGACCGTGCCTCTCCGAACAGACTCGTTCTTGTCTTCTAGTTGGTCCCGAAGAGCTGAAATGAGTCCTGGGTTGGTTGTCTTTGATGAACATTGGAATGGCAGAACAGGGGGAACACACCTTGAAATTCTGGTTGAACAATGCTCACAAAACAGAATTTCCTTGCAGCACTTCTGACAGAGACCTCAGGATCTCCCAACATTTTTGAAAGTGTTGTAACGATAGTGTCTCCGGTGAGTGTGCTTTGTTGAGCCATTTCTATTTCCCGATTGAACACAATTTGGGAAGCCCCTGCAATGAAGAAGTCGACTGCGGCGAGTCTGACGATCATGTCCTCATCTAGCAGACACTGCGAAACCTCAACAATCCTAGTCTTATTGAAGGTCACCCAGGGTTTCCCTGCAAACCGTCAGTGGATGCGAATGGCAGTAACCGCTAAATATACTTTGAACGATCCCAGCCGTGAAAAACTGCAATACAGTTTTTCTGATGTAAGCATCTGCCTTGGCGTCCGAGAGCTGTTCCCATAGTACGGAAATCGTTTTCTCGTTGAATAATCTTTGCTGGAACAGATCTTCCAACGTTTGAGGATCAACTTGAAGTACAAACAATGAGGTTCCATACATATGGATAGAATGGACCAGACGCACTTTTCCCGAGTTCCGGAATCCTTTTTGATTCCTGCTCCTGCTCCACATCCTCTTCCCGCCTCTTAGGCCGGATCCACTCCACCAACTTTGACCACAGGCGCGGGTTAGCTCGTCTCTCATTCCATGCCAGAATGGCCGCCAAGATGAACACGCATATGACGAACGCGATCCATAAGCCGCGAGGTTGGCCGATTATCACCTCGAGGATCAATGCGGCAAAGAAGAATATCATTCCAAACAGAATGAAGGAAATGACCCCATATTGGCCGCCCGTGTGGTGTCGCATGATGTGCCTTTGACGGTCCACACGCTCGAATAAACTGTCAGCAGTTTTGGACAGGATGTTGAATTCAAGGGCGCGCCTCGTTTGCACGTCCTTTTGCCCGAGAATCAACTCATCGAGGCTGAATTTTTCGTCCAGCAAGTCTTGTCCGTGACTGCTAACGGCGAGCAAAGTGCGTGCAGTCAGAAGGGAAAAGAGGGCCCCCAGCGCATCGAGAGACAACGCAATATACGATAGGAAAATCGTGACATTTCGAAGGCGGCGTGAATGAGGATCACAGCCGTCGGGAGGAGGTGGCGTAGCGTCGCACGTTATACTGTTAATGACCGGGATGAATCCGATTTGCACCGAGGCAAGGAATGAGGCCTGCGGAATCAGAGGGGACAAGGCTACGGTTAAGAATTTGCTCACAATGCCCGCTAAAGCTGTCAGGTAGGCGGCCTGAGCCCTGAATCTTTTCACAGAGTCACTCAGTCGTGCCGCGATGACAACCTCCACAAGCCCAGCATATTTTCCTGCGAAATTTCTCAGAGCCGGATCGTCAATCTGTTGTTCCAGGAAATCGAGTATTGCAAGTTCTCTGCTACTGTCTTTGAGCAATTGTCGTTCGGCGTTGGTCAAGTCCATATCAACGTGGAGGGAGGGTGCTTGTGAGCTTAGAATTGTGAGAATGTGCTCACGTTATTTATATGGGCCACTCGACACCCGGCTGACAATCATCGTGGTGGCATACAGCATGCTGCACTGGAATGTCAGATCCGAGGAAGCAGAAGTTGGCTCCGATGAGGAATCTGTACTGGCTCAAAATAGGAGGCGCCAACTACACCCGCAAAGACCTTGCTTGCGAAGTCAATATCTACCAGAGGAATAAAAATAAATGCTCACTTTGGTCGTTGCACACACCTGCACGCAAAGGATATTTTGCAGTCCGAGTTGAGTCCGAGTATCCTGGCCGTGATCCCATTGCCAAAGACATATCCTTCTTGTTCCGATACTGCAAGGAGATATAGAAACGTTAAGGAACGTAAGGAATTGAGCCGAAATTGAGTGTCGGGGTTTTAGAATCGCCGGGTCAGTCAAAAAGTGGTCCCTGGTGGAGACTTCGACATGCAAGGTAACACCTCCCGACGGACAGCCCGAAACGATAGCCGACTCGCCGAACTCACAGCAACGTTAACGCGAAGTGACCTGAAAAGAGTATATACACACTTAAAACCTATGCACGTACTATTTATATGGGCCATTTAACGCCCGTTCCTCTGACAATCACGCTCATGCTGTGGTCTACAGCGGAATGACAGATCGATCCTACGAATCCATGAGGACTGCACCGAGTCAAAAGGCAGTGGAAGACAGCCCCAAACGACTCGCCTATCTCTCAGCAACGCGAAGTGATCTGAAAAGAGTAAACACGCACTCAAAACCTAAGTAGATGAGATGTGGTTCGCAAGGTAGTCTCTCTAGTCAGACGCTGTGATGAAAACTTGGCTCAATAGTTACCGCATCCGATAAGCGGTAAGCGGCGTCCCATCTTATCATGGAATGATGGGTGATGCACGACCAAACAACTATTTCACGCGTGTTGTGGAATCCCGTACATAGTTCTTGATCCTATACTTGAAAACATAGTTCTTGACGCGCCAAGTCGCGTCAATATATCGGACACGTGACTTCCCAAAAACGGTGCTTACCTAGTAACCCTGGACGCCTACAGTGATGGCGGTAACCACAGGACTATTCGCACTATTTGACAGAGGGAACGCTCCCGAAGTGGTCATACTTAGTTCTTGGTTTGAACCACCACCGCGACATGCCACGCATGCAGGCCTGTAAGCGCATGCTTAGAGATCTAGTTGCCCAACTCACCAAACTACACAGGCATAAACTCTCAAAGCACCGAGATCCTAGAGGAAGAGGTCCTCTACACGTTGAAATGCTCAACCAAGGAGAGCGGAACGGTTGGTGAACCAATTTTGGGCGAGCGCGTTCGTGTCGCGGCGACCCGCAGATCTGAAAAGGACGTAGAGTATGTGGTAAAGTTCCGGTGCGTACGCTGTTGCCAATGTACTTCAGTTTACCGGACTCGTCAACAGGCCAGAGGGAGTCCCCGTCGGCACCAACTACAATGTGGCATTGTCTATTATATTGCACAAGCGGCACATGTTCCAGAGAATCATCCAGAGTCTCTCGGGCAAGAAATGGGTCTCTTTCGAGAAATACCGGCCGAAGGACGGTGTCTCTGGTGAGCGACTCGACTCGTTCCAGCGGATATTCTCCTGATGAGGACAGAGCACCGAGTGCACCCTGATTTCGTAACCACTGGGAAAGACGTCGAGATACGCATTCAGTATGAGGTCGCTCTCACTCTTTATTTTGTATTCAATACCGCTGAGCGCCACTGTAGACAAAAGCCGAGGTCCAACTCAAACAAGCGAGACAAAAAGTAATGGCCCATCAGATGAGTCGCCGTGGATAGTCACCAGAGTGCACAGTGGCCAAGTTAGACAGTGGCAGCGGAGAAGAGTCTGAGCAAAAACTCTGGTCGGCGGTCACGCTTTTGTTATGGGCCAATCATCGGTGGCAAGGCTATGTAATGACAATTGAATGTCGCTCATTCCCATCGTCCTCCCGATCCCTACCGTCCTCTCTTGAGACACGTAGTCCCAAATCGTTCATTATACATCCCCGCTCCTATCTGTCCAATTCATTTGCATCAAGTATGACACTACATTACCGCCATGCCCAGTAACCAGTTTCCAAAGCACGAGACAAAAAAGGAAGAGCAGTACGAGCCTCTATTAAGCCGGTAGTGTACTAGTGATACAGGAAAGAATAGATAAATAAGGATACCGTACACCAACGAGGAGAGTGTACACGCGGGAAGAGAGACGTAAGATAAGTATGGAGATGTGGGTCGTGATATAGATAAGTGAGAGAGGGAGACGCGCTCGTCGTGAGGCAGGAAGCAAGGGCAGGAAGCGGCATGAAATAAGATTATTGCTTGGTTTTAAACCGGAGCAGCGGCGCGAGGCGGTCAAGTGAACAGGCCATTTTCATAAATTCGTGCTGCGGCGCGTTAGTCAGTTATGTAGGATCGCAGATACAAAAAAAATGAACTTGCATCGATCAGCTCATTCGCCGTCGCCCGACTAGCCGCATCGACGCACAGACAGACGGCGAGGAAGCTTTTGAGCGGGCGGCTCAGCGCCTCGGGCTTCTTGAGCGTCGGCGTGCCGTTGGTCGCGATGAGGTAGAGTGCTTTGAGCGGTTCTTCGTCGAGGTATGGCGGCTCATTCTCGATCATCTCGATGGCCATAATGCCGAGGGACCAGATGTCGATTTTGGCGCCGTACCCTTTCTGCTTGACGACCTCTGGCGCCATCCAGTACGGCGTGCCGGCCATTGTCGCGCGCTTGGTCCGCTGGTCTGTTAGTTTGGCGCAAAAACCAAAGTCCGCTAAGGGGGGGTGTCAGGGCGATGCGCGTTCGTGAGGTAAGAAGGAGGACGCACTGATTTTCACGCGGCCCTGCCCGTCGAGCAGTACATTATCGGACTTGATGTCCCGATGAATGATGCTCTGGCTGTGTAGGTGCCCGAGACCCTTGCACGTCTACACGCTTGTCAGTCTCCGCAAAGTCAATCATCAAGCGTCTTCACCTCAAAGCAAATACTGCTAATCTGATCCTCCTCGAATGTATTATTATCGATGATGTCGTTAAGTGCCCCGCCCTCCATGTACTCCATGACGACCCAGAGCTCGTTGCTCCGGACGAGGTAGCTCTCGAGGAAGTTGACGATGTTGGGGTGCTGCGCCTCTTTCATGACGAGGATCTCATTGACCAGAAGCTGCTTCTGCTGGCGCGTCAAGTCCATCTCCTTGATCGCGACCTTGTCCCCCGTCGCCAGAGTCTTGGCGACGTATACCTGCCCGGACGCTCTGCGTCGTCGTCAGTACATGCATTAATGAAGAGAATGCGATCGACCCACCCCTGCCCGACTTTCTTGATCTTGCTGTAAAGCGTCTTGGGATCATCATCCGATACTACCTGCCGTAGTTTCTTCATGATCTGCACCTCGGTCATGGTGCTCAGCCGCTTGTCCTTCAGCCCGTCGTCGCCCTTCTTCTTCTCGAGCGCGGCAGCAGCAGCCGCAACGCCCTGCGTGCCTTGCTCCGCACGCTCGTCGAATTGAATCGTCGGCTTCTTCCCGGGCTGTAGCGGCCTCACCGGTGGTGGCCCCGCCGTCGCCCCCGCCGCCGTGCTCACAGGCGCATTCGCCACCGGTGCCGTCTTGCTCGGCGGGCCCAGCGGCGGCCTCCGCTGGTGCTCCTGAAGCCTCTGCCTTTGCTCCTCCTGCCGCTGCTCCAATTTCCGATCCTGCTCCGCTCTCTCCCGTGCCTGCTCCTCGCGCTCCCGCTTCGCCGCCTCCGCACGCTGCTCCTGCCGCTGCTGCTGCACCCTCTCCCGCTGCTCCAGGCTCCGATCCTGCTCCGCCCGCTCCCTTGCCTGCTCCTCGCGCTCCTGCTGCTCCAACCTCCGATCCAGCTCGGCCCGCTCCCTTGCTTGCTCCTCCCGTTCCTGCTGCGCCCTCCCCCGCTGCTCTAACCTCTGATCCTCCTCGGCCCTTTCTCGTGCCTGTTCCTCCCTCTCTCTTGCCTGCTCCTGCCTCTCCCGTTCCATCTCCTGATACTCTCGTTCCCGCCTCGCCGCCTCCGCGCGCTGTTCCTGCCGTTGCTGCTGGTTCGGCGCACTCGGCAGGCCGCTCGCGCGATTCGCCAGGCTGTCTATGCGTGCTGGGATGCCGCCGACGGGCGTTGGTGTGGGTCCCTGCGCCCTCTGTCGCGCGCGCAGGTCAGCGGAGCTGGGGAACTCGTTCAGGCCTGGGGCGGGGCTCTTGGGGGGCACGGGGGGCGGGCGCGGGGCGGGGCGGGAGGAGTTTAGCGGCTGCGCACCGGGGAATGCGGGGCTGGTGCTGTTCGCCGCATCGAGCACGGGCGGGGCGGATCCTTGTCGTTGGATGGGGGGGCGCTGAGGCTCGACGAGGGAGGACGTGGAGCCGCCGAGGCTGGCCATTCCACCTAGGCCAGTTCCATACCCGAAGCGTGCTGGTGTCGCGTTGTCAGCGTGAGCAATGCCATTACTCGCGGCAGCCGACTCACCGGTATCCATCCCCATCTCCCGCTCCAGCTCCCTCCTCTGGTTGGCGGTGTAGAACTCGAGTACATCGAGCACGGCCTGGGGGTTCTTGGCGTAGTCCTCGCGGGTGATGGCTGACTTTGTGAGCAGCTTGGACCACTGGTCCGGCATGCCCGTGAACGCGCCACTGAGGGGATCGAAGCCGACATGGACCTTGTGCTCGAAGTTGGTGGGGTTGCTGACGCCCAGTGGTGAGCGCGAGTAGACGTCGTCTTGCCAGCCTGTGCGATTTTGTCGATAATTGATGGAAGGGCGGGTCGAGCTACGCACCATACAGCTCCTCGTCACTCTTTAGAGATAAAAAGTAGCGCTTCCCGTCTTGAGTCTCCAGGAGTAGACAGTAGGGCTTGAGATCTGTGCGCTCGATGTTTGCGATGTCGCGAAGGAGGATGACAGCTTGTTGAGGTGAGTTCTGTAAGTCGAATGAGTGAGTCCAGGACGATGGGCCACAGAGAATGCAATGCAGTGGACGATTCGACTCGTCAACGCACCTCTGACTTGTGCATTGTGAGGGTCATTTCTTTGAGAACAAGCCACTTTGCCTTCCACATCCAACTGGCAAAGCTGCCGTCCTCTTTGACGCCGACGTGCCCCTCCCTAATGATGATGCTGTTGCCATAGGATGCGAACGGAGGGGCACCGTAGCTTGGAACGGGAGAAGCGTAGTCCTGGGTCGAGTACATAGAAGTTGTTGGCGGTGCAAGACCATTGCTCGCGATGCTACCCGTTTCAACTTTCCTCGGATCACTACTCCGCACGTGGATCCTATACACTTTAACTTGTAAGCTCAAAGTCAAGCACCGGTCGCGCCATCTTGTGTATCGCGAGGAAAAGAAGGGCCAATTGATTCACGATCTACCAGTGCATATGGATGGCTGAGAGGAAATATGTCCAACTTGTGTCCACCAATGGTCGAAAAGTAACCGTAAAATACCGTGTATCCCCATTCTGGTATGCATTTGATTTGATACGGAAACCCCAATAAGCTCACGAGCTTGAGCGCCTCCATCAGGTTGTACCGGGCGTCTTTGAACATGGCGGTCTGTACACCGCTCAGGCTGGAGATGGCGCCGAACGCGACAAAGTGCACGAGCACGTACTTTGATGATACCTTCCAGGCCGTTGACCCCCATGAACGGCGGGTTCAGGCCTCATCCGCTTAGCAGCTCTCTCCGACTCGTTGTCCCGGCGCCGACTCCGACTCCGACTCCGCCGGGTCCGCCTACCGCCTTGGGCTCCTGGAAGAAGCCAATCCCCTCCGAGTCAAACGCGCGAACCGCCTGCCCGGCCTCCTTCAACTTTGCCGACTGGCGGTCTGTAGGCTCGTACGCCACATTGGTGGGGGAAGAAGCAGGACCGCGATGAACGGCGCCGTCGCATATCTTCTCCCCCGAGTGGCGCTTATCCTTTCGCCCGGCTACGTCTTCAACTGTTTGGGAAGGAGCGCGCGGCGCAATTGAGAAAAGGGAGGGAAGATGCGAGGAGTGTCTTATATACCCCACTAGACGAATATGGCGTGCGACCCTCATGGTGCCGTAGGGGCAGTGGTCGACGTGCGCGGGGTGCTGTAGATGCACTATGGTATCAGGAACCAGGCGCGTCTCGTTCAAATCGACGATGCGCTGAATGTCGGTATCGATATCGGGATCGCCGATCTTCCGGACGCAGTTGTCGAATCGCACCATGAATGGAGAGCAAGGGAGAAACTTTGAGAGCTGCGTAGAATCCAACAAGCTGCGTGGAACTGAAGCGGCGACGACCCTGGTCTAAATTCACCTAGCCCCTGGTCCGCAGACGTCTCTGCACGCAAATTTAAAAGTCGACACCAAGTTACCAAAAGGTCAGGAAGCAAAAACATAGTTTGAACACTGAAGTAGAGGACTTGTCTGGCATCGGCGGTAGCTGTTATAAGACGGCATCGGCACATCCGCACCGACAACCGAACTTGTCCTTGACCCGTGTTTCCAACTCTGCTGATCCTCGATTTGGTCCCATTGAGCATGAGCAGATTGTCGCGCTGGCCCGTGCTCTCATCTGTTTTGAGGAACGAGGGTTGTCATGGTATTTCTGGAGAGGATTCGATGATGCGGACGTAGTGCGCGCAGATTGTCCATTTTGATCTGCATGTTTTTAAAAAGGCACAAGAACTGGGGCCAGTTGGCAGTTTCTGAGGCTTGCGGGGAACGAGGCCAGGAAAATACTATTATTGGAATGTCGGGTTTTCAGACACGACAAGAAGATGGGCCACCCGAAGAAGAGTTAAAAGTCTGTGTCGGGTTCGAATACCAGCAGATCCCAACGATTCTGGCGGCGGTGTAAAGTTCATGGAAGCGATGAGACCGTTGTTGCTGATTTGTGGTGGTTCTTAAGATCTTTTGGTGTGAACGACGAGGTCAAGGATACGGTGGCCAGGTACAGTTGCTAGTCGCGCAGAGTACAGGATTCATAGAGTTGGAGTACTGAGCAAGTCCTGCTGGAGCTTTCGGTGGTGGATATGAACCAAGTTTGGCTGGTTTCAGATTGACCAAACAAGGTTGTGGATCAATTCTCCGTCGTCGCCGATTGCGATGGCATCCTACACCCAATCCTCCCTCACCCCCTCCCGCCCCGCCCCCTCCCCCACAATGTACTCCTCCATCTCCTCCCAGTCCTCAAAGACAACCCTCGCAAGCAACGGCTACAACCCCGCCTTTACTTTCAGTCCAAGCTCACCGTCAGGCTCATCCTACGCTACATCCTACTCCGGCATCGGCGGCTCTCCATCCGCATCCAATGGCAGCAGCGGCGGCGGCGGCGTCGTCAGGCAGGGCAACGTCAGCATCAAGGAGGACGGTACCTTTGCCAGTTGGATCTGGAAAGTCAAGTGGCTCGTTCTCAAGGAGATGACCCTCACAATGCACAAGTCAGAGGTGCGTTTACTAGTCCAATGCGTCAATCCCAGCTCTGGGGATGTCTTGAGTGCGTTAGAGTCCATTGGTAATCATCCAACGGTCTCGGGCATCCTCGGCGACGCATCGTCCACGTCCCACCTACTCACTCTTCCGATTCGCAGAACTCGCCCCAACAATCCGTCATCTTGCTTCGGGACATCGCAAACATCGAGCGTACAGATCTCAAGCCATACTGTCTACTACTCGAGACCCAGGACCGGAAACGATACTTTTTGTCTCTAAAGAACGACGAGGAGTTGTATGGTGCGTCCAACGTCGACCGGTTAACCGTCCATGTGCTTATTGCCCGCAGGCTGGCAAGACGACGTCTACTCGCGCTCACCGCTCATGGGTGTCAGCAACCCAACCAACTTTGTGCACAAGGTCCATGTCGGCTTCGACCCCGTCAGCGGCGCGTTCACGGGCATGCCAGATCAGTGGTCCAAGCTGCTCACAAAGTCTGCCATCACCCGCGAGGACTACGCCAAGGACCCCCAGGCCGTTCTCGATGTGCTCGAGTTTTATACCGACCACCAGAAACGGGAACTGGAGCGGGAGCGAGAGATGGATACCGGTGAGTCGGCTACTGCGAACGCTCCCCGCGCATATGCTGACGACACGACACGCACGCCAGGCGCACCAGCACGATTCAACGCTGGAACAGGTCTCGGCGGGATGGGCAAGCTCGGCGCATCGACATCCTCCCTCGTCGACCGTCCCGCCGCCAAAAGGCAAGAGTCCGCCCCGCCCGGGCTCGATGCGCCGGGCGGCGGGAGCACCCTCTCGAACAGCAACAGCAGCGCCTTCTCCGCCGCGCAGCAACAGCAGCCGCTGCAATCCTCCCGCCCCGCACCGCCAAGACCGCTCCTCACTGGTACGCGTCCCGCGCCCACGCCGCCCTCCTCCGTGCCCGCCAAGAGCGCGGGCGCCTCCGCCGGGCCAGGGGACCTCCCGAGCTCCGCTGACCTACGCGCGCGGCAGAAGGCGCAGGGTCCGCCCGTGGGGCCCACCCCCGCCGGCGGCATCCCGCTACGGAAGGATAGCCTGCAGACGCTGCCGAATCAGCAGCAGCAGCGGCAGGAGCAGCGTGCGGAGGCGGCGAAACGGGAGCGCGAGAAGGATAGGGAGCGGGAGAGGCAGGATCAGGATAGGGATCGGGCGCAGCAGGATCAACGGTTGGAGCAGAGGCAGCAACAGCAACAGCAGGAGCAGAGACCGCCGCTGGGCCCGCCGAGTAAGACGGCGCCGGTGGCGAATGCACCTGGGGGGACGGCGGCGGGGGCGGTGGCGGGGCCGCCACCGGTGAAGCCGCTGCAGCCCGCGAAGAAGCCGGCGATTCAGTTTGATGAGCGGGCGGGCGAGCGCGCTGGGCAGGGGACACAAGGCGTCGCGGCTGCGGCGGCCGCGCTGGAGAAGAAGGAGGGTGGGATGAAGGAGAAGCGGATAAGTACCATGACGGAGGTGCAGATAATGGAGAAGCTAAGGCAGGTCGTGTCGGATGACGACCCCAAGGCGCTTTATAGCAAGATTAAGAAGGTCGGGCAGGGGTGGGTCGTTTTTCTTCTCTTCTTGATGAGCACGTACTGACGACCACTCAGAGCGTCCGGGCATGTATATGTCGCCAAGACGCTGACGACGGGCAAAAAGGTCGCGATCAAAGAGATGGATTTGTCGCACCAGCCGCGGAAGGAGCTCATCGTCAACGAGATCCTCGTCATGAAAGAGTCGCAGCACCCCAACATCGTCAACTTCCTCGAGAGCTACCTCGTCAAGAGCAACGAGCTCTGGGTCGTCATGGAATATATGGAGGGTGGTGCGCTCACGGATATCATCGAGAATAACACGATGGAGGAGGATCAGATTAGCAGTATTTGTTTCGAGGTGAGCGTTTTGGACGGCGAGCCGAGTGTAGGCTAACTCTGCATAGACATGTAAAGGGCTCGGGCACCTGCACAGCCAGAGCATCATCCATCGGGATATCAAGTCTGATAATGTGCTTCTCGATGCGCTGGGCCGCGTAAAAATCAGTGCGTCCTCTTCTCACCACCGTGATACAGTGCACTGACGCTTCCCCGCAGCGGACTTTGGCTTTTGCGCCAAGCTGACGGACCAAAAGTCCAAGCGCGCGACGATGGTCGGCACGCCGTATTGGATGGCCCCCGAGGTCGTCAAGCAGAAGGAGTACGGCGCCAAGGTTGACATCTGGTCGCTCGGCATCATGGCCATCGAGATGATTGAGAACGAGCCCCCATACCTTGACGAAGAGCCGCTCAAGGCGCTCTACCTCATCGCGACCAACGGCACGCCGACGCTCAAGAAGCCCGAGGCGCTAAGCCGCGAGCTCAAGGGCTTTTTGGCGGTCTGTCTGTGCGTTGATGTGAGTAGTCGGGCAACGGCGAATGAGCTGCTGGATGTAAGCACCTTCCTCTCTTTTTTTTCACACCGCTAAGGCGCCGCAGCACGAGTTTTTGAAAAAGGCGTGTGCACTCGCGGGCCTCGCTCCGCTGCTACGGTTTAAGACCAAGCAATCGTGATTCATCCCACGCGCGCTACGCCCTTCCTTCCTTCCTTCCTCCCTCACTCACGACGCATCCACCGCACGCATGACCTGCATCTACATATCTTACGCCCCCTCCCCCACCCGTGTACACTCTCCTCCCTGGTATATATATTTCTACTCTACATTTTCGCTGTTTTTTGGTGCTGCCTGCGTTCCTCCTTTTTTTATTCCCAGTCTTTCTCCTTCCTGTGTCATTAGTACTACTCACTCACTCCGAGAACCTCGTGCCGCTGGCTCCCCTTTTTTTTGCCTCTCGCGAAGCGTACGATGGAAAACGTTGACTGGTAATGAGTTGGTTGGCAATGTACTACTTACTTGTTGCAAATGAATCGGCTAGACGCGTGCATGTACGATTTTTGGCTCCCGTACTTTGCCCGGGGGTATGGCGTTCACTTTCACTCACTGCGGAGATCCATCTGTTTTACCGTGGGTAAAAAAGGGTGGTATAAAGATCATAGTGTTCAATGTGTAATTAGGAGATATTTTACTGGAATGTACTATTTTCGACCAGTTACTTGGCCACCTAAGTATTCATGCCTCAATATCAAAATGTCCACTGGCCCTCTGCGCGCCCAAATATTTGAGAACAAGGGCATGTATCCTAGGAAGAAATCAAGAGCCTAATTTCCCAAATATCCCAACATTTGAGTTCACAGTGAATTTTACTTTACGGGTCAGTACAACATGGCCAAATAACAGCTAGTTGGCCACCCCATTAAATAATGGCCTTAAGTCTCAAATGCCCGCCACTTACGCTCTGAATCATAGAGATAGATCATATTAACTATATCAAACACTTATGATGTATATATGAGGCATACAAAAGGCCAGGAAATCCAGGTCCTACAGTGTGAAACACCAAAATGGGGGTCGTGAAACGAATGAGCATCCTACAAGTCGAAGAACCACCTAGATGGGCTAAATTAAAGTCCTGGTCGCTTAATAAAAGGTATTCCAACGTACCTGAGCACCCAACTCCTTTCCAAGATGCTGGTAGCTCCTCCAAAAAAATCTGACTATCGGCGAGACCAAAATTGGGTGGTTTGAGATAATGACATACAGAGCCATCAGAGGTGAATGGAAAAAAATTCGAAATACATCTCAGATTGAAGGACTGCATAGTAAGAAGTACCCTGGAAGGTTTCGGACCGATAGCATAGCGGTGTCGTGCACCGCGAGGGCGGCTAGGATGGCTGCCTAAAAAAGCAGTCGTGCTTCCCTGAGTGCGTAAAGAGAGTAGCGGAGGCCTTTGCAATCCAGTGGCATCATAGACAAAAGCCCAGCATCGGGGGATCAGAACGAGCCCCCAAAGTCGCGGATCGACGAAGAAACGGTGGAGGAATGGCTTCAGCAATGAGGCGATGTCAAGAAATTGATGTCCCCACGCCTCGGATTCCGATCCGCGATGCCGTGACTTTCGATCAACCCATCACTTTCGGCTGAAATTTGGTCTGGACCTTCGTTAGAGGTCGTACTCTGTTCGTGTACCATGCCCAGGCATCACTATCAAGTCCTGGCCTTCTAACCTCCAAGTGGCCAACTAGATGGGGTGGCCAAGTAGGGGGTCGCAACTAGTATAATTGGGGAACAAAGAATGATTTTCTCTTAGCTTTTTCTGAGGTTAAAACAATCCTTCTTTGTCTTGGTAAAACACAGGTAAAAGCAATCATTTTCCCTTACCACCCAAGTTCCCTTGCTCAACGTGTGCTTAAGGCCAATGCTTCGCATGGCAGTGCGAGTCCTTGGGGTCCTTGTCTTCGGACTTTCAATTTCTGACTGATCTCTACTTACTTACAGCCAACTTAAGTTAACTTACGACTCGACTTTCTTGAGGCCGTCTTGATTTTAAAATCAGATGAGCCTCCGTTCCGGGGGTTAACCTGCAGTATCTCCACCAAATTGTCATATATGAAATTCACAACCCTTTGTACTTCTACGAGGAACGAGCCGGTCATTACAGTGTCTGTCTAGGGAGACTACCAAGAGACTACTGTACTTTGAGCTCCCATAATACAAGGTCTTGCCCAGGCCACTCGTCGCCGACCTTCGGTCGCTCCTCGCGGCCCAGGGGTGGTCAATGGGCATGAGTCGTAAAGCATTTGACAAGATTACACGTGACGTGAGAGACAAAACACTGAATCCTCGCACTACGCAGAAAAGATCAGCACCTGCATCAAATATGACAACAAATAACAACAAAATGAAGCTCAAACTGCTGAATTTCCCAAAAATTCTTGGTGACGACGGGATCAAAGACAAGTCCTAATAATATTTAGGACTCATAACCCCTCCCCGAAAATCACGTGACTTATGATGTAATCCGGCACATGTGCGGCGCGCGACACGTCTTTGTGTTCGCATCCATTGCCCCGTTGCCCCTTCACATGGAGGGAGTGTAAAGAGAGAGAAATTAAATTGAAATAGTTGATAGGTACCAACAAAAGTAATCTAGGTTATTGTGTAAGTGCAAAAACATCCAATTTTCAAGTTTGCTTGTCAGAGAGCCGGGGATGGGAACGGTAAAACATCGCATTGGATGTAGATCTCTCCCAAGTAGCAGGGGTAGCAGATCTGCTCGAATTATTTCTGCGTTCTCGTCCCAAGCAGTTTTGCGCCATGCGCAGGAACCCAGCACCTTCCCGCTCGAGGGTATCGAGAATCCGTGTTATATCCCGAGCCAAAAGGGGAAAGAGAGATCTCCGGATGTGGACGCAAGTCCGGAGCATCCGGAAGAAGACCAGAGGTTCTCCTGTCGGCTGTTCTCGCAACACCACAGCTCGGAAGGGTGAGCGAACTGTCTGACTATCGAGCCGAGACTAGATGGAAGAGAAATGGGAATAGAAGACTCCGAAGGCAACCACGTGACCCCGGAAGGAGCCGGACAGGTACCGGAAGGGGTGCAGAGTGATTCGGCGGATGCCGGAAGCAACCGGAGGAAAGCTGGCGGAAGCGGACAGGCTCTGTTGGAGCCCAACACAATGTAACAGACTTTGCGGAAGCGGTACACGTCCCAGACGGGACCCGAGTGACCGGAAGCGGTCCGGAAGGAGGGCGTGGGAACCGGGGCTGATCTGTGACAGTGCGGGAAACTCGGAGGATGCCCAGAAGGGAGCCGGAGAGGCACCAGATGAAGTGGAAGGGACTCGGCCGGAAAGGGCTTCAGCCGGGAACCGGACGACTGGAGTGAAGAATAACAAAGACAAACAAGATCCGGAGGTGTCGAGAAGACACCGGGATGAGGATGGAAGTAAAGGAAGACTCAGTCCATGAAGGAAGCCATGGAATAACGTTAATTTTCCAGATAGAGTACAGAATGTAATCTACTGGGATTATATAGATAAGTCCTCTATTGTAATACCCAAAATGGATAAGTCAGAAGACTCGGGGACGTAACAATAAGTAGTGTACCAAAAAGGAAATGCATGGGAAAGATTAGTAAGAGACAATAAGGAAGAAGACAGATAAAAGGGAAACACGTAGTAATATAATATGATGCAAACCCGCTTGGCAGCGGACACAGGGACAACCGTGGGAAACGTCCAGAGGGCCGGAGGCCCGATCAGTTCGGAGCGGAACCGGAGGCGCAGCCACGGAAACGAGCTGAGAGGGTTAGAGATGCGAATGGATGGCCAACTGATCCACTGCGGGAAAGGGCCGGAGGTCCGGCGGCCGGAGCTGGACCGGAGGCGTGGGAACAAGTCCTCGCAAGGCCTGCAAGCATGTGAATGTGTCCGGAAGAAACCAGGAGGAATGCGGAGGTGGAAAGGACTGTAAGGACAATGCAGAAATAACCGATTGGTCAGGGAAGGCTGAATAAAGGATGAGCTTCATAATCAATCTAAGTGGGGATTGACCGGAGGGCTCCGAGAGGCTGGAGGCCGGAGGGAGTCCGGAAGCGTGGGAACATTCCCGTGGAGTGGACAAGCCAGGCCGGAGGGACTCGAAGGATCGGAAGGCATGATAATTGAGCTTTAGGAGTCCACGAGTAACGGAGGCCGGAGTGGCTGTGCCGGAGATGCCGGAAATGGAAGGGAATGGAATGGCGGATATGCCTGAAGATGCGGAAGGTGGAAATGAGCAGAATGGTCCCGGAAGCCCGGAGGGTCGTAAGGAAGGAGTGGCTATGATGGGCTTAGTAATCATTTGAAATGAGATGTCACCGGAAGTGATGGTGACCTCCGGGAAGCTCCGGAGAAACTGGAGCTGCGAAGAAAGTGTCGGAATGTGCATGGATATAACATGTCCGGAGCATCCGGAAGAAGACCGGAGGTTCTCCTGTCGGCTGTTCTCGCAACACCACAGCTCGGAAGGGTGAGCGAACTGTCTGACTATCGAGCCAAGACTAGACGGAGGAGAAATGGGAATAGAAGACTCCGGAGGCAACCACGTGACCCCGGACGGAGCCGGACAGGTACCAGAAGGGGTGCAGAGTGATCTGGATGATGCCGGGAGCAACCAGAGGAAAGCTGGTGGAAATGAGCAGAATGACTCTGCGAGAAAGACCAATGGTCCCGGAGGCCCGGAGGGTCGTAATGAAGGAGTGGCTATAATGGGCTTAGTAATCCTTTGAAACGAGATGTCACCGGAAGTGATGGTGACCTCCGGGAAGCTCCGGACAAACCGGAGCTGCGAAGAAAATGTTGGAATGTGCATGGATATAACAATCCGGGAGTCATTGAACTGTCGTTGATATTCTAGACCATCACAGAAGTTGCGGATGGTTGCAAGGTAGGCCGTAAGGCGTTCATCAAAGGTGGCCCGTCCACTGTGACTACCCGCGGCGATATCAACAAGATCTATGTTGTTGTTGTTGTCGGAATGATCAGACATGTCCGCAGGTCTTTGATATGGAATGACATCAAGCCGTGAGCTTGAACTGGGGTCAGCTGAGTTCGAAGTAATGGGTATGGTTGAATCGAGAGGAATAAGGGATGGGTGGGACCAGATTGGAGCAGTTCGATTGCGGGTAACTTCAAGAAAGAAAATAGGTGGAACAGGTTGAACGGCCTGAACTAAATGCTTGCAAATGAGAGACCGGCTCTTGGGAAGGTGCTTGCAAGTGCAGCACCATTTTCGAGCATCCAGCCGATATTTTGGGTTCAGTGGTAGCATTATCGCAGCCTTTTGACAGTGTTTCCATTCGCGTTTGAAGGCCTTTCGCCATGAAGCAAGTTCACGGAAGCGCCCAGTGTCCACAAACAAAGTGTCAAGTTTGCGGTAATAGGACGGGGCGAGTTTTTTGACAAGGATCCACACCAGAAGGTCGAGTTGTGGCATATGGAAGTGATGTAGGAAATCTTTCTTGATGCACCGCCAGCTAAGAGTGATTTATTTAGAATTTGGAGTTCTGTGGATGGAATTGTCTTACTGTGATTCAACCATCATGGTGGTTTTGAGCTGTGGAATCATGTCGTCCTCGGTGCAAGCCCAGAGTTCCCACCTCCCAGTACAATACCAAATTTCCCAGAGGTATGCCCAAACCTCGGGGAGATCGTTCTCGACGCAATAATTATACATCTGTTTGACGGCCCATACTCGGATCCCTTCCCGACTTGGATGAGAATATCTGGGCAGAAGAGGATGGGCACAGAAGTGGTGTTCCATCATGTTGACGATGGAATCTCGGCACTCGAGAGGGCAAAAAGTACGTCTGGTGGTAGCTTCATCGGGATCTGAAGCTGAAGAGGGAGGAGGGTCTTCTGGTTCAGATGGCATGGAAGCCATTGGAATTTTGGCGGGCACTGAGGTTTTTGTTAGAGTCATCGCAAGTAGCTGGAGGTATCCGTATGAAAAGTGTGTTCAGGTCAGCTACTCTGCCTTCTGCAGCAGCGGAACGTCCCGCATCATGATTGTATTCACCACCCTCGAGCTCCTTGGGATCTGCGCAGCCAGCAGGTTTGAACGAGACGTCAATAAATGCGAACTCCCGGTGTGCGCGGCCCAGATTATAAGGTGTGGTGGAGAGTTTCGCATTTTTGAGTCGTGTATGAACAGCCTCGCGGAGGTGCCACCAGCAGAGTTGGATCTTGGCAAGCCAGACATCACGAATCATCCCAATCTCCGCCATGTCTTTGTCAACATGAACAAAGTGGGGGATCACACCGTACTTATCACGGAGCTGCTCAGCCCATGCTTTTAATGCCTCGCGTCGCTTGCCCAGAGTTGTTGCTCCAGCGGTCGACAGTATGAAAGTGGAAACCCAGCATTGTCATGCTCACCCAGGACAGTGTACAGCTCCAGATGCTTAGAATTCGTGTTGTCTTGAGTGCCAGAGGAGATGAGAAGAGTGAGTAAAAAAATCAGGGAATTGAATCCATTCCACGTACATGTCGCATTGAGCCCAATTTCCACAACTTTTCCACGAAGTGGTTCAGCAATTTTCTTCATTACCCAAGCCAATTGCTCGACACCCTCGGCAGGATGGACATCCAAAACCTCGACTTCGTCTCCATATTCTTCGAGCAGAGTCTGAGCCGAAGGTAGCTGAAGACTATCTCGCTTCCAGAGCATCTCACTCATCTCAGTCCAGGCGCGGTGAATCTGCCCCGACATGACTTGGGGAAATTTTTCCTGCACCTTACCAACCATTGAGTTTGGCATCGTCCACTCCAGATTTTCACGAATGATAGCGACAGCTGCAGCGGGCATGGTGACGTCGTAGTAATGTACGTGAGAGTCATGATGATTGAGTCGAATTCTGACTGTCTTTTGACCGTTGGTTCCCATGCACGCAATGCGCATACCACTTTCGCAGGGATAACATTTCATTCCAAGAGTGTCATGATGTTTGGCACCGGCACGGTCACTGGGACGAGATTTTTGCTTGCGGGCTTGGTCCTGGCTGCACCACATGCGAGTGAGAAAGCCGTTTTTCGAAGTTTTATTTTCCTTGACCCTTGACAGGTATTAGTGACACTGGTAAGATAATGCTCTGCTAACCTGAATCGTACCTGAATCTGTATCCCGTCACTTTCCAGACCTCGTATGCCATCATTTGAACGCGCCGTTTGTCAGTGACCATTGGGTCGGATGCAATGGTATAGGATCCATGGAAGGTAACATGTTTTCCCTTCTCAAAACTTTGTCAAAGTGCTGCAAACAGTGTAACGCATGGGCATGCCATTTGTATGGCCAGTTATGCCGTTATTTTGGTAATCTCCATTTACGATATATTTACTGATGTTTACGACTTATTCACGATGTGTCTTGTCATGTGATGTACTTGTAGCTACATCCGTGACTTACTTACATAATACAATCTTCTTCTACCTCAAACTCTCACCTTCGGCCTCTTGCGCCTCTAGTCTTTTGACTCGCGCACTAGGCCGGCGGGTGATCGGGGAGTTTACTCACCCGTTATCCACGCGTTGGGCATATCTGGAATTACCAGATGAGCGCCTGCACGCGTTAGCCAGCTCTTGCTGAGCTGGCATCTACTGCGCACCACCTGCGGTACCAAGGCCATATTCGGGCCATTCTGGCACTGAATCCATCTATTCCTACCTCGATTCTACTTGAATTGAGGCCTTAACTCACTCTCAAGACCCGCCAGCTCATTGTGACAGAAACTCCCTCATATATTCGTAGGATTCTCAAGCGAAGTCTTACAAACAGCTCCTGGCTGGTGCTATATGGCTTAGGCTCCTAGGTACCTCAGGAAATACATATACAAGATAAATTGAAAGCTCACATCATCCATTTCTTCCTCTTCATCCCCACCTTCATCGAAATGTTCGCCTGAAGGTGCAGTGTCGAGATCAGAAGCTATATGACTAAGTACGTGTACCGAGTTCAAATACTGCGGCACTTACCATCAGAGGTGGGGCACGGGATTGCTGCCTCAGGTCGTGCATGTTTTGAGGCATTTGAACCATCACCCTCTTCGTTTTTCCTCTTTTTATTGGTGGCACGAAGCTTTGCGCTGTCGCGGCAATCTTGACATGTTTTGTAGCCAATACCATAGGGTATCATGACCTTGCATTTCTTTGAAGAGCACTTCTTCGGAGGAGGAATAGCGGCGCCATCAAGTGTGTCCATCGGTGCGAGCAAGAAGGGACGGGCGAAAAAATTGACGCGTAATTTGGCCTTGTTTGACAAGCATGTGATTTCCTGCTGGACGCGAAAAGGGCCAAAAAAGCAACAGTTACAGTAATTGAACCAACGACCCTAGGGACCAAGCACAACAGCCCCAGGGAAGCCTTAACCACTCAGCCAAACATCTATATTAGCCTCAACCTCTTTGCGAGCCCACATCTGGATGACGCGGGCCGTAGGTATGATACAACAGGGCACATGTCAACCTGAATCCGACTAAATATTTACATACTCATATGCAGAATACGTCCTGGGCACCAATGCCTCCACGTCCGACACCTCTGCACCCTCATCGCGTCGGACATCCTCAACTGAGCGTGACATTCCCGTTGCCCTGGACTATGGATCTCAAGATCCGTCAGCAAATCCGAGATGCACTCCCTCCACGTGCTGAAGTCTAGGCTCTTTGCGAAGAGGCGCGACGAGACGCCCTCTGGCAAGGCTCCCCTATTTCTTATTATTCCACTCGCTAACCCCCACTTTAGACTCTCGACCCTTCGCAGACTTTTCTCGACTTGTTGGTCCACAGCGTCTACATGACGCCCATCACGCAACTGTCTCCGTGCTGCATGCCGCCCTTTCTAATTGGAACATCCTCAACCCCTTGCCTTCGCTGGGTTTCCCTTATTCGGACTTATCTCAATGGGAATAATCACGTTGATGGCCTACTGAGCAAAAAATTGATCTAAATCTGTGCCCTCCTCCTCTGCCGCGGTCTCCAAAGCCACTAGATGCCTCGCCGCCGCCAGCGCCGGCATTTTCCATTTCCGCTCGAAAAATATGGCAAGTCAGTCATGCCAGTCCCCCTGTTTCAGGGCGAAGGCGCGTAAACCCGCAGCGATGTCTGGCGAGACATCGCTGCGCAGATCCGCTCACGCCCTCCACCAACCGCCTAACCACCGGAGCATACGCAGCACACGCTGCATCTCTTCCCGCAACATCAACACCTCTTCCTCCCACCGAACCTTACGTGCACGTGCGCGCGCCCATTCCACTCGGACCGCTGCGAGGTAACTGTCAAAATCGGGGGCCCCAGACAGGATACAACCACTCACATTCATGCAGCCGTTCTTCCTCGTCATCCAGCGCCCCGGGCGGTCCAAATCCAGGACATCAGTCGCTTCGACATTCCTGGAGCATCCCTCGGCGCCCGTGCTCCTCGCCCTGCCCCGATCATCGCTAACTTCTTTCTAGCGGCGGCGTCGCTCTCCCCAGCATCCCCATCCAGTTGCACGTCTGCCGGCCGTAGCTCTGGGAACTCGACGCGACACGCCTCCTCCCCCCTCAGTGAGATCAGGGCTCTGCGCCCCCGCCAATACTTCTCCGCGCTCTCGTTGACTCGTTCCCCCAGCTGCCCAATTAGCGTAGCTGCCTTCGTTGCCTGCACCTGCCCTGTGTCAGACACACTGGCCAATACTATGCAGGCAATGCAAAGTGGACCAAGGTTGTGCTCAGAAGGACAAGGATTGCCTATATTGCTAGTGGAGATATGACCAGCTCAAGACTGGAGACTACAACGACTACAGGGGTGTATATATACTAGTGGGTGACATGGGAACGATCTGATAAGTATGGGAGTGTCCTAAACTAATATGGAAGTGTCCTTATCAATGATAAGTACCATGCTATATACGCTATCTACGGTGCAGGATAAGGAGTCTGACAGTAGATGGAGTCCGATAAGGCCCAGATAAGCGCAGATCAGCTCCGATAAGGCCAGATAAGGCCGGATCAGGTCCGATAAGCGATCTGTTCATGACACCCTGCCACATTGTCGTTTCGGAAAATAATGAGGTGGCGCTTCGCGTGCAGCCATGCGCGTAACTTGACGAGTGTGTTCGAGCATTGCGCAGCCCGGAGCTTTGCCTCCATCTCGAGTAGCCCCCTCATGCACCCACGTAACGGATCTGTAGGGTCCTCCGGCATGTCGCTGGGCATGAAGAGGTCGATTTTCTCGGGCTTTGGCGGGGGTTCGTCGGGGTCTCGTGCTGCTTCTGCTTCGGCAATCGCACGCGCTGCGCCTGGCATGAACCTCTTCTGAAGATCGCGGAAGGTCCCGATTTTCACCAAGAGAGTGTGCTGCCAGTCGTACAGTTTCCCCTCGCGGTCCGCTGTCACTAACGCCGTACCCGCGATTTCGACCAGGATACGCCGCCTGCAGACATGTTAGTTATGTACCTCGCTCAGATGAAAAGGTATGGAGCACGCACTGTGCGACTTCGAGCTGCAGCCCTGCGGTAAGGAAAGTGGTCGCGCTGCTCCCTTGCAGGGGCGAACGGCCCTCAGTGAGCACGGCGTCCTCGTCCCTCTGCACCTCCAAACGGACCTCCGCTTCCGTTGGGCAATCTGTTAGATCCGTCAGCGTCACGATCATAGAGCGAGCAGCGTCGACATACCTTTCCGAGACAGAGTGTAAGGGTTAGGCTGCGAAGGGTCCGCCAGCCATGCCTCGATCATCGTCTTCCACTCTTTCTTCATGTCGTGCTCCACCGTGGCACTGATTTCCTTGAAGCCCGTAACCTGCCGCTCGCGCTCTGCAATAGCTACAATTAACTTCCGCTGCAAAGCGTCCCCTAGGCACAAGTTAGCTCAAGGATATACACCCAGAACGATTTTTACACACCTTGCCCGATATTCTTGTGGAAATTGTGGCTATCAATCTTATCTTCCAGAACATCCACCCTCTGCCCTCGCCCTGCGTCCTTCGTGTGATGCGAAGCCGGGTTTAGCACCGACCAAACGCGCTCCACGCGCTCCCGTCACTCTTGCTGACGCCAGGCTTGTAACTGAGACTGTTGTTCTCCTTGCAATCTTCGTTGTGGGAGGCCGTGTGCCAGACGGGAAGTGCGCACTGATAGGTGATCTTGTCGAGGGGTAAGCGGATGTCGCGGGGCATCTTGGCATTGCGCTCGGGCAGCCCCTTCTTCCATTGACATGCGATGTTGTACGATATGGTCAAAAGCATCAGGCTGAAGCCCGCCAGCGCCGAAAAGACGATAAAGTCCATATTAGCGTATCTAGCCGCGTTGTCAGACGCGCCGTCAGAATGAAAGCAATGAGCACGTGATGCACCTTTCACCCTTCTGTAGGTCACCCATTCCATTGGGTCTCACGCACTCATGGCGGGCGCAGACGCACCCGCCCACGCCCGACACACGCAAGCCGGTAGTCAAACGAGTATCTTTTTGAAGGAGGGCGGCGAAGGCGATACATGTACTCAGCTGTTTGGTATGTCAGCCGCCATATAGCAACGCCAAACATGACCACTTACATCCTTCTCGGCAACGTACTTCTTCAGATGTCGCTTGTAACGTAACTGCTCTACCCAATACGACCAACCCGGTCCCAAGGGTGGATCGTCAATTTTATTCGGCCGCATGCGATTTTTCAGTTTGAAGTTGGCGTCCACTGCAAGCAGCAACATGTAAAGGAACCTGCGCGGCTCGTTCAGCAGCGTCCTGGAAGTAAAAATAAAGGCTTACTTGTATTTTGGGTCCACATCGCGCCAATTTGGCGGTAGATTCTTCCCGTCTTGAGGACAAGCCCAGCACTCGACGGCGCATTCACCTAGTTTGGCCTTGTCCACGCCAGTGGGGTCGTGTGCCCGGCTGTCAGACACACTGGCCAATACTATGCAGGCAATGCAAAGTGGACCAAGGCTGTGCTCAAAAGGACAAGGATTGCCTATATTGCTAGTGGAGATATGACCAGCTCAAGACTGGGGACTACAACGACTACAGGGGTGTATATATACTAGTGGGTGACATGGGAACGATCTGATAAGTATGGGAGTGTCCTAAACTAATATGGAAGTGTCCTTATCAATGATAAGTAATCGTGCTATATATGCTATCTACAGTGCAGGATAAGGAGTCTGACAGTAGATGGAGTCCGATAAGGCCCAGATAAGCGCAGATCAAGTCCGATAAGCCCAGATAAGCCCGGATCAGGTCCGATAAGCGATCTGTTCATGACATTACCCCCCTCTTAAGGATTGTGTCCACACAATGGGTCGGAAGGATTCAATCTTCCCATTCTCCCAGTTGTAGAGATGTCCAGGCAAACGAGGTGTGGTGGTGAAGTTTTCAATGGGTTTATAGACAAAACGGACATTTCGGGGTAGGGGGCGAGGGGCTGAGGGGTGTTTTCGGTGGAACTCATCAAGCAGGCCGGTGAAACGGTGCACTTGTCTATGGTCTTGAAAGTGCGACTGCTAATGAATGATGCTCTAACACCACACAAAACAACCAACACACACACACACAATGCTACAATTGAGTTCGGGTCACCCTGAAGTATACAGGTAAGATTGAACCTCTCAAAGGATTGGATTTAAGGGAAAGTTGTGTACAAAGGCCTAGTAGGACTTCGCAATAGTTACAGTAGTCTTTGAACGACTAAGGAGGTACAAACTTCAATACGAAGTTGGCAAGGGAGGGGGGAAGATGACTCCTAGGACTCAATCGTTGAGCTTTCAGAGGGTTTGTCTAGGCCAATCGTTGGTCCTAGGACAGGATTTCTACACTCGGGCAGACTCAGGAACACTCGGGTTCTGATTTCACACTACTTAGACTGTCACCGAACACTCGGGAACGATGCTAACAGTTGACCTGTGGTAACAACCAACAGGAACCTTTCGTTCTCAGAGTATTGGTACGACTCGGCGTGAACTCAACACAAGCACTCCGTGAATGCCAACAAAACAACACTTCAATTTGAACTACACACAAAAGAGACGTCTAATAACGAATCTCCGCGAGAAGCCCAGACAACACCAACGCCTTTATGTAAGCTTGACCCAAACTGGCAGCAATACGGGGCAGGGGATGCAGTACTGGAATGCGGAATTTTACAGGCCTTTTATACTACACAGAGAAAACAAACAGTAATGATAAATGAGTAATGGAGCGGGGGTCTCGGGACAATAAATATAAAAGTACAACGGCTGCCGTCTTGATTCGTGAGTCCTAGGACTGGATCGTCATCCTAATTTGTCCTCCTAGGACCCATATATGGGTATATTGCTGATTCCGAGGATGCCGGCTTTCAACGTAAGCCCTTCCCCAACTGTTCCTATTGGCGCAAGAAACCACCTTGCTGATCCTTGTATCCGATATCCCCAACTAGGATATCAACTGTTCCGAGCACCCAGCCGCCGTCTTACGATTATACTCGGCTTGTGGGGCCACCACCCGAAACTCCGATAGGATGACGGGATTTGATGTGGTAAGCCGACGCGCGACGCGTCCGGCTTCTTCGCAGGTTGTCTACATGTTTAAATGTCTAATTGATACTGCGGCGCTCTGATTCTGTACCCCTAGGACTCAACAGAGTCCCGGTTTTGAGTCCTAGGACTCAGTTTCGTAGTACAGAACCCTTGAATATGACTCCTAGGACTCAATCTTGAGTCCTAGGACTGGATTATGCGTGCCAGAACCTTCTTAAGCGACCCCTAGGACTCAATATTGAGTCCTAGGACTGGATTTATAGACTTTATGAGTGACTTTGGTACCCCTAGGACTCGATATTTGAGTCCTAGGACTAGTGTGTTGTCCGTCCGGACTGTTATATGTTTATCCCTTGGTATGATATCTAGTAGGCTGATAGTCTTAATCTTTATAGATTGTTATACCGACTCCATGGTTATAGAAGAGCCAAGTGGTAACAGATCTTTAGACCGACTTCTCCGTACATCGATATTATAGTTAGCCGCTCGGGCTCACGCTAACTCTACTTGTATACCACCGACGAGAGGTACTAGTAATCGTACTAGAAAATGCAAAAATGCATGATTTCACGGCTGCGCAAATACGCGTCGTATCATCTCCCCTTCACTAAATCTCAACTGTCCCCAGTTGTGGTGTGCGATATCACAACCAACGATCTAGCGGTCTCGCGAATGGCATCTTCACGCGACGTCTTTAATTTTATAGCCACTTATGACTTTAAACACACGGCCCTCGGTTCTATCTTCAAAATTTTGTCTCTATCCTTAGAACGCTTCTCCGTAGATAGATAAGCACAATCTTATCTCACACGTGTGATTTGGTTCCGCCCCGAGGCCCATCAACTGTCAGCGCTTATCAGAGCACTGCCACGTCGATCCTAGACACTCCTTTAGCAGTTCGTGCGATATCTGGCCTTTGTGGCCCTCTTAATCGCACTCCTCGCTATCTTTTTCTCGAGATTTCCGAGTCCTAGGACTGAAATAACTGAGTCCTAGGACTCAACTGTCCCCTAGGACTGGACCCTGCAATTCATTTGATGGAACTCAATTGATTCTATTGATATGTTTTCCATCGCTTAATTTACGTCAACTTTTAAGCTTTAACTTTTGCAAAACTTCTTAGGTCTCCGTTGCAGAGTGCGCAGCCATTACGGCGTGTGCTTCTCAAGGCACGCGGGACTCGGCGGCCATTCTGGCCCCGAGTCATTTTCTCTCTTGACTCCGCCCACCACTGTACGCTGTTTAACGGCGGACAGTGGGCACTATACCTCCTCACTCTGGCGCGATCCTCGACCACCATGGCTCCAAAACGCCTCGCCGACCAACTCGACACCTTGCCCGTCCCCATTTCGGAGGATCAGTGGCAAGTTTTTCGTGTCCCGGCCATCGAAGAGGCCATTCGCCTTTTCAATCCAGCGGCGATGTCCACCATTACCGAGTCTGGGGCGGTCAAGTGCTTAGCAGATATCCGTACTCGAATCGTACGTATTCATGTTTTCACCCTTTTCCTGAGCTGTGAGCCCTGAATTATTGTGACAACAGCTCCTTTATCGGCGTCATCTCAACCAGGCGGACGCTCTCCCGCTCCTCGTCGTCGAACAATTTGTCCAACAACTGCACATGCTGTACTACGTCTTCCGCGACAAGTTCCCTAAGTATCCGTGGGACACGAAGTTCCCCGACTTCCTAGATCTCGCCCCGAGTTGTGATTTACCCTCCGTGAGCGATCCTAATTGCTCATTTCATCGGTTTTTATGGGCTAACTTGTTTTCCAACAGGCATGGCTTCCTCATACTTTCAAGATTCCGCCGCCACCTGTCGCTAATCCCTTCTCGATGTCGCCGGCTGAGTATAAGTCTCGCCAGCAGGCGAAGACTTCTCCTGCTGCCGCTGCTTCAACTTCCGCCGAGGGCTCGGCCCCCAAGAAGAAGAAACAAGCGCCTAAGCCTGCTCCACCAGCACCTCCTGAGGAGCCTCCCGCGGAGGATCCACTCAAGTCGGTTATCAAAACGGTTCGTAAGGTAAGTTATTTTTCTTACTTCTGCGACTCTTTATTGATATCGTTCTCTTAGACCGCCGGGGGTAAAGAACTCCGTTCCCTTCCCGCTTCCGCGCCTCTTCCTGCGAAACCGGCGAAGCCCAAGCGCAAATCTTCGTCTTCGGCTCCTAAATCGAAGGCTCCTCCCCCGCCGTCACCTTCTCCTGCTCAGTCCGACTACGCGCCGTCCAACGACGAGGAGCCCGAGGCCGAGGAGACGGAGGCTGAGGTTGAGGCTGAGGCCGAGGCCGAGACCGCTGTCGAGGCCGCTGCTTCCGATGGAGGGCCCGAGGATGAAGATGAGTTTGCGTCGACCTTGCATTCTCATGCCGAGTACGACGCGTATAATCATGACGTTCATCGTACGTCCTTTCCCTTTCTGTCTTAGTCTGGGTGCTAATTCCTCTTATTTTTAGCCACCACGAACCAGCGCCGCCGCGACGAGATGCCGATAAACGCCCCCAAGTTGATTCCTCGGGCCCTCGTGATAACTTCGATCCTTCCCCAGCCGTATCAGCGGGTGCGTAGTTATCTTTCTTGGGCTCGATATTTATCCGGAATCCTGACTTTTTTGTTGCAGGCGATGTTTTCTTGTCCGACGTGCATTACGCGCAACACGCGCTGCATTTTCTACAAGTGGAACATGGCGTGCTGGGCCTGTTCTCAGGGCAGCATGCGCTGCGCTTTTACCCATAGCGGCGTCGAGTTTATGCGTGTTCAAGACCGGATGGAACCCTTGGTGGGGACAAGCAACTCCTGTACGTCGCCTGATTCTTATTTCCATCGTCGCGAACTTATTACACTGATAATTCGTTTTCAGATATGATTTCGCTCTTGACGACACTGGTCCGCTCTCGCCGCAACCTCGAGCTCCAGTACTCGATCGTTCGCAAATTTGGCATGGAGTACGAAGCAAGACCTCAACGACTTTGCTGTTCATTATTTCCAGGCCGAAACCGTCCTGCCTCGACACCATTTCATTTCGAAATTCGAGTCAGAGGATTCGGTGGAAATGATCCAGCAGTTGTTCGACCGTCTCGATGTTACCTACGAGTCCGCCCTTGCTGATTATCGCAAGCGTCACCCGCCCGCGAAGACCCAGCTTTATGAACCCGTCCAGCCGTCCGAGCCGGTTTATCGTGAAGCGAAGGAGCTTCCGGCCGAGGAATTTTCCGTTCCTCAGGACCAGCTTCCTCTCGACTTCACGAACAAGTTCGTTTCGGCGTCCGACGCCGCTTCTGCCGATATTCCGCAACCCCCGCTCACGGAACAGGCGAGGCGTAGCCAGCCGCCGAAGACCTTTCGCTCGGATGCCCGGCCTTTCGACCTGAGCATCGTCCCGGACTCTGTTTTCGAACATCGTTCTTCAGCGACTTCTTCTTCGGTGGTTTCAACATCGGTGCCTGGTCCTTCGACGGTTTCGCGCCCAAAGCCTCTTTCGCGCTCTCGACCTATTGATACGCCACCAATCGCTGTTCTTACTGACTCTCCGAGTCCTCCAAAGCCTCGTCCGTCTCATGCCGTGGACGCGCCTCAAGCTCGAAGTTCGCTCCTTTCGGAACCTCATCGTCCAGCGTGGACACCTCCCACTTCTAGCTTTGGTCTTTCGGTCCCTGCGCCCGCTCGTTCGTCTCAGTCTTTCCTGGACGTGAAGAAGGATTCCGGGCCGATTTTTGGTCCCCCAGGTAAGAAGTGCTTACTCCTTTATTTTCTGAGATCTCATCTTTTCAAGGCCCCTTGTTGTCTTATCCGCCGCCTGCACCATCGTCTTCTTCGACGGCGATGACTTATCGTCCGTATTCGGAGCGACCGGATTCAACACCCTCTTCTGCACAACCGGCCCATCGGACTCGAAGACCGACTCCTCCTGATGGTGCGTTTTTGTTTTGTTTTCTGGTTTTTGTAGCAAGCTTTAATGGTTTTTGGGTCTGTCTTCTAGAAACCATGGACTCCTCTTGGGTCCCTGATTCCCAGAACCAGTTTATTTCGTCGGATACTCCTTCTTCGCAAGTTCTGCTCTCGCCGTCGTTGGATCCTTCAAGGCCTTTGCAGCCTGTGGAAGATGACGACATGTATGGGGATTATCCGGACGACGCAGCGCCTGCTCAAGAGAGACGCCAATGAGTTTTTTCACCATCGCATGCTATAATTTGCTTTCTTGCTTTTCACCAGTGTTGCAAACATCGCTCCTTCTACAACTACTTTGGATAAATTGTGTAATATATCATCCTTAGTTGTAGAAGTACCATCTACTTGTACTTTGTTTCTGAATTCCGACCAAAATACACGATTTCTGGTCAACTATTGTGTGAACTTTGAAAGATTTTAAGGACTTTCGACTTAGACGAATTTTGGACTAGCTTCCCACGTGACCGCGTTTACTCTGGCCGAATTTTTACTTCGGTTAATCCAGTCCTAGGACTGGACAATTGACTCCTAGGAGTCAATTCCTGAGTTATTATCACGCTATCCGAGTCCTAGGACTCAATTTCTCAGCTAAAAAGGGCCATCCCAGTCCTAGGACTGACGAATCCACTCCTAGGAGTCGATTTTCGTGTCCGGATGGTATGATGTTTGAGTCCTAGGACTCAATCACGGTTGCTCTTTTGTTGTTCCGAGGTCCATATGGACTGCCACAGCTTTACTTGGCTGCTTTTCGGATTCTAGCCACTTTGGTAGTCTAAATTTAATCCTTTTCGCCTTTATCGAGTATTCTGACTCGAACCACATGTCTTATCATGCTGCCGGTAGGTTTCGTATGCACGGAGTCGATCAGCCGGGCTTGTTGAATATTTCAAAGATATTTCGATCTATTCAATTCCTACTGATCTCTTTACGTGTTCGAATCTGGTCATCTTTTCGCATGCTGTCTCTACCGGTTTTGGCAGTTCACCGCCCAACGCATCATTGATCAACTATCTTTGCCAAGTTGGTTGCTACTATTTTTAGCAACAAACCCTCAAGATACTCCGAAATTTCGCGTGCTTCCTTCGTTGTTTCGGTCACAATGCCATATGTAGATTCCGAATTTTCGGCTCTCTCCCCCCCACTAAAAGATTTAAGCGTCCTCGCTTCTCTTTTCGTGATTAAGAGAGTCCCCATATGGGATTCTACTCGCATTTTCCTTACTCCGAATCATTTCGCGCGAAATTCCCACATTTCTGTGACTACCAGCATCTTTGCTATAAAGACGGCCAGTGGTTTATACAGAATCCGTTCACAGGCAGTCCTAGGATGCCCCCAAATCGTCCCGAGGATGACGTTGCTCTCTCTACTGCCCGTGATTCCGCTTTTACTGCTATTTCTGACTACGAGTCTCTCGTCAAATCCGGAGTTTCGCATTCTCTTCGCAGTTCAGTCCTCAAATCGACGATTAACAGTGCAGTACGTCGTTCTCTTTGATCATATTTGAGTCCTAGGACTCAATTTTCCAGGCTGGAATGTACCCTTTCAAAGAGTCGCTCCACTTCGCGTCGAACCGCGCTGTGAAGGAGGGCATGTTCCGCCTTATCGATTCTACGGAGGCGTTCATGAAGGCTACTCCTTCGTTTAAACCCCCGGAGACCGCCTGGCGCGAGCTTCATCTCGCCATTGAGTTCTACCAGGTCGCGCGCGACGCTCATAAACGCGCGATGCAGGAGAAGGAGGAGGAGCGGGAGGCTAAGAAGGAGGCTGATAAACTGAAGCGTGCTAATGCGCGCAAGTCTAAAAGAGTGCGTTCTCTGCCTTTAAATTTGAGTCCTAGGACTCAATTTGAGTCCTAGGACTCGATTTTCCCGTTATTTTCTCCTTGCTGACTCGATTTTTACTCCGAATTCTAGGTTGCTAATGCCAAGACCCCCGTCCTCGTTCCTGATTCCGACGAGGAGAAGAGTGTGTCCGAAGAACTTCGTGCTCAGTCTCCTGCCGCTGACAAGGTATCTTTTTCTAGAATTCAACTTTCTCCTTCAAGCATTTAAGAACTTTCAGATGGATGTCGATGAAGGCAATACCCCAAAGGGTCCAGTCCTCAAGTTCGGCTCGTTGCCTGCCAATATCCATTTTACCAAGGGTAAAGGAGGTCACGCTGACAGCGGTAAATCCTCCAAGGACAAGGCGGGCAAGGATAAGGCGAGTCCTAGGACTCAATTTTCATCGGTTTTTTCGACTAAATTTCAGTCCTAGGACAAGACTATCCCGGCCAAACGTCCTGAGTCGGTGCGCCTTCGTTACGAGCAACTCCGCTTTCTCAACCGTCATTCACCGGCTTACAAGCAAGTTCTCAAGGTTTTGGGCAAGTCTGACCCCAAGCTCGACGATTATCCTCGTAAGCGCCTTCGCGCTGGTTCTGTCTACGAGTTGGCGTCTGACGACGAAGGTGAATTCCCTGGTGCGTCTAGTTCGCCTTCAAATCTTCAATATTCTTGCTTATTTCCGTCATTGGACTTATGCAGAGTTTATTGACGACTCGGATATTCGCCGTGCCAAGGCTGCCGTTAGCCGCGACGACCACGCTGTCTCTCAGGCCACTGCTACGTCGCGCCGCAAGAAGGACATCGCCGACGAAGTCGCTCATTGTGGATATCGTATTCGATACTATCTTGAGCGCCGTGACCAGCTTATTTCCGAACTGAACACTCTCAAGCTCGGCGCGGGGTCGTCCAAGGATGCCCCTAAGGTCGAGGAAGATGTTACTTTGCCCGATCCCCCCCCTGAGGTATGTTATTACGCTTTAATTTTGAGTCCTAGGACTCAATTTTCCACGCGTTTTTCAGTCCCCCGAGGCGTAATCGCCAATGTTATCCCCTCTAGTACTTCAACAGTACGTCCTGTACGCTCAACCGTACCACTACACCATGGTTTCCTGTTCTCGAGCTCCCCGTGCACTGTACCACTTGTTTTAGCAGTATCTGTCAATCAATTTGTTTGACATTTCTTCTGCGTCGGCTAAGTTTGATTCATTGTGACTCGTTGAAACGTCGATCATCTCATGTCTTCTTGCGAAGCCGCCGGGATGTCCGCTTCTTTCTTCCGAGCCCATTTTCGGAGCCCTCGGAGTCAGAATCTTGTTTGCCGTCTGAGTCAGGATCGTCCGAGGACTCACTCTCCTCGAAGTCTTCTGGCGTTACCCTTAGGCGGACTTTCTTAAATTGAATGTCCTTTCCTTTATAAGGTTTCGGCACTGTCTTTGTTTCAACAATGTCATCCGCCATCTTATCCAAAGTTTCTTTAGAGACATCAATGATTTTGTGAATGTTTTTCGGTAAAGGAATGCTATGCCGCGCTTCATAAGGTATTACTCTGAAGGCCGCAATTTTATCCTGGAACATGGCGCCGTTCATCTCGGCCACCAAATATGCTCCTCCCTTGGTCCTTCTGATTACAATCATAGGCCCTAGGTACCGCGTTGCCATTTTCGCATTGAGACTCTTTTCCACTTTAGTATACCTGACCAGAACCAGTCTTCCTGGTTTAAAATCATAGTTGGTAATAGTGTGCTCGTGGTACTTCTCGTATTTTCGAACAGCTACTCTTTTCTCATGATCCACACGAGCTCTCATTGCCTCCACATGTTGGGCATGTTTAGCTAGAGCTTGTGCACGGAACCCAATGACTTCAGAGTCCGTCAAAACTCTCCCAGGCAAGTCAACGAGCCAGGTGGCCTCCTCAATGTCTAGAGGCAATATAGGATGCGCCCCTGTCACTAAGAAGAATGGACTACAGCCCATCCCTTTTCTGATTGTTATTCTATCCGCCCAAAGTACTTGGTGGAAGAAGTAATACCATTTCGCGGGATTACCACCTGTGGCTTTATACAGGGATTGTCTTATGGAAAAATGTCCATTTTCGATCTTCCCATTTGCTTGTGAGTTGTACGGCGATATTAAAATATTCTGAATGCCATATTTATCTCTCAACCATGCTACTGCTGCCTTGAATTGTGGCGCATTATCTGTGACTATGACCCTAGGACACCCCCATCTACAGATGACGTCCTCTAACAAGAACATTCCGAGTGTTTCTGCATTGTCATTCTTAATAGGTCGTCCCTCCAGCCAAGTGGATAGCGAATCTCTCGCATCAACCACCATACTATAGCCGTTGGAAACTTCTCCCATTTTCATAACATCAACATGTATCACCTCGAAAAGACTTGGCGTATGCGTGACCACTGGAGGGATGCGAAGCATGGTAGTCTGACGGACTTGGCATAAATGGCAAGTTTTTACATACCAGCTAACATCTCTCTCTAAATCTGGCCACCAGAAGCGAAGCGCGATTAATTCTTTTGTTGCGTAAAAACCTCTATGTCCCAGGCTATCGTGTGAAGCCTTCATCATGTACATTCGATGTTCTTTATCCACAACTAATTTATGCGCTGAGTCGAGCGATTTTTTATATAACCTCCCCCCTTTCAAAAAGAAGTGCGAGGCCCATCGCACGAAGCCTTTATATTTTTGCTTCTGTATACTTTTGGGTCGCTTCAAAGGGTTGTCTAACCACTTTCGTAGCACCAACAGCTTATTATCCTGCTGTTTCGCCAATAAAGACCTATGATCCTCATTATAAGGCTCGCGTTTATTCGGATCCCATTTCAATTCCAAGTTAGGAATTAAAGGTTCTTCTGGTAACACTGCCTGTTTTAATTGTGACGACTCAGCTACTAATCCAATATTTACTTTGGCAATTGCTTCTCTGAGTTGCTCTTCTAGTTCGCGTATTGCAGACATTTCAGAGTCAAATTCTTCAGGTGCATTCGCCAAGTCCTCCATTTGTAAGTATCCACCTCTAGTGTCAATTTCGTGCTTAAATTCTTCGAAGTCCAGAGGCCTAGGACTCAACACGTCCTCTTCCTCATAGTCTTCAGGAGGGGCGTTTTCATCATATCCTTCCTCCGAATTCTTAAATTGTTCGTCACCAGGATGGGGGTCTCTTCTAGATAGTCCATCTGGCGCGAATGTAGCACCTGGCACATGTTTCAACTTAAAATGGAACATCAGGATCTTCTCGATCCATCTGTTTATTGTTGCATTTGGGCCCATGCCCGGATTTTTCAACATTCCGCGTATATATAACGCATCTGTTTCCACTACGAGCTTTCGCACTCCGAATAGCCAATAAGACATGGCTTCCAGTGCACGCATCAGTCCGTACAGTTCACGTTTGGGTTGAGAATATCTAGATTCTCGTTCTCCCAAAGTAATTGAGGCAAAGCGGGCGTAGTACCTCTTTTTCGGGTCTTCAGGGTCACATTGATAAATGATTATACCCACGGCTCGCCACGAAGTATCTACTTGTAAAACAATATCTGAATCCCACTCGTAGTTCAAGGGTTTTAATGCTTTACAGTCCTTCAACGCCTCTCGCACGTCTGCTTGCGCTTTATCATGTTCTGGACCCCATACGAAGGGAACATCCTTCTTGGTGAGATCGTTAATGGGGCCAACGATCTTCGCATAATTTTCAATAAACATCCTTAGTACTCCAACGGTGCCTAAGTACGCTTTGACTTGCGAGAAATTCGCCAGTTTTCCCCACTTCATGATAACATCGACACGTTTCGGGTCTGCAATACGTCCTTCGTAAGAGCACATATGTCCTACTACTTCAAACGTTCCTTTACAAAGGATTGCCTTTTTACCCGAAAATGTTCCACCAGCATAGATCATTCTGGTAACTACTCTATTCAGATTTTGAAAGTGTTCCCATACAAAACGTCTAATGCCTGGATTCTCTGTAAGGCGTTCATAATCTCCGTCCTTTGTCTCATAACGCGTAGCCGGTCCTCTGATCGGTACGTCGTCAATATACGGAATCGTGACATGCGGAATTTCATCTTGTAAGATGTATGTTACATCATCATGAAATATTGGGACAGAATTTGTCCAGCCCATAGGTAGCTTTACCAATCTCATTGCCCCAAATGGAGTTTGAAAAGTAGTATAGTCCCTTGAACTTTCCGCCAAGTCTCGATTGTCGTATCCGACAAACATGTCTAACGCACCCCCGCAAGCTCTGCCAGCAAATTGTTCTGCCAAGGCTTCGGTGCCTGGGGTTACTCCAGAGTGTTGAATGGTAACTTCATTCAATCTTTCTAAAGAGTGCACTATTCGGAGTGATTTGCCATCCTTTTTGATTACCGCAAAAATTGGAGAACGATATGAAGAGTTTGTGGGTTCATATACGCCTGCATCAATCTTTGCTTTGATATTTTTGCAGAACTCTTCGAAGTGTCCTGGAGGAATAGGAATCTGGGAGCATACCCACGGCGTATGTTTAACCACGGGCATGTCAACGGGCGGAAAAAACTCATGCTTGAGTTTTCCTCGCTCACTTTCTTCCCAGGCAAAGCTTTTCTCGTGTTCCATCATGAAGTGGTGCATGAGCTTTCTTTCTTCCGGCTCTAACAACCCATCATTATGGATCTCATCGATCATTGCTTTCCTTTCCTCAGTGTAACGGCCAATCGATTCATATTCCGGAGGGTCCGACCTTAACTTCGGCATATTCTGCAACGGATCACCCGTTATTTTCCGTTCAATTCTGAACTTCTGCGGTAATTCAGCCAAGATTGGCTTTACTTTGTCTGCCACCGGTTTATATTTCTTACCTAGGAACGAAGAAACCTCCGTTAATTCAGTCCTAGGAGTGCCGATCCCAGTCCTAGGACTCAAATTTTCAGTCCTAGGAGTGACTTTCTCCATGTTTGGAGTGCCACTTTCAGTCCTAGGAGTGACTTTTTCAGTCCTAGGACTCGATTTCTCGAGTTTTTGGGTCGGAACCTGCGCTCTCCCACTCCTAGGGGTCGCAGGTATCGGTGGTACTCGCTTCTTTGGGCAAGTTCGTTTAGGAAATTTCCTTGGTTCAGCATTAGGACCGGCCCGTAATTGTACTAAGTGCATTTGTCGAGCCCGTTTGCCCGGGCCACGACGCCTTTTCCCACGGTTCGATTCTTCGGGAGATCCCGTTTCGCCGCCAACTTCCTTAAACACGAACACATCCATGCCTTCTTCGACTTCTTGAATACCCAAATATTGGTTAAGCAAGGCCGAGGCTTCCGCATCTTGGTCTACAATTCCTTGCGACGCACAGAGGTATGCTTTCTTCATATCCTCTTCAGATGCAACTGTTCCTTCACTTGGAGTCCCATATCCAACACAGATTACGTTGCCATCCTGATCAACATCCCAGGCAGTCATTAATTCTCCCTCATCCTCGAGTTCATTGAATAATGTCAAAAATCCTTGGCTTGCTCCGCAGGCTCCTCAGTAGGCTCTTCTCGAGAAACTCTCTTCATTTGTCTAACTTTTCCACGCTCGTGGGTGGGAATGGTTACCCTTTCCCCAGTATACGGGTCAGTCAAAGTAAGGGTTTGATCCCCATTTCGAGAGTTTGCAACGACACTTTCGGTTAGTATTTCGAAAGGCCGTCCTAGGAGGCTTTCGTAGGGGGCCGTCTGCAGGATATGTACCTGCATATACACCGTTACCGTTTCCACGGTGTAAGGGACATTTCTGCCCAAGCCCAAGGTTCGAACATACTGCCCATTGGCACTCTGCATCATAATGTTGATGTCCGGGTCCCAAGCTATGCTTCTCCTTCTTGCCGTCTCTGCCGAGATTGACACAATCTGAGATCCTCCATCTAATATTGACTCGATCTCTCCTCCTCGGTTTATGCTTGGGAATATGCAGCGTAAAGCCGCTGAACTTAGTCCAGCATAAATCGCTTTAGGTTTTTCCCCAGGAGCCAAGCTCTCCAAGTACTGGACCACTGGATCGTTTATCACGATGGACCCTTCCGGCATGTCGCCTACTTGTTGCGATAGGATCATGACATACTGGTCATAGGGAAGATCTGCAACCGCAATCGCGTCTTCCGGCAAGAATATTTCTTCAATTTCCTGAAGAGACTCTTCTCCTTCTGAGTCTTCTTCTACTATCCGCACAGTAAAATTCTGTACGTCCTTATCTAAAACAATCTTGTCACTTTTTCTGACTGGTTGTCTAGATTTCGCTGTGTGTCGGTTTATTTCCCGCTGTAAGGCTGGATTTCCACCGACCAAGTGTTTAATAGCTACAGTAACTTCCTGATCCCAAATCTTTTTGCGCATAGTTGTTACCGCCTCTGGATTATCTGCCTGAGACTTTAACTGGTACGCCTTTTCTGGGCCAGAATATGTTTTCTGAACTATTTTCTCCGCTGGTTTCCGAGGAAACACTGGTTCCCGTGTTGACCCTCGCACTTCAGGCACCCCTCGGTAAGGCAATTCTTTGCCCTTCTTACTAGGTTCTGCAGGTGGATCATCTTCATCTGGAACTTCCTCCACTGTTGCCTTAGGTCGAGGCTTCTTTTTCGGTCTCTCAATGACCACCTCAACTGTAGTCTTCGGTCTCTGCTTTTCTGGTTCCACTGGCTCCTTTTCTTTCGAGTTGTCTTTCGGTTTTTCAGAATTCTCCGGGGGTTTCTTCCGGCCAGGAGGCTGGCCTGGAGGCCCCTTCATTGAATTCTTCAAAAACCCGATCCCTCTGCTTGGCTATCGCTTCGGGTGACCACGAACTGTTGAGTATTATTGTCCCAGTGTTGTTTCCACATCTGGACCATATGCTCTATTGCTGCAGGAGGAGGTCCCGTATGACTAGAACCCATTCCTTGCTGCTGCAACATTTGCTGTTTCAACTGTTCTTTCTCAAATTTCAAGGTGCGAATTTCATCAGACCTAGGATCATATGTAGGATCATTTTCCTCATCTCCATAGGTAGCCTGGACATTCGACTCTTTCACTGCATAATTTGAAGTCGGCATTTGACCTCCATGCCGATTCAGGTAATATTCCAGAACGCGTTGTGCCCGCGTCTTGTTTCTGGGCTCCGAGGGAATATTTTTCCCATCAAAGAGTAGAGTTTTACCATCTACGACTTTAGCTATGCCTTTGTCAAGATGTTCGTGACGGACGCCGCAATCATTTTGGAAATGGTTTTTGTCGCCGCAATAAAAGCAGTCGCGCGATTCCACTCTCCTCATATTGTCATTGGTGGATCTATTAGGATTGTCCCACTTCTTGGGTGCAGGGTCACAAGGACGCTGTTGCAGCCCCTTCAGTATCTCTTTCAATTCGACCCAAGTCTGATGATTGTCGACCGTCAATTTGTCCATATGTTGAACAACTGTTTTGGCTAAATCACCGTTCTGGTCCGCAATGAAATTCCTAAGACCTCCGTCACTTCTATTCTCGGAGTTATCACCATGCTGCAGAAGAACAACCTTTTTCTCTTGGCCGTCCTTTTTGGTTCCTGAAGACCTATCTGTGCTGTACCAAGGCACAGCTTCGTCTTCTACTATTTCCTGAGCTACCGCTAGTACATCTGTCCAGACCCATTTATCTTCTCTAGGCCTATCAGCAGGAGCGAAAGGCGGTAATGGGTTGGTGGCCTTGGCGGCCTTCACCTCATACGCCTTTCTTGCTTCCACAATGGTCGGTAGCTGATCTTTCGGCAGATTTCGTAACTTAGAGCGAACTGCTGTTACCAAATTGGCTTCAAAGCAGTCCAACATTTTAGAAACTAATTCTCTGTTCGAAATTCTTCCGGTAAGTTTTTCTGCCAAAGCCCTAAATTTCCGAGCAAAGGCCATAAAGGCACTATTGTCATCCACTTCGACTCGGGACTTACGATATTTCTTTACCAACTTGTCCAACATCGCAATTGAGCCTTCTTCAGCTTCTCGACTTTCTGGATAATTCTGGAGAAGTTCTTTCCTGAAATCAGCATATGTATGGTTAGGTCCATATGTGATCAAGCCTTTCCATTCTCTCTGAGTGGCCGGTTTGCAATAATGCAAACTCAACCATTTCTTTTCATCATCCGTAGTCGCTTTGTAGGTCTCAATGAGATCATCAATCGTTGAGAGATACCAGTCTAGGTCCTCAGGCTCTTCGCCGTCAAACACTAAGGCATTTCTTCCAAGATTGGGGGGTAATTTCGATTTATCCATCATAATGACTTGTGGTGGAATAATCTGATTTTGTTGTCTCTGACTGGCTAGCAAGTCCGCAATAGCAGTCTGAAATTCCGGGTCTTCCGGAGGGTTTGAAACAGAGGATGAACGACCACTAATTCGTGGCAAGGACTGCTGTCTCTGGTTTTGCAATTCAAGATTCGCTGAAACACGGCGTTCGGCTTGAGCTATTGATTTACTCCTGCCTCTTGCTGTGCTGCTAACTGTGCCTTGAGTTGTCTGAATAACTGGTGCGCTTGATCCAGCGGCACGCGAGTTAAATGTTGTCCTTTGGGTTTTTGACCGTGGAAGAGTGGGAGCTTCTGGTATCAAAGAAGTATTCCTTTTCTTCGACGTTGTACTTGATTTCTGAGGAACGCTTTTTGAACGAGCGAACGACAGATTGATCAAATATTTTATTGTATCTGGGTCTTGTAGGATTCCAAAGGAATTCGCCAAATTCTGCAGTTCTTTTAAAGAACTACTTGGTTTTGTTCACAACTGTTTTAAAATCGAGTCCTAGGACTCAATTTTTCCAATAGAGAAATTCAAAATGGACCCTCGCGGTGGGCTCCAGATGAAACGGTGCACTTGTCTATGGTCTTGAAAGTGCGACTGCTAATGAATGATGCTCTAACACCACACAAAACAACCAACACACACACACACAATGCTACAATTGAGTTCGGGTCACCCTGAAGTATACAGGTAAGATTGAACCTCTCAAAGGATTGGATTTAAGGGAAAGTTGTGTACAAAGGCCTAGTAGGACTTCGCAATAGTTACAGTAGTCTTTGAACGACTAAGGAGGTACAAACTTCGATACGAAGTTGGCAAGGGAGGGGGGAAGATGACTCCTAGGACTCAATCGTTGAGCTTTCAGAGGGTTTGTCTAGGCCAATCGTTGGTCCTAGGACAGGATTTCTACACTCGGGCAGACTCAGGAACACTCGGGTTCTGATTTCACACTACTTAGACTGTCACCGAACACTCGGGAACGATGCTAACAGTTGACCTGTGGTAACAACCAACAGGAACCTTTCGTTCTCAGAGTATTGGTACGACTCGGCGTGAACTCAACACAAGCACTCCGTGAATGCCAACAAAACAACACTTCAATTTGAACTACACACAAAAGAGACGTCTAATAACGAATCTCCGCGAGAAGCCCAGACAACACCAACGCCTTTATGTAAGCTTGACCCAAACTGGCAGCAATACGGGGCAGGGGATGCAGTACTGGAATGCGGAATTTTACAGGCCTTTTATACTACACAGAGAAAACAAACAGTAATGATAAATGAGTAATGGAGCGGGGGTCTCGGGACAATAAATATAAAAGTACAACGGCTGCCGTCTTGATTCGTGAGTCCTAGGACTGGATCGTCATCCTAATTTGTCCTCCTAGGACCCATATATGGGTATATTGCTGATTCCGAGGATGCCGGCTTTCAACGTAAGCCCTTCCCCAACTGTTCCTATTGGCGCAAGAAACCACCTTGCTGATCCTTGTATCCGATATCCCCAACTAGGATATCAACTGTTCCGAGCACCCAGCCGCCGTCTTACGATTATACTCGGCTTGTGGGGCCACCACCCGAAACTCCGATAGGATGACGGGATTTGATGTGGTAAGCCGACGCGCGACGCGTCCGGCTTCTTCGCAGGTTGTCTACATGTTTAAATGTCTAATTGATACTGCGGCGCTCTGATTCTGTACCCCTAGGACTCAACAGAGTCCCGGTTTTGAGTCCTAGGACTCAGTTTCATAGTACAGAACCCTTGAATATGACTCCTAGGACTCAATCTTGAGTCCTAGGACTGGATTATGCGTGCCAGAACCTTCTTAAGCGACCCCTAGGACTCAATATTGAGTCCTAGGACTGGATTTATAGACTTTATGAGTGACTTTGGCACCCCTAGGACTCGATATTTGAGTCCTAGGACTAGTGTGTTGTCCGTCCGGACTGTTATATGTTTATCCCTTGGTATGATATCTAGTAGGCTGATAGTCTTAATCTTTATAGATTGTTATACCGACTCCATGGTTATAGAAGAGCCAAGTGGTAACAGATCTTTAGACCGACTTCTCCGTACATCGATATTATAGTTAGCCGCTCGGGCTCACGCTAACTCTACTTGTATACCACCGACGAGAGGTACTAGTAATCGTACTAGAAAATGCAAAAATGCATGATTTCACGGCTGCGCAAATACGCGTCGTATCACCGGCATTATCTGTCAAGTTGCCAACTGGCTCCCAACTGTCTTCCTCCTTTGGGTATCCTTTCCAATGCACAAAATATTCGAGCTTTCCACTCCTAAGCCTCGAATCCAACACTTCTTCCACTTCATACTCCAGGTGATCATCAACAAGTTCAGGCGGCGGCGGAGGGGTCTTTTTCTGAGATGGGAATTTGGGAGGGATGTAGGGAGACAACAGAGCTTCATTGAAGACAGGGTGTTTGGACTTCCAGGAAGCAGGCAGTTGCAGACGATAGGCCGAAGTGCCAATCTTCTGCAAGACTTTGAAAGGACCATAGCGTTTGTCATCGAATTTCTTGGTCGGACGGACTGTCTCGATGTTGGTGCCTTCGAGATAGACCATGTCCCCGACCTTGTATTCTCTGGCATCCGTACGCTTCCGATCATAGAACCGCTTCATCGTCTCTGCAGCTGCTTTAAGAGACGACTCTGCTTCCTCCCTGATCTTCTTCATGTTGTCTGCAAACTTGGGCACTCTGAGTGCGTACAGTACCTCTGGGCTCAATTCCTTTCCATGGATGTTGTCCAGAGTCAAGGAAGAACGGAGTGTGACCAGTAGCAGTATGGATCTTGTCGTTGTAGCTAAACTCAGCAATGGCAAGCCATTCTGCCCAGTTGCTCTGACGGTGATTGACAAAGATCCTAAGGAACTGCTCCAAGTCCTGGTTCACTCGCTCGGTCTGCCCATCGGTCTGAGGGTGGTACGCAGTCGTGATGTTCTGTTTAATGCCTAAAAGCTTGCACAAGTCCCTACTGAACTGAGAAGCAAACTGTGGACCTCGGTCATGGATCAACCGTTCAGAGAGCCCATGGTCCCGGAAAACACGATCCCGGTAGTGTTTGGCAAAGCCCATTGAGTTAATCTCAACATTGCATGCCTGGAACTTCGCACGCTTTGTGTATTGATCAACAAACACCAGAATCATGTCATAACCATTTGACATCGGAAGTGGGCCTAACAGATCAACAGTGACGATCTGCCAGGGTCGTGTGGGTACCGTGTTTGGAGACAGAGGTGCAGGGGGTGCCATTCTTCTCGGTTTAGTCTTTTGGCAAGTCTGACACCCTTCTACATAAGAACGAATATCTGTCTGCAAACGCGGCCACCAGTAGTTCCGAGTGATCAGCTCCTGAGTTTTGAAGCGTCCGGGGTGTCCTGTGAGACTAGTGTCATGATGCCAGCGGATGAGGTCTTCCCGCAGCTTCTTGTCTCGAGGGACATAGAACCGGTGCTTCCAGGTCACAATATGCCCATCCAGCTCCTCCCAATCCTTCTCCTTGTTGGCCAAAGCGCGCTCAACAAGCTTGTCTTTGTGCTGCCAAGCGCGCTTGATCCGAGTCATGATTTCATCGCTGAGGGCGCTGATATCATGATGATGAACTCGGAAAAACTCCGGCTTCAGCAGGACCACGTTCTCGTTGTCATTCTCCCCCTTCTCATGACCTGCTCGTCTCGAGAGATAGTCCGCTTTAGCCATTGCCTTGCCTGGCTTGTGATGTAGAGTGAAGTGAAACTCCTGCATCTCCACCACCCACCGCGCCTGTCGTCTGTTCAGCTTCTGGGGCTTCTTGAAGTATTCGAGATTCTTATGGTCTGTCCAGATCTCGAAGTCCTCCAACGCTCCTAGCAGGTACTGGCGAAACTCAGAGAGTGCATGCATGATTGCAAGCATCTCCTTGTCATAGATCTCATAGTTACGTTCAGTCTCATTTAGAGCATGAGAAATGAAGGCAACCGGTCGCCAGACACCATCCTCCTGCTGTTGCGATAAAATACCACCAGTTGCAAAATCAGACGAATCGGCCTCCAACCGGTAACGTCCCTTTGCCTTGGGGATGACCAAGACAGGAGCAGACGTGATCCGGCGCTTCAACTCCGGAAATGCCTCCGCTTCCACAGCCGTCCACCGCCACCCTCCTTTCCCAGTCAGAGCAGACAGCGGTCTGGCTACACCAGAGAAGCCTTCAATAAACCGGCGGTAGAAGTTCATGAATCCAAGGAACTGTTGGACATCTCGCTTGTGGCGTGGTTCAGGCCACTCAACAACGCCTGGACTTTGGCAGGGTCCATTCTGACTTCGTTGTGCGAGACAATCATGCCAAGGTATTCTACTTCACTACGTTCAAACTCGCATTTTGTGTGCTTTAAAAAGAGCTTGTTTGCACGCAGTTTCTGCAGAACCTTCCGGACCATGATCTCATGTTCCTCCAACGTTTCAGTAAAGATGAGGATGTCGTCGAGGTAGATAATGACTTTTCCACCGTCGATCTCATCTTTGAAAATTGTGTTCATCATTGTCTGAAACGTAGCCGGTGAATTGGTCAGGCCAAAGAACATAACCAGAGGCTCAAACAGCCCTCTGTTAGTTCTAAACGCTGCCTTCCACTCATCTCCTTCCTTGATCCTGACGTTGTTAAACCCCCAACGGCCACCCAGTTTGGTGAAATACCGAGCCTGGCTAAGTTTGTCTACCAGCTCCTGGATAAGCGGAAGAGGATAACGGTTTTTAATCGTCATATCATTCAGCTTCCGGTAGTCCTGTATAGGTCGAAGAGCACCATCCTTCTTCTTGACAAAGAAGAACGGCGAGGCCATAGGAGATTTCGATGGTCTAATGCGTCCTGTCTTCAAGTTCTCATCAAGAAACTCGTCGAGCTGCTTCTGTTCCTCTAGACTGAGTGGATAGATCTTACAGTCTAGATTCTTAGCATTGGGAACCAATTCAATAACATGGTCCCAAGGCCTAGATGGAGGCAGCTCATCGAAGCTCTCTGTGTCAAACAAGTCCTTGAAGTCGTGGTACTTCCTGGGAACTGATTCCTCGAAGGACTTGGGCTTGTCCTTCTTGAATTTCTCTTCAGACACTTTGCCAGCTTTGGTCTGAAAAGCGCGAATGCGCAGTTCCTCCTGGAAGTCTACCACAAGAAGACGATCTCCCTCTTCGAGCTCAGGATCTTCCGGGTCCGAGTCGTTGGATTCAGGATCCTCCCACCCCCCTAGCGGCTCACACCTAGCCGGACAACGATCAAACTTGAGAGTGTTTTTTGCCCAATCAATAGATGGATTGTGCAGTTTGAGCCATTCGTATCCAATGAACATCTCAGTTTTCCCTAGGTTGGAAACAGCAAATTGAAGGATTTCGACGTGTTGACCGATCTCGAGGAGCATTTCAACGTACTCTCGAATAGGGCCACCCGAATTCAGCGTGCCATCAGCGTTGTAGACCGGGATTGGACGGGGATACTTCTTTGTGTTGATTTTATTAGCCTTCACAAAAGAAGCATCTATGCAACTGCCCGTGCATCCACAGTCCAGTAACGCTGACAGTTTGAAGCGCTTCTGGGTATCAAGTGTTTTGGCAACCAGCTCGATGTTCATCTGGTTCCCAGAGCCTCGGATATAACGCTGTCTTCCTTTCAACTCGTTCAGAACTTCAACAACTTGCTCATCATCCAAGCTGTTTAACTCTGCGATTGTTTCCAAACTGACCTCCGCCCGCCTCCTGCAGTTTGCCCAAATGTCCAGTACACCAATCGCAACTTCGGGTTTACTAGTCCGAAGCTGTCTGGCCGTCCATTCAACACTTCCAGGATCGACTTTCTTTTCAGGAAATCTGACTGCACTTCGCACTTCTGTTGCTTCCGGGGCATCATAGATAGATTCAAGATCGGGAATGACTACATGGGAAGGAACATAGGTGCTACTATCGACCAGTGAGTTCGTGCTCACTCCTGGTCTTCCTGAAAATCCTGGATGGACTTGAGCAATTCAGCTCTTTCGTCCTTGGTCATGTTACGGACTGCAAACTGCATCTTCTGCTTTGGGCACCACCGCGCAATGTGACCAGGCTGGCCGCAGTGGTAACACTTGCGGTTATCTCTCTGCCTGTCCACATCCATCGCATCAGGGTCTCTTTCAACCTGTGTTTGCGGCACCTGCACAGTGGGCGTCTTTGCCTTCTGCTGTGTCTCAGGACGACTGAACGCAGAGCTATACTCTTTGCTCATGCGATAAGTCCTATCCACCGTTGAGGCCTCTTTGAGCCATTCTCCATACGTGGCTGGTTGCGGACGCAGGTTAAAAACTGCGGTGCGCAATCCAGGGTTGAGTCCCTGCTTGAAGAAGTGCAAGAGAGCCTCATCATCGAGCTTACTGGCCGGAGCAAGACCTTTGAAGAGTGTGATAAACTCATCAACAGTCCCTTTGCCCTGCTGCAATTTCGTCAGCTTCCTCTGTGCCTCGTCCTTGGAAGACGTGTACTGGAAGTAGGCAGTGAAGCTGCTAACGAAACCCGGCCAGGTCGCGATATAAACGGTGTTGGGAACCCCATTCGAATGGTCTACAATGTTCTTTCGCTGTAGATCAGCCCAGTTGCCTGCAATATCACCAGTGCCACCTTTTACAAGAGAGAGCGCAAAGATGATGCGCTGCTTGTCGTGTGCGATCTCTTGTCCATCGAAGTACAAAGTGAGAGCATTGAGAAACGCTTCAACTTTGTCTGGCTGTCCATTGAAGCTCTCAGGTGAATCGAGCTTCAACGGCTTCTTCGGAGTAGGATGGGTGGTATAGGCCTGAACAGCAGTAGCGATGCGTTCAGTAGCAACTGTGCTGCGCTCATTGAAGCCAAGCAACGAATAGAAACTGCTTATTGCAATTTGCAAAAATAATGTCCGATCGTGTTTTTAGAAAAAAAAGTTTTCAAGTTGGGACCACCTCCACGTGAGTTCGAGCCGGGCTGCCGGTATCATTTTTCTATTTTACACAAGGCCAAGCAATATGAAATAAGATTAGCTTAACTTAAGTTCTGCTGGTCGACACCTCAGCGCACTCAAGTCCGTGCGGCAAAACTCAAGTTCCTGTCTACTGTCAGTACACCCGTCCTGGTGGCCTAGTGCACCTCCATCTGCCCTCGCTTAAACTTAAGTTCCATGCTCAAACTCAAGTTCTGGAAGACACTTAAGTAGTTACATTGTGAAAACGAAAACTTGAGTTACAATCAGATCTTAAGTCATATCTAACTTAAGTCCGCGCATGGTGGCTGTGTAACGACGACCAGCACGACCACGCCGCCAATGTGCTTTCCGAGCATGATTAGACATCCAAAGTGTCAAGGGGTCAGATTTGATGCCTTAATACACTGCTCTAAAAATCCTTGTACGCTCTATGTTGAATAAGCAATAAATATGTTGAGGGATCTGTGGCACTCACCATTTCATCCATCCATTTGAAGACCATGTCATGCCAACCAAACATCAATGAGGATGACCAGAGCTTGGGAACAGGCACAATGAGCCATGGTGAGTAGCTTGAGCATCCAGCATTGAGGGTGGCATGGTGGTGGCAGGAAAGAGAATGAGTTGCACGTGCCGGTACAGTGGCATTACCACATCAGTGGCCCGGCCAAATGCACCACTACACCAACTTCAACTTAGCTCGAACTTTGATGAGCTTTTCAAGCAACACCTCTTCTCCTCAACACTTCACCCACACACATCCTAGAACTACTTCAAATTAATCTCTATTGGCAGCTCACACTCAGTTGTGCCAACCTGGTTTGACCAGTGGCACTGTGGTAACATAATCCTGGTATGCCACCCTGTCCATGTTCACAAAACACTATCAGGAGCTGACTATGTGACCCAACAGGTCCATAGGATCATTTATCCTCACCAGAGGTTAGTTTCTGTGCTAATTTCTTTTGTCTTCCCTCAATATTAATGCCACTTGCCCTTCAAGTGATTCTTCCACAGTGCCAGTGTAGACCACAAGACTGGTTTCAACCGCAAACATGTGAGATGTGGTTAGTAGAGGTACATCCTTATTCTGATATGTCTTTTGAAAACTGAAGTTTTACTTCACAGAACTCAAGTGGGGTGGAACTCAAGTTGCGAAGGTCAAAATTTAAGAACTGTCACACAACTTCAGTTCGAGGCAGAACTTAAGTACTATTTCACTCGTGCTTGTTTTGTTAAATGTGACTTACTATGGAACTCAAGTGCAGTTCGAACTTAAGTTCCTGGGGACTTAAGATCCAAGTGGTAAGAACTCAAGATCCAAGCCACCATATATACATTGGGTAGATTACTGCCGAGAATTCCCGGATAATCGAAATAACTTAAGATATATGGGGAACTTAAGTCTATATATGGTCTCGACCAGCTGAACTTAAGATAAGCTAATAAATTACTTGAAGCAATGATTCGTGTTCGCGCTTTTGGGTGCTTTTCATACTCAAACACTCAAGGAACAGATTTTTCGCACTTGATAGTGCTTAATGGTTGGCTGGGTCCCATTTCAGACAACAAATTAGCATACAAATTGATGGTTTTCTGTTCTGACTTCAACACTCGAAATTTCAACACGGAGAGCAGAGAGGTTGTTGACAGGTCTATCAAGGCTTTTAAAAAAACATTTATCCCATTTAACACATATTTTGGATTCGCTGGAAGCATAGTTCTTCCACAGAGCAGAAATATAACCTGCTACAATGAGTTCATGGTCCTGGTGATCAAATTCGATGTCTTGAGCTCTTGGGACATCAAGGAAGGGTTTGGGACATAGATTTGTGTTCGACAATATCTCCCAGTATTCAATAATCGAAGATGGAAGCAGAAACCACCCAGAAAATGCCGACGCGAATCAAATCAACACATTGTTTGGCCTTGTGTAAAATAGAAAAATGATACCGGCAGCCCGGCTCGAACTCACATCGAGGTGGTCCCAACTTGAAAACTTTTTTTTTCTAAAAACACGATCGGACATTATTTTTGCAAATTGCAATAACAAGCTGCGAATAGCAGCCCAAAGCAAAGTCCAGAATCCGACATCAGCAAGTACTGGTGCCATCATCCTTTCCTGGTCGTCGCTCAAGTGCATGTAGACAGGGTCATCACGAGGTAGGCCTTGGATGGGGAGGCCATTGTTTGGGAAGTTTGTGTGTGTTGGTTGTGATTTGGATCTCGGATCCGCGCGGTTGGAAGGGGACTACTGGCAGGTACCTGCTCTGTGCAAACAGATCGACCCTACAGCCAATAGCGAGCCCTTGGGAAGTGATACACAGAAACGGGGGTCTTCTTCGTCGATAGTAGCTCCAAGTCAAGAGCTGAAACTAAAGCCCAGTTGTTAAATCCTCCCAGATCAACGGATTGACTACCGTTTGTTTCTGGACGAAGAGAACCCTGCTACAGCCTGCTACAGACCCGGGGCAACAGTTGGCTTTAGAGAGTCGCTACCACGACTCTTTTGTCCCTACTGCCTTACTGACTAGGGCTACTACTAACTAAAGGGCTCAGGATTTATTGAAGATGAAAGGGGAGGTTCTAACTAAGAGGAGATGATTTCGGAGTTGTGGGAGATAAGGAAGAGATAAGAGGATGAGAGCGAGATTAGAGGAGAGCAGAAGGAGCACAAGGTTGGTTAGGGGAGTCTTGAGCTTTTGTCAGACACACTGGCCAATACTATGCAGGCAATGCAAAGTGGACCAAGGTTGTGCTCAAAAGGACAAGGATTGCCTATATTGCTAGTGGAGATATGACCAGCTCAAGACTGGAGACTACAACGACTACAGGGGTGTATATATACTAGTGGGTGACATGGGAACGATCTGATAAGTATGGGAGTGTCCTAAACTAATATGGAAGTGTCCTTATCAATGATAAGTACCATGCTATATACGCTATCTACGGTGCAGGATAAGGAGTCTGACAGTAGATGGAGTCCGATAAGGCCCAGATAAGCGCAGATCAGCTCCGATAAGGCCAGATAAGGCCGGATCAGGTCCGATAAGCGATCTGTTCATGACACTCTCCTTGCGCTTGCTCTGTGCATCGCTAAGGTCTTCAAGAAGGAGTCCGCTTCCGGAAGCGCAGAGTAATTAGGTTGATCCTTGAATTCTTCTTTTGCCAGCAGATCTAACGGGGTTCTAGGTGAAAACCCGTATAACAGGAAATACGGAGGGGATCCTGTTGATGCATGAGGGTTCGAGTTGTACGCAAATTCCAGAAGAGCTAGCCATTTGGCCCAAGAATTTTTGTTCTCTGCAATGTAAGCACGTAACATAGTTTCCAGTGTTTTGTTCACGATCTCCGTCTGTCCATCGTGTTGCGGATGGTGAGCTGTTGAAAGTGCCATCTTCGTCTTCGTCTTTAAGAACTTCGCAACTGCCGTCCAAAAGTCCGATGTCCAGCGCGGGTCTCGATCACAAATGATACTTGTAGGTAGTCCGAACTTGCAAACTACGTGCTTCACGAACAACTCTGTGAACCCTTCCGCGTCCAGGCCGGTTGTACAAGGGATGAATAAGGCGTGCTTGGATAAGCGATCTACTACCACGAATATGGCGTTGTAGTCTCCTGACCACGGCAGGTTTACGATGAAGTCCATAGAGATTGATTCGTAAGGTCGCGAAGGGATAGGATTTGGAATGAGGTGACCGTAACATTTAAAATTACTGGGCTTCGTCTTCTGACATACATCGCAGGATTTGCAGAATCTCAGAATGTCGACTTTCATTCTTTTCCAATAGAAGCGTTGACTCAGGTTCTCCCACAGTTTCTCTGAGCCCGCATGCGCTGACTCGATAGGAGATTCGTGGGCTTCCGTCAGGATTAGATTCCTCAGCTTCTGTGGTACGCACACTCTTGGCTGATAATTGTAACGCATGTGTATGCCATTTGTATGGCTAGTGATGCTGTTATCATGGTAATCTCCATTTACGATATATTTACTGATGTTTACGACTTATTCACGACATGTCTTGTCATGTGATGTACTTGTAGCCACATCCGTGACTTACTTACATAATACAATCTTCTTCTACCTCAAACCTTCACCTTCGGCCTCTCGCGCCTCTAGTCTTTTGAGTCGCGCACTAGGCCGGCGGGTGATCGGGGAGTTTACTCACCCGCTATCCACGCGTTGGGCGTATCTGGACCTACCAGACGAGCGCCTGCACGCGTTAGCCAGCTCCTGCTGAGCTGGCATCTACCACGGACCACCTGCGGTACCAAGGCCATATTCGGGCCCTTCTGGCACCGGAAACATCTACTCCTACCTCGATTCCACTTGGATTGAGGCCTTAACTCACTCTCAAGACCCGCCAGCTCATTGTGGCAGAAATCCCCTCAAATATTCGTAGGATTCTCAAGCGAAGTCTTACATTGGTGGACACATTGGGAAATCTGTCTCATCCTGGCCGGTCTCATCTTCTCGACTATCCTTAATTTGACGGTCAAGATCTGAGCTTATTTTATATCACAGGCAAACGGTACTTCGCAACGGGAATCTCTCACAAGCTTAACGTGTCTCAAGGCGTTAACATCTCCCGTGGTGGCTACAGCTCACCGATTGAGGAAACCTACTCAGCTTTCCGATAGTGTTTGTCCTTCGGAGCGAGGTGTGACTTATCTGGTGGTCCAGTCTGTCTCACTCGCTCGAGCTCGACATCATGCGCGGTACTCTCGCCCACGAATTGTACGCAGAAGCGACCTATCTGGCTTTCCAGTAGTGTCGTGACTGCTAGGTGGAGCTGAACTTACCTGGCATTCCAGTCTGGTCAGCTCTGCCGTGATTCGGGTGCATCTTGTACTTGGAGAAAAATGTTTTCGATTTTAAATTCTATTTTATACGCATTTATGTCATTTCTATCGCTTTCGACTTCACCATCGAGCGTCGAGTGCTCGCTCCCTCACACACGGTGCATGCACGGCACATGCCCCCTGCAGCGCGAACGGGTCTCAGCCGGAAAGCTTCAGGACCAGAAAACGTCAGCCAGGACTCTTGCATCGAAACGCGTGGACGCACTTGCTACCCATGGGCACCAATCTTGTTCCCCATGGCCATTTCTTCTCCTCCTCGTCTCACTCTGGCTCCTTCCGCTACGGACGACAATGGACTTGCAATACGACATGCAGCGTTGTCGGGAGTCGTGGATGCGGTCGAGTTCGAGGGGCTGCGCGTGTCGTCCCCCGCATCGCCCGTGTCTTCCTCGGAAAACATGGGAAGGCAGCCCGAGGATCGCGCGCAATCGTAGGTACCGTTCGGCGCTCCGCAGGGATATGCCCCTGGCCTCGTCATCGGTGGGGTTGCGGGCGAGCCTGGGGGGCCGGTGGGTTGTTCTGTACATCAGTCAAGTCAACAAGCTCGAAGGACGAGGAAATACTTACCATGGCAATTCCTTCAAAGTCGTTTCGCAGTGCCAGTGCGTTCAAATGACACGCACACAACACATACTGGCCCCCGAGTCTCCCGCTCCTGCTTCGGTGGTCGAGTTGGGCGGCTAGGAGAAAACTTGCCTACGAAGGATCAGCGTGACGTAGGTGCATCCGAAGACGACTCACCCACTGGCGTCGAGGCGACACCGCATCCCACGTCGGAGGGAGTGGAGTCCACACAATCGTCTCGATTCTCCACCACTGCTGTGGTCATCGATGAGGGACCATACGCACGCAGATGGAAGAGTGCGGTTCCTGAAGATGTGGTTTCAGGCGAGGGTTTGAGGATGTGGCGTCGAGCGGCTCCCGAAACATCTGCTCGATTGCGCGGCGGGCGACGGAACCGAGATCCAAAAGAGACAAATCGTCTACACACCTGTCTGGAGTCTGGCCCGTCAATTTCGAGCATTGAAGGAGGACCAGCATACGCACTTGATCGACGTGGCCGCCCATCCTCCCGCTCAATTGTTCCTTCACACCAGCTGACGGCTGACCTTGTCCGCAAACTTCATCAGAGGAGAGTCTACGAACACGTCTCATTGAATCCTCGTCGCGAGCGCGTATCCAGTTCTTGGGGAGAAGCAAAGTGCAGTCGAGTCTTGGATCTGGACAGAGCTAGCAACGTCAGCGCCGAAATCGAAGGTTTTCGCAATTCAAAAGGGTTTTCCTTGAGGATTTCATGGAAGGGTCGCTAGCCAAAGCCAGAAGAAGGATCGAATTTTCCTATTTTCTGGCTTCAATAACAAGTTGTTGAATCTTCCTCACCTCTTCGGAGTACACAGAACGTGGACCACGCGTCCGCTGCGGCTAGGAGGCGCGCTTGAGATTTTGAGCACGGGAACTCGGCCAAACACACGTACCTCCTGAAGCGGGTCCAAATCCAGGGCCCATGGCACGGGTGTTCAAGTGGCGGATACGTAATATTTGTCTCCTTTCAGTGAGCAAGGCCGGCTCGTGTTCTGTGTCCAGACGGCGGAAAGCGCGAAGATGAGCAGCATGTTTGGTTTCGAAGCCGATATCTTTTGGAACCAAACAACCGCTCGCATCCGAATTCGGCCACGGCAGGAACTTTGAGGAACAAAATTAACATTGAACGCTACGAACATACAGGTTCCGTCATATTCAGCCTTGCCTTTCCCCGCGAGCTCGCCGTGTGTCGACGTCATTCGTCGAGCATCTGCGCTGGACCGAGTTTGAGCACAAGTCATCGAAGAATATGACATTACGCTGTGTGCTCCGACGGGCGTGCGGATCGTGCGTGTTATCTAGCAGATAGCGGTGCGTAAATCGGACCGAGGCGAGGATCGGTCGAGCTGGGGGAGCTGGGAAGAAAAGATTAGCATCCCTTCGAAACAGCCAACAACGATTTACTTGCCGGTTGCGTCGCGCATCGGAGCGTATGGAGTCCGCAGGACCGTCTTAGTTCATCGCTCCCCCTTACGTCGTTGACGAGGGTCTGGCCGAGCATGGGGGAGTGAGAGAAATCTCATCTGCGAAGGATCGGCAGCGCCTCGAATCGTTTCGAATGAAAACACGCACCTTGGAATCTGAGTGGCTCGCGATGCTCGAACCTCTTCCGTCTCCTTTGGCGCACCTTTCGGCCCTGGCGTTCCCGTCACGCTCTCATTCTCCTTTCATTTCCATCCCGATCTTCCCGTCGCAAGCTACAGCTTTCGCGCTCATCAGCCCGATCGCACGGACGCATTGGATCGCTAACCTCGTTTGGGACCTGCGCGAGGACTTCGCGCCGTACATGGCATCGGCGCGGAAGGGATCGGTACCCGCTCCCGGAACTGAAATTCCAGGCGCGGGCGCGCGCAAACGCCGCTGAATTATAATTCAGGCTCAAGACTTTCGTGAAGCCCTTTGATGGACGCACCTCTGAGGACAACAAGATTTCTGCGCTCGGTAGCGCGGTCGTATGGAAAAGGCCCGCCTCTTACCTTGCGCACATTCCATGTGGGGAGCTCGCGCCGTACAATCACATGGGCACGGGAAGGGATCAGCATCGTGCACATAGGTTCTTGATGTACAGGCGCGGGCGCACGGCAACGCAGCTGGAATTTTCGGCACACACCTAGGAGTTCCACCCGATTAACATACGGCACGGCACCCCGAACTCGCATACGGCTCGACCCTGTGCCGTCTCGAGACCCACACGCGGAGCAACGAATTTTGTTCATTATTTTGCGCATTTCCTGCCGAATTTCGTCTTCAGTGCTCGTAGAAATCCGCCGGATTGCACCTCGAGGGCCCGAAAAACTTCTACAAGGCTTACAACTCGACGGCGTCTCGATTTGGAGGCTTTGGAAACACTTGAATACCACGATGCGGGGATTTCTTGACGAAATTTAGCATTTCTGTCGGATTTTTCAGCTTCATTTCCAATTCCTTGGGCTTTTCCTACCTCCGGACGATCGGGATCGGAGACGAGCCGGACTGTACGCCTTCCCGACGCCGAAGATCCACGCTTCGGGCTCAGACTTTGCTCCAAGTCTTACAGGCTGACATCCACTTACCTCCAAGCTTCGTGGACGGATCCGGGCTGCCCAGGAACATATTTTCCGGCGGCACTTATCTGCCGCGTCCCTGCTTCGAATTGCACGGTGCTCAAGTGCGGATCTTGCGGCTGGATGACGAAGGGAAGGAACGGAAGTAGCGCGGTGTTTGGTCCCAAGGCCGACACCTTTCGGAACCAAACAACGGCTTGCTTCCGGTTTCGGTGTCTCGCTCCCTCGGCATCTTCTTTCCTTCTCATTGGCACTTGTTCTCTGTCTCTTTGGCTTTAATTCTTTCCACTCTCCTCTGAATCTGGACATACCAACAATGAGTTCAAGGATTTCTTGCGCGTACCTAATGGAAGGAATCTCGGGTGGGGCAAAATGAGTGCTAGGAGATGGGCCTCGGCATTTTTTGTACGTTGCATGCGAGGTCGTCTCTTTCTTGCTGCTGGCCCTGTTTCACCGGATTCCCGGGCCTTTCTGCCTGCGGCTCGTTTTTCAAGACCCCGCGGATCTTGCAATGCTTAACAAGGCTCTCACCTATCTCACGCAAATTCCGCGCGTCGCGGCTTCCTCCACCCGCTTTCTTTACCCTCATGCAGGTTACAAACGCTTCTTATCTGAACAGCAGATACAAGGATGCGTCTCGTGAGCTGAATGTGCGGTTCTTCATGTGTTCTTCTTGAGCCCGGATTCTTACCTGTCGCGCGATCCTTCACTGGGACACGGTTGTTTTGCCTGCACGGCCTTGGTGCCTTCGTGTCGATATCTTTAGCGGTGGGCTGATGGAGAGTTCAATGGACCGGATATCCGGCCCCGAGAACTCTCTCGTACGCTTGCACTCGGCCGTTGTATCACACACCGGGATTTCGAAGGTTCGTCCAATTACAGCGAACCTACTCGAATCACATCGCCGTCCGCCACCCCAACCACACACCAATTTTATCCCACCTTTCTACCCCAGCTATGCTGCATTATACAGTCTGGGGGGCTGCTTAGAACTTTTAGAATGGATTCCGAAAGCACCCACTCTTGGTCGGTCCCTAACAAGCGGCTACTTTCGTGGGGGGCAGGTAGGGTATGGTATGGGTGATGGGAGCGAAGCGACCACGAACGGAGTGGACTCGGAGAGGGAATGGAGGCTAGGCAAAGAGGACTGGAAGATCATGCGGAGGCGAACTGCAGCAGGATCGGAGAGGAATCGGAGTTTGGATGGAATGGACTCTGAGTGGACGTGAAGCGGATACTGAGAGGAAATGGAAGCCACACGGAGATGGGTCGTAGAGCATGCGGAAGCAAGTGCAGTGGGGTCAGAAAGGAATCGGGACTTGATGGAGTGGACTTGCAGATGGACTCGGAGAGGGAAATCTTTCGGCAAAATTTCAAAACTTTTTCTCTCTTTCTTCTTTCTTTTCTGACTTGCAGGGCTGATCCATATCTCGCAACTGGAGAGTGGGGGGCTCTGTAACGCATGTGTATGCCATTTGTATGGCTAGTGATGCTGTTATCATGGTAATCTCCATTTACGATATATTTACTGATGTTTACGACTTATTCACGACATGTCTTGTCATGTGATGTACTTGTAGCCACATCCGTGACTTACTTACATAATACAATCTTCTTCTACCTCAAACCTTCACCTTCGGCCTCTCGCGCCTCTAGTCTTTTGAGTCGCGCACTAGGCCGGCAGGTGATCGGGGAGTTTACTCACCCGCTATCCACGCGTTGGGCATATCTGGACCTACCAGACGAGCGCCTGCACGCGTTAGCCAGCTCCTGCTGAGCTGGCATCTACCGCGGACCACCTGCGGTACCAAGGCCATATTCGGGCCCTTCTGGCACCGGAAACATCTACTCCTACCTCGATTCCACTTGGATTGAGGCCTTAACTCACTCTCAAGACCCGCCAGCTCATTGTGGCAGAAATCCCCTCAAATATTCGTAGGATTCTCAAGCGAAGTCTTACAATAATCCTCATCACGAAAGAATAATAATCCGTCTTGGTCTTTGAAGAAACGCCTCCCTGGACTCCAATTCCCGAGGTCTGTCTGAGGATCAGACAGACCATATCTTGCTGAAAAACTGATCGTCCTTGTAGGCTTCTACAAATTCCTTCCTGAAATCTGAATCCATCGCGACAAATACGTTAGGAGGCGGATTTACAGCCCCCCAATACTCTTGCGATGGTTCGAACTCGAACAATTCTTCGTCGTTGAAACGGTTGCTCAGGGTCAAGCACTGAGATATATAATGCACCGAACTAACACCAAATCGAACGACTGAGTTTTACTCAACTCACAAAGTGAGATCAGACAACTCAAACACTCAATAATGCTAATTTCCACTACACCACACACTCCAATTGCACACAGTCTTGACTGTCCTGACGAGATACGGGTCTTATTAGATCGATAGAAGATCTAAGGGACCAAAGTAGAGTTGGTTCTTTGATAGATATTTGGTTGGTTTTGCTTTTAGCTTTTCGAATGATTAAGAATTGCGCGCTATTAGACCTTAATGGACGATGTGTCAATTAAGTCGAACAGTGGTTGTTTGTTATTTCAAGGTATGACGGTTATTAACCGGCTTGGTTTGTTTGGACTTTAATCCTGTCCTAGGATGCCACAAAGGTCTTTATAGTGCCACGGAGGTCTCGATCAATTTGCCACGGAGGTCTCAATCACTAATTCCAATCCAAAACCAACTTGATTCAACGGAATACAAGCCCCAAAACAATGCCTTAAATATGTAAGGGCCACCAAGCGCCTCACTCTCTCGGGACAGATTTGGTGCTGGACTACACTACTGCTGGCTACTTATATACTCTTCGAAATTATAGCTTACATGTCCGCTATTACAAGGCTACAATTAGGAGGTTGGGACAATGTATCCCAGGTGCCAGTGTAACTGGCGTACAATTTAGGGGAGGAGACAGGTGTTTTATAGTACAGTTTAGCCGTCCGTTTATATTGTATGCGCACGTTCTGGCGCCCCATTGGCCGATCGTAGTGTCTCTTGCCTACTAATTTGACAGTTGCCACCCCTGGCGTCACGATCATCTATCACCGAATTATTGGGTACCTCCTAGGTGGAAATATCCCTCGATAATGCTTTGTCCCAGGTTCCCTTTTCTTACTGGATCTCAGAATTGAATAGCCCTCTGTAATGGCTTTCTGTAGATACCCCAGATGATATGTCCTTTCATCCGGACGCTCGAGTTATGTTGTTCCGAATAGTCTGCCATGATCGGTTGACACTCCAAGAAACCATATATGGAATTTAGCCGAGTAATTCCGATTCGGAATTAATCGGTGGTCTTATTTCCAGCAGAAATATTGATCAGGTGACCAGCCACGTCGCGTCTTTGTGTACAAAGTAACCACCACAAAGGTATGTTCCATTGCCAAATTACTATCCCGTTGGTTCAACAAATTACTAGAGAGGATTTGTGGTATTCCTGGGCGACTGGACTCCTGCGGCTTCCATTCCTATCGTCAATAGGTCATGGGTAGTAGAAATAGCGGCTTTCAGTCCTTATTCTAAGTATGATTCCCAAAGAGAGGAAGAAACCGGCATTAGAATTAAGGTCCTATAGCTTTTATGATGTTTCGCGACTAGTCCTTTTGAACCCTTATCGTAAATCTGATCCCGAAAAAGAGGAAGAGACCGTCATTAAGAGTAAGGTTCCTCCGGAACTAGGTGCCTGTGTGCCTCGCAGTTGAATAATCCTTCCGATGTGCGTGTCTATGCTTATTTCTAGGCACTTTGCAAGGCTGGCAAATTTCACGGCTTATCATCGTCATCGGGCTCCTCATCTTTCGTGGGCCTGAGATCCTTCTCTGAGGGCTCTTCTGTGGCATCTTTAGCTGAGGGCTCTTCCAAAGGTGCCGACTTTTCTTCCTCGTATACCCCCCCCAGCTTTGAAGATCCATCAGCTCCTGAATCTCGAGCGGTCCTTGTGTGCGATCGAGTTGTAGCCCATACTGAACGCTTTCCTTCAACGCAGTCCTCAAGATCCCATGCCACGAAAGTGGCTCTCTTTGCACGTTGGGCCTTTCCATCGAACTCCAGTTTTTCTGCTTGGATAGCGTCGGTGACCAGACTATCTTCCGGTTCCATATCTCGTCGAGGAGCGTCGAAGTTCGGTGGGTCTCGAGGTAGTCTGGACAAGGGGTCCACATTGGAGTGAACTCTTCCGGCCCTGTGAATGATCTCTAGGCCTGGCACGTAGGCGGAGAATACAGCTCCCCAATTCGCAAGACGACGGTTAGCATTTTTGTATGTGCGTGCCCATTGTAGCACTGAATGATCCGTGATCAATAGTATCCGTGCTCCTTCCACGAAAGGTTAGAATTTTACTAGCCCATCTTTGGCGGCTAACGCTTCCCTTTCCGTCGTGGAATATCGTTGCTCGGCTCCTTTGAAACTTCTCGAATAGTAGGCGATGACACGTTCCATGTGTACTATGGTGTCGTCGAAACTTTCCGCCCAAGTATCATTGTAGGCTGAGTCGTCCTCCTTATTGCTGAGTTTGACCGTTAGCTTAGGTACTGGCGCTCCCTCGTCGAAAGCCCGCCGTAAACGTGTGTAAGCTTTTGTCCCTTTCAGGTCGCGGATGGCTATAGGCTGTATTTGCTGTAGGGCGCAACCCGCCGCAACATCGGAAGCATCGGTGTACAGTCTATATGGTAGACCTTCCATAGGATGAGCTAATAAAGGTGCGCATTGCAATGAGTTCTTTGCTTCGATAAAAGTGTGTTCCTGATGAACTCCCCAGTTCCACTTCACATCTTTCCTCAGTAGCTGGAATAACGGAGCGCATATATCCGCGTAAAAGGGGATAAAGCTCGAGAAGTACACCATCATGCCTAGGAAGGCTTGAAGCTCCGAAGTCTTCGTGGGTCTCTTTAGTTCCAAAATTGCCTTCACTTTCTCCAGGTGAGTCGATAGCCCCAGTCGGGATACTTTGTGCCCCAGCAACAGAATGGACGAGTAAAAGAGATGTCATTTCGTTGGTGACAAAGTGAGCCCAGCTTTTTCTATTGCACCCAAGACTTGATCAAGATGTTCTATGTGTTCTTCGTAGGATTTAGAATACACGACGATGTCGTCTATGTAAACCAAGCAGAACAACCATAGAAATGGCGCTAGTACCCCTTGCATGACGCGTTGGAAAATCGATGGCCCGTTCTTTAAACCGAAGGGCATTCGCAGGAAGTGCCAGAGACCTTTATGAGTTCGGAAGGCCGTTTTCTCTATGTCTTCCTCAGCCATCTCGAGTTGCGTGAATCCCGATAGAGCGTCCAGTGAAGAAAGAACTTGCGCCCCCGAGAGAGAAGATAGTATCTCTGTCTGTCTCGGGATGGGAAACTCGTCCGCGATTGTCACTGCATTCAATTTTCGATAGTCGACACAAAATCGGGGCTTCCCATTCCGGTAAGCGATGACCACGGGTGCACTCCACGGGCTCTGAGATGGAGCAATTACGCCCTGAGCAAACCAGGTATCCATTTGCGCATCTATTACAGCTTTCTTTGCCGGGGAACTCCCGTACATTGGTACGGCGATTGGCGTCTGTCCTTCCTTAGTTCTCACGTGGGCTCGCGCGTTAGGCATATGTCCTAGTCTGCCATCGAATCCGAAAGCCTTTACTCGTTTCCTTAACATTTTCCAAGCTTGATCCTTCAAATGTTCTGGTAACGAGCCAATGTCGATCAACTCTTCTAGTTTGCTCGAGGGGTAAGTGGTCGGATCGGGCATAGCCACGGTCTTCGGACCGTACTGCTTGCTTGGGCTCGACGTTGAAAGCCGCACGCTCGGGAGGCATTCCGTTTCCTGAGTTTGTACGGATATGTCTAGCTGAACTTCGGTCTGTTTCTGGCATTCCGTCCCCCCAGTTTGTCCGTATTATCGGAGTCGGTGGAGGGGATGAGCAAGGTGCTGCTTCTCACCTTGTTCGGTATTCACGCGTCGGTTTAGGATCCTGTTCTGGCATCCCATCGCCCATGTCCGTCCGAATATGGATGTTATCGAAGACTCTTCTGGAACTCTGTTGTCGTGGAAATGCTTTACTCGACTCATTTTCAGGCACGCCTGATCCTGTATCCGTCCTCATATATGGAGTCTTCGACGGCGAGCTATCTGTTGCATCCTTGGCTGCTTTCTCTCGATCGCTTTTCAGCCTGGCTTCGATGATGTTGGCGTACGCTTCAGCAGCAGCTTGCATTTTCGATCTTTCCAAGCTATCTCGCGGACTATTGAAGAAATTCTTCGGGGAGTCTATACAACCTATTATCTCCCCTTTCCGAGTGAAACGCAGCTGCTTAGAAGTATTTGCGACCGGAACGAATGGAGTTTCCAACGTGATCAGGACGTTTGGGATAGTAAAGTAAGCATTGTTGGCAGTAGCCAACAGATTCTTTTCCACTATCCACTCTTTTCCTACGCCTAGGGATCCTTCTATGCGTATTCTTCTGGCTGTCTCGGGACCGATGCGCACATCCTCCGCTGCTCGAATGTTCCGACTTTCTTCTCCCCATTTCCTGATCATTCTCTTCTTCCGCGCCTGGTTCTGATGATGAACTTTCCGATGTATGAATTTGGACGAACTCGCTGCAGCTTCATTCGCTAGTCTCCAATCCTCGGTCCGCGCGATACCTCGAGCTTTCACGGTGACTGTGCCGTCTTCGAATAAGACTGTGGTTCCAGTCTCCACGTTCCTCCGTACTCCCAGGTGATAATTCAGTTGAAAATCTTCTCCTAGCAGTATCGGAACAGACATTCCTGGGACTATATAAGCTTCGGCTTCCATTTCAACCAGCTCGCCTTCTTCCGACAACATTAGGATAGGTAAGGACACAAATCCCTCTAGATGCGATTCTCCCGAGGTAAGTTCGCTTAGACTCATTCGCATCCCTTTCCTTATAGGAGGTACCTTCTTCAGCGACTTGTAGAAATCCTCCGATATGAGGGTAATGTCCGTGCATGAGTCTATCCGAAGCATCATCTTCTCGTTGATTAAGCTTCCTACCCATCCTTCTACAGCTAAGACCGAAATCCCCACTGATGATTGCCCTGGTAGCCTTTTCCTCTTCTTCAGGAGGACTCGCGGTTGTAATTCCTTCGGAGTATTAGGCTTCACCGAATCGGCGTTTCCAATCTGATCTCCAAAGGCCGCTGAAGCTTCTCTGAGCGGTTCCGGGGGGAATTCCTCCCCAATTTCCGCCTCTTTCGAAAAATCAGAATCCCAAGTATCCCAGGTGAAACTAATGGGAACATCTGCATCATCAGCCATTCGGTTTTCTCCTGGCTCCCGCGAATACATATGCGCATCGGGTTCGCGCTTACTTTCGTGGTTCTTTGCAGAATTCTTTTCCTCGGGACTACAATCTTCCATATCAATCGGGGTGTCCTTTACGATATCCAAACCGTTTTCATCAACCATTTCCAGGGTGTAAAATCTTGCTTTCGGCTTCATTCTAGCGGCTAAGTTTTCTTCATCCTCAACCTCTTCAAGGCTGATGAAGAATGACTTCTTTGAAACTACAGCGGGATCCTTTTCTGAACTGGCGGTCTTACACGTCAGATTATCTTCTTGTTTGATAATCTTAGACGAGGCCGTCTCAAAACCCAACTTGCTAAATTTCGAAAAGTCGACAGATGAATCCGCAACACTGCGATTAAGAAGGATGTTATAAGCAGCTTTGTACGCCTGTTCCAATTCCTCTTGATCCTGTGATATTACAGCGTGATTAGCTGATCTTGAAACTCCCCTTTGATATGCAGGCCAGTCTGGACATTCGCGATCCCAGTGGTTACTACTACCACAAACCTTGCACGGAGATGGAGGTGGTCGTCCTAACTTCGTAGTGACGTGGTCATTCTTCGGGTAAGGATAGCCTCCTTTCAGTGGAGCTCTCTGCCTTCTTTTGACTGTCTGAAAAGCTTCCTTCAGAATCGTATCTTCGTTAGATTGTACGACCTCGACGTCCGGGGCGACCTCTTCTGGAGGAGTAGGGCTTTCGTCTTCCGAGACTTCTTCTATCTCGGCAACGACGTTTGTATGATTAGCTCTCCGCTGGTGACTTCTCGGTCGCTCAAAACCCAAATTCTTCAGGGTAGAAACCAGATTGTCGGTAGTTAGAAGGTGCGCTGTCTCAGATCTTGCTGTGTGAATCAGAGCCTTTGAATGATTGGTGGCTCTAGCGTACAGCGTTGCTGTATCCTGTATATTCTGTAGGATGAGAATAGGACCCCATGAAATGGGGGCTTTCTGCATGATAGCGAAAACTTCCAAAGGACCTCCTTGATCGACATTAGTGAGCATTCTCGCAGCTAGCGCTCTTCGGATGATATATTCCTGAGGAAGTTCGTCTGCGTATCCCGCCTGCCGGAATTTCTGGTTCTTGAAAGCTGAATTCATTTCCAGTTGCCAGGTTCTCCCCAAGAAGCCTTCTTTGATGCCGCGCAAGTAATGGATATAATGCGATCTCATTACTTCTTGCCTAGCCGGTGGTAAGGATATGTACCAACGTAGAACCCCTGACTTCTTTTTCAGACGGGTCCATAGCCAATAATAGCCCATGGCTTGCGGCAACCATCCCCCCATCATGGCCGTCTGTTGCACTTCCCAGAAGTATTCGAGGGCAGTATTAGGATCACCATCCCATTCTGGAAGCTGTTCTGGCTTCAATTCAGGCTTTATTGTCGGAATTTGATGACCGTATGGAGGGGCAGGATCTCCTGGCTGTGCTCCTCCTCCTCCTCCTCCTGGTAGTCCTGGGGGACCCGGTGGTCCAGGAGGACCCGGAGGACCAGGTTGCCCAGGTTGCCCGAAGCCTCCTATTGGTCCTGGCGGGCCTGGAGGCCCTTCATCGCCCTTCGGTCCCGGCGGTCCAGGTCGTCCACCCCCAGGGCCTTGGGGTCCTGGAGGTCCGGGGGGACCAGGAGGACCTTCGGGTCCCGGCGGTCCTTCATCTCCTCTTGGTCCTGGATTCCCTTCAGCTCCGGGAGGACCTCCTCTAGGTCCTGGCGGTCCCGCAGGCCCCGGCGGACCTCTTTCTCCTGTCGTACCCGCAAATCCTCTCGGTCCAGGTGGCCCTAAGGGACCTGCAGGTCCTGCTGGCCCTGGGGGTCCGGTTCTCCAATTACTCCGACTCGGTTCTTCAGAGCTCGATCTTTGACTCGGAGGAGAAGCATGCTCCGAGGGCGATCTTTCTTCTAAATGGCGATGACTAGGTGCTGACACGTTACTTGGCGTATTCCTCACATCCTCACCGATGGGACTTGCTGCGCTCTGCTCTATTCTTCTCGTCGTTGGGAAAGCACCGACCGTGGGCGCTCCATAACTGGAATTTCCCGAATGTTGGCTAGGAGAGGAAGTTCTTCTGAACTTGGGGTCGGTTGGGAAGATCCCACTCTGACCTTCAGCGATGGCTTGACCTACGGGTTCGCTCATTAATTGAAACATGTCCGTAGGCGCTAACGAAGACTGATAAGCCGTCGGCGAAGTCGAGCGCAAAAGGATCGGTTCTGACAAACTCAGATTCCCAGTTTCTCTTCTATCTCTACCAAATTCTGATGAGAAGAACGAAGGGGCTTGACCAGAAACTCCTTCGAACAATACATCTGGGTGAGAAGGCTCTCCCGGAATCCTCAACACCGAAGAACTGATTGTCGAAGTTTCCGGAGCGTCGAAGAATCCCTCGCTTGATTTGTAGGAGAGTTGCGAACGGGTAACCGTTGTTACATCTGGAGGCACTTCCTCGGTTTCCTGACTAACTTCTCTAGGAGATTCTTCTTGCTCTCTTATATCCGTAAAACGGATGGCCCTTTCTCTGTCTGAAGATCTCTGTTTCCCTCTACGCACAGTAATTCTTGAATCTTCTCGTGAGCTGCTCTCCTTGTAAATGGCCAGCGTTTTCTGACCCCTCGTATCGTATCGTATTGCACTACTAAGGGATAATCTTCCGGGTCTCTTGCAGGAAATGATTGTTCAAGAGTCTCTGATACGGGCATAATACCCCCCCAGGTATAGTTATACTCGAAACGTTCAGCCTGTTCGCTGCTAATCGAATTTCGATGATGAGGAATCTTTGAGTATAAGTATCGGAGGCGCTGATCTTCATCTCCTTGATTCGCTAGGTTCTCGCCCAATAATTCCGGGTTGGTCGAAGCAGGAGAAAATAGGAGTGTTCCTTGAGTGTATTCCTCTTGATACTTCGAGAAAAATCTATTCCCTAGTTCCATTCTTTTCCGAAGAAGTTGCCAGCTCGCGTTTAGTTGTGCAAGGCTGCTCGCTCCCTGAAGAATTGGAAGGCTAGTGTCCTCGGGGTCAACTATGAAGTATGAATTTCGACCCGATATCAGTTGACTCACTGATTTGAGAAACGCTTGAAGTTCTCCCGTTATTCTAGTGACTCTTGCAAGCAGTTTAGGATCTAAAGCGAAACGCGGAATGGGTCTGGTGTTACTTATTCCTCGATCTCTAACATCGTTCGGAAGTAACTCCGTTTTTGACACCATCCATTTTACTCCCTCAAAAGTAGAATCGTGCGTTTCAGATTCGGACAGATATTCCCGTTGTAGCGTAGCCATTTCTGACATGGCGTAACCTTGTTCCATACCACATCGAGGTGGTTCGCGACCCTCGATAGATGATTCCTTTTGTAACGCAGAAAAATCCATACTCCTTCTGGCTGATGGAATTTGGCTGGCCAGCGGCGAAATCAATCCTTGCTGGATTTCTCCTTCAGCTGATACTGTATCCGGAACTGGAACGGGAGAAATCGACTTGTCTAGAATAATTTTCGTTGGTTTAAGACTCGCCCGTTTACCTGCAGTACTAGCAGTCGCGGGTATATATTCAGGTCTCGTCGATCTTCCCCTAGTGGCGAAGGATGGATTTCTATTGGCAGTCGCAGTAGCCAAACTCTCAGCTCGACGTAGAGAAGAGAGTGCGGAGGGGTTGCTTGTACGCGGAAAGACAAGGGAAGTAGAATTGCGTGCCTTTGATACAGTAGCGACTGTACTAGTAGCGCTCCGGATAACTCTTTCCACTACAGATGATGCAACCGCTGCGCTGCTCTTCTCCGGAGATACTGATCTCGATCGTAGCGGGATTCGAGAACGGAAACTGGAGCCTGATGTTAAAACAGGTTTTCTGTCCGTTCTCGAGGCAGGTAGATTGGCCAGGGTGACATGATTCCCAATGTGTCCACCAATGTAAAGGTGCGCGGGTTTGCGGACCTTTAGAATTCAAAGAATTGTGTCTTTTAATTCCCTAGTGAATCTACAAAGGCTATAAAAAGTTAGCTACTCGCACGGAAGAGCTTCTATTGATGGGCAGTCCACGTCAAGAAGCTCTCCCTACCAATCCTGGTAGGCCAGAGGTCGGCGTGAGCCGTGCTCCGGGTCGGGAGAGGGAGTAGCTAAGATAAAGACTTACCTGAATCCAGGGTCTCCGCGCTCTGGCGCAATATGTTGAGCCGGAGGGCGAGATACGTGGCAGAGTGGATAAAAGATGATAATTCGTCACGTGCGACTTGGCTATTAGTAAGCCAGCCGCACGATACTACAAATACATGATATATAAACGACGATCGTATATGCGTCGTAAAAAGAAAAGCATATAGGTATATGGCGGCGCGAGGGCTTGAAGGAAGCTCCCGTAGACCGCATTTCTTGCATGTTACACAGCCTCCCTCTGACGTCCGGCCAACTCCTGGCCCTCATCCGCCCCCCTCCGATACCTCCGGTACTGCCAGAGCTCCGGTCATTGACCGGAGCCTCTGGACGTCTGTGTATCATCGGGTTTTTACGCAATGAAGGATTACTGAGCGTTTCCCGTTTACCTGTCTTCTTATCTTCCGTCTTATTGTCTTAGGACTTCTCATCACTTCCTCCAACACGCTCTATTGTTTAGAACCACCCTCCTTCCTTTTATGGAATACAATTAGCTACTTAGTATATATCACTTTAATACGTCTTGTACTTCAGATGGATAATTAACGTTGCTTGGCTCTAACTCCTTGCACTGAGTCGCCTTTGCACTCCTCGTCCTCCTCCGGTACCTCCGGTCGTCGTCCTCTATACCGGAATACCTGCTGGTCAAGGTAGTCGCTCACCCTTTACCCCCTGTGGTGTTGCGAGCACACGTATACAGCCCGGACCATCTGTTGGACCTCCGGCACTTCCGGTCCTTCGTCCCCGGCTCGGTATATAACAGTATTATCAATCTCACTACTCTGACTGGCAATGTCTCGTTCTCCCCATCCAAATCTCCCCAACACGGAACAAATTGGCCATGCCGAACCGGGTCGGTCTGATCGGGAACCTCGTCAACAGTCCCGTATGTTCAGCCAGATCGTCCCGATGACTACTCCGGTCCAGTTCCTTGGACCAACTATGTATCCATCAGTCCCCATTTCCCCTACGCTCCGCAATACTCCCGGGCTTCAGCTGCGCCACCTTTACCCTATCCAGAAAACGTTCCCGGGTTGGTTCTCAATCCCCGGATGCCCGAAAACCCAGTGAGGTATCCTGTTTCCCCTCATCCACGCTGCGCTGCAGCATGTTCTCACAGTGCATCCTCCATCGAGGGAGCTCGTATTGTCGAGGTCCCTGAGGACGTCAAAGAAGAAGAGGCTCCGGAGAATTCTGGACAAGCCGGCCGTCGTCCAGCCGGAAGCCTTCATTTGTCTCACGATGATCCTCCCGTTGATCGTGAATCATCTCCCTCTTGTCATGAGGCGGAAGGTGGTGACGGTGATGGCGGCGATGGCGGAGGTGGTGGTGGTGGTGGCGGTCAACCAGCTCGTCCGTCTCCGGTTCCTTCCGAACATCCGGTAGTGGACCCTCCGATTGATCCCGAAAGGGGTCATCCCGGAGGTCAACCCGGAGGTGGAGGAGGAGGCAGAGGCGGAGGTCCATTTGGTGGTCCATTTGGTGATGGACCCCAATATCGTCGTCCCCCGCGGCGTCCGGCTACTCCGGACCCCAACGAGGAACTTCTTGTGGATACCCTCCGCTCCTTCTGCGATGCGCTTAACATTTTCACCCATCGTCCCGACGCTCCTCCTTGTTCCAACCGATCCAATCTCTGTAATCCGGACACCTTCGATGGATCGGACCCGGCCAAACTTTCGTCCTTCCTCACCCAGTGCTACCTGCACTTCAGGGAGCACCCCCAGGACTTTCCGGAGGATGATGATCGTATTTTTTTACATCGTCTCCTACCTCCGGGGTAGCGCTCAACAATGGTTTTCGCCCAACATGTACGACCCGACGATCATTCCGGCTTGGGACGGCAACTTCGCCGTCTTCATTCAGGAACTTACCCTGAACTTCGGGCGGCACGATCCGGTTGGCAATGCCGAGGACAAGATCCGTGCCTGCCGGATGAAAACCGGCGACCGGATCACCACTTACATCATCGAGTTCGACTTCCTCTCGGTTCTTACCCGGTGGAGCAATAATGCTCTCCGGTATCAGTTCTACGAGGGGCTTCCCCGTCGCATCAAGGACGACATGGTCCATCACAACTATGTCAACACCCTTGATGGCGTGAAGATGGTCACTCGTATTATCGATGGCCGGTACTGGAAACGCGAGGCCGAGAAGCAGCGGGAACGCGACCGGGAGAAACCTTCCGGTCCCGGCGGCGGCAACGCTGCTGGTGGTCAATCCGGCAACCCCAAATCCGGCAACAAGGGCTCCGGGAAGAATCCCAAGTCCTCCGCTCCCGACTCCAGCAATTCTGGTAATCCCGGCAACTCCGGCAACAACGCCGGACGCACTGGCGGCAAAGACAAGGGCAAGGGGAAGGGCAAGTCGTCCGATCCGGCTCCTGCTTCTCGCCAGCGAGAAGATCAAGCAGGACGAACGGGAGTGTCGCCGGAAGAACAACCTCTGCATGTACTGCGGAGGCAAGGGTCACACCGCTGACAACTGCCCGAAGCGTCCCGCGTGCGCTGACGCCAAGGCCGCGCAGGCTTCGACCTCCGGTAATGCTGCCCCGGCGCCTCCGGTTGGCGAGTCAAAAAATTGATCAGCAACTCGGAACCCTCCGCACCTGGTCCGAGTTGCGTTGACTCCCAGGTGCTTACCGAGGTTCGTCTCATCGCTTCCGCTCTCTTACTTAATGCCCTTTACGTCTTTCTCAATATATCTCCGCTCCGGCCAGACATCTCCGAGCATGTTCAACCATTTCTCCGTCTCTCCTCTCTCGAGTAGTCGCGGGATTCAACTCCCATGTGCATGCGCTTATTGACTCTGGATCATCACATTGTTTTATATCTTTGGAAATCTGTGAATCTAATGGCTTTTCTACGTATACGGTGAAACCGGTCCGACTCTGGTATCTCGACGGCTCCTCTTCTATCATCGACCGGATGCTCCGGCTACTCCTCCGGTTTCCTTCTGGTGGAGTCCAATACATGGACTTCTTCATCACCCGTCTCGATTCTCCGTGCGACCTGGTCTTGGGATATAATTGGCTCACCCGCATTAATCCGTTGATTAATGGACTGAAGCCACTATCGCTTTCCGGCCCTGTCCTCCAGAGGAATCACTGTCGACAAACCCGGAACCTCCTCCGGGATCTGCTTCGGTTGTTCCGGCAATGGACGAGGCACCTCCGGTTCTTGACGATCCGGTCATGGCACCTATACCGACTCCGACGATTCCGCCAACTCCATCTTCCCCCGTGGAGACAGACTCCTGCTCCTTCTACGGAGATCCCTTCCCCTTTCGGGGAATTCCCTGAGGCTGTAACGCATGTGCATGCCATTTGTATGGCCAGTTATGCCGTTATTTTGGTAATCTCCATTTACGATATATTTACTGATATTTACGACTTATTCACGACGTGTCTTGTCATGTGATGTACTTGTAGCTACATCCGTGACTTACTTACATAATACAATCTTCTTTCACCTTAAGGTAGAGAGCGTGGGATTTCGGCACCCTTATGTAATCAGCTTACATATACTTTCCCATGGCCAAATGCCTGGTCTCGAAGGAATTTTTGACAATAATTCTTGTTGTGAGTGGTTCTAGGTTGGACTTTGGGACATGGAACATACAAAAATGATGTTTACAAGCCTCCAATATAGTTTTGAGCACCTGTAGAAGGTAATGGATGCTACCGTCGGCAACACCACACCTCACGGGCCGCTGCCGAACGGTGCCGAGGTGGCAGTGCAGTGGCAGTGCTGGCCAAATGTTTGGGTTAATTTTCTCGAAAATGCTCCATTCAATGAGAAAAGCATATAGCAACGATTCAAAAATGGGGTCACGAAAATTTGTCACACCCTATTAACTGTCTGAGCATTGACTTTTTGCGGATTCTGCTCAATAGCAACTGCTTAGAGACACTCTACCTAACATTTGTATTAGGCAAAATTTTGTTGGAGGATGTGGTCATCGAGTTAATTCGCTCGTCGTCGAGCGTGATGTGACAGCTTACATAAGGGTGCCGAGATCCCACGCTCTCTACCTTAAACCTTCACCTTCGGCCTCTCGCGCCTATAGTCTATTGACTCGCACACTAGGCCGGCGGGTGATCGGGGAGTTTACTCACCCGTTATCCACGCGTTGGGCGTATCTGGACCTACCAGACGAGCGCCTGCACGCGTTAGTCAGCTCCTGCTGAGCTGGAATCTACCGCGGACCACCTGCGGTACTAAGGCCATATTCGGGCCCTTCTGGCACCGGATCCATCTACTCCTACCTCGATTCTACTCGGATTGAGGCCTTCACTCACTCTCAAGACCCGCCAGCTCATTGTGACAGTAATCCCCTCAAATATTTGTAGGATATTCCAGCGAAGTCTTACAGAGGCCTCCGGGCCTCCTCTGGCCACTACCCGTCCGCTTGTGTCTCTCGTGTCTGCTGCGGCTTACCGCTCCATCATCCGAGACAAGGATTGTTGTCAATATACACTGCGCGCCACTCCATCGGAAGAAGCCCGTGCCCGGTTTGCTTCTGCTTCGCCTCCGGACCTTTCCGGTTTACCTCCGGAGTACGAAGAGTTCGCTGACGTCTTCTCTGAGCAGGAAGCCTACAATCTTCCTCCTCATAGAGAATTCGATCTCAAAATCGAGCTCATGGACGGCGAGGAGCCTCTGGTTGGTCACGTCTACTCCCTTTCGCCTACCGAGCTTGCTGCCCTCCGGGACTTCATTGATAAGAACTTAAAGTTGGGATTTATATACCCGACCCGTTCGAGTCATGGAGCGCCTATTCTCTTCGTTAAGAAGAAGGACGGTAGCCTCCGGTTGTGCATCGACTACCGGGGACTTAATCAGATCACGAAGAAGGATTGCTATCCGCTTCCTCTCATTGCCAATCTTCTCGACGCTCCCGGGAAGGCTCGCATATACACAAAACTTGATCTCCGGCACGCCTATCACCTTCTCCGGATCGCTCCGGGTGATGAGCCGAAAACGGCTTTTCGTTCTCGCTATGGTTCTTTCAAGTTCCGGGTTGTCCCGGAAGGCCTTACCAACGCTCCGGCTGCTTTTCACACTGGGGGCAGGCTATGATCTCCGGGCCCCGCAGATAGGCCGGAGATCGGACGGAGATCAATTATCTGCTCCAAATATTCCGGCCATCTACGGGGCCCGCAGATGGCCGGAATATTCAAAATAATCTGATTATCTCCGGGTTATCTCCAGGGCCCGGAGATAACCCGCAGATCCATAATCTCCGTAGCATCTGCGGACCATCTGCGGGGTCCGCAGATTTTGAATCTACGGACCCCGCAGATCATCCGGAGATCTTGAGCCAAACATCCCAGAAAGGGAATAAATGTGTGCTTCTAAGATACTTAAATAGGAAAATAACTCCATGCCTTGTTCACTCGCTTATAGGAGGCTTAATTTTCTATCTGTGTTCTGAAACGTTGAATTCCTCAATCACATTGGAGGGCTATATAAGTAGACGCGATCTGGATGCGGAGGAACGAAACAATTGGGGTCATATCAATTCCGACTCCATCTCCCTTCACCCGACGACTACAACAACAACAACGGGGACGACGATGCCGATGACGCATACGGACCGCTTGCATGGGTCGAGCAGCCTGCGCCGACAACTTATAACAACGAAGTCCGCCTTGCTCTGTCCAACTGACACCGTCAAACCACACTCCTCCTCCCACACCTCGCGCACCACGTTTGCGAGCGACATATCATGCGCACGGAGAGCATGGCAGGGTCCGCCGCTGCTGCCCTCGTGTGCGTTGAGTGCGCACTCCGACGACGTGCAGTACGACGTTGCGGAACACGGGAAGGAGGCCGATGCGTATCTAGCGCATGCGTGGCATGCACGGTCTTGGTGAACACGTATGTTGGTGGTGAGGCGCCGGTGGGCCGGGGTGCGTCGTGGGTGGGGCGTCGGCAGGGAGCGGGGTGGATAGAGCTCAGCCTCGTCGAGTTGCTTACGAGGGACGACAACATGAGCAGAGAAGTAGCAATTGCAAAGAGCAAGGGAACACGCACCTTGAGCACCTGCTCGGACGCGAGGCCCCGCTCCTCGATGTAGTTTGCCGATGTGTGGGGCATTGGGATATGCGCGTTACCAAAGGATCAAGCAAAAACTTGGACGCAAGAACCTGCGTCACGAGCTCGGAAACCCTCCTTGCCTGGGCTGCTGATGCTGAGCTCGAGGAGCGTTTTGATGGCGAGCCGACGGATTTCGAACTTGCCGCTCGTAGTCTCTCCACTGGGAGATAGCAGTCAGCTTTCATTGTTCATTACAGAATGTACAGAGAATGAACAAGGTGCGAAGGATAGCGATGGCACAGCACCCATAAAATGCCCACAAGAAGCACATCCCTGGATTTGCACGCCGCGGCAACGACAGCCGCGCATGCGAACTCAGGCTTTGATTCGTCGTGGAGGAGGAAGTATTTGGGACAGGCTCCCGCATCTCACCCCACGGCAACGCCGTCGAAGTATGTACTAGTGCAGGATGCCTGCACAAGAAAAAAGCAACACGTGGACAGATGCTCACCTAGATATAATAGACTACTCGACGGCATACTGGTGCATGACCGAGTTGGCACTGGCGGAGACATACTGGTGGTTTAGGTGGCAATGACGAGGGTGTAGATAGTCTCGGACCATGAAGCGCTCGTGGACGCATGCTACGGACGACAACCGCGCAAGGTGTGTCAACCCCTCCATACCGCAACTGCGGGTTCGTTGATGCTGGCTTTTCGGACCTGAAAAGAATTGGGAAAGGGGCAAAGAGACGAGGATAGTAATGCACCATAGTTGTTTGCGTGTACTGGTCGTAAGGGAAATCGTGGAGTCGTCATACTAAGGGAAAAATGAACAACTAGCAGGATTTCGATGAGTTAGCACAAGCAACGACCCGAAAATTCACCGAGAATGAAAGGAAAAGGTTGCATCGGCGTCGTCAAGTCCCAGGTCGGGTTTTCATGGCAGGGGCTGTCGAGAAACTACTGTTAAAATTAGTCATCGAGGACAGGAAGGAAAGAGGAACAAAACGCGCTTGATAAAAATCGCGACTAAGTATCGTTCGGCACTAGGGCCGTGCGGAGTCGGCCCCGACGGATGTACGTTCGAGGGGCGGTGACCCTCATGGCTTGACGGGAACAGCTGAAGTCGGACGGTTACGATGCACACGCTGGAGTTGTGCCTAGTCGTGCTCGGGTATTCGTGGATGCCAGCGGATGGAGGCAGGCATCGGGTGACGACTGGGCGCGTGTCGAGGAGGTCGCGCAGGCAAGCACAGGAAGAAGAACATCTTTCAACTTGAAATAGTCGCGAAACCAGTGGTAAAGGTTCCGTAAAGAGATTTGTTTGGTCGAACCAAACTGATCTCCTGATGTCGGTCCTGGGATGATCTCCGACTCGCTCGCTTGCCTCGCGGGTCGCGTTTTTCGCGTCTTTCGAAACTTCAAGAATCACTTGAAAACATACTAGAATTGAAGATCGGACTGTTGGTGTGTCCAACTCTGTTTTGTTCCTGCTATGTATTATATTTGCAGTGAATGCTGTCGTCAACGCCCGCGGGTTCGTTGACGGTGGCAAGCGCGTCCGCAAGTTTCATGGCAAACATCCTGGGCAAGACCGTCGAGTACATGTATCCTGAGGTAAATTTTGCTCAGAAACTTGGCCGGAGTTCGAGACGTCGATCAACTCTGCAGAGTCTGATTTTTTACTCTGGTCTTGCAAGTGCGAAGCGCAACTCACATCCCCGAGGTAAGCCTTTCAAGATATCAAGAATGTATTTCATATATTAAATAACCTGTCCGAACAGTTATATACCCCGGGTCGCCCTCTATGAGCCGCTGTGCGTGTTTGGCAGCAAACCTGGATCTCATTCTATAAGTTAACTCCGGCCGACTCTAGCGCGTTCAGTACGCTCCATTACATTCTTTTCAACTCAATTCGCAGACTCCGCGCCCACAAACCTCAAGGATCACGCTGCAACATACCAACATGGCAAACCCAGCCCCCTTGTAAAATTTAATCTGTTCATATGTCACTAATTTCTTTGCCGGCCACTTCATTTCATGTAAGGGTACATGTCCCGCAGTTCTCCGATGCCATTTTGGTGACTAATCTATCGGAAAGCGCGAGTATTCCTTTATTGACCATTTTCATAGCTAGCTATAGCGACCTATTTCCCTCTTACCAAGTCCCCTCCTTCGCGACGTGTTTCGGAGCCGTTCAACTCTCCAATCTCGGAATCTCGAGGTCAGTTTTACTTGGAAATTTGGCTACATCGCTACTGACTCTATATCTCCATATTTGAGCTTTGCGGGCACGAACCAAGCCACATAGCTCGAGGTAAGTCTTTCCCAACATTCGGTAGGCATATATTAATAATGTATTCGAACAGGCATCAATTGTGCCGCGCGCCGCAATCCACCTCTGCTGACCCTTGCGAGCAGACCCCACTTTTTTTTTCGTAACTTGGTGTCTGCTAATTCCTGGGATTTCGACGGGCTAACTTTCATCCAATATACTGCGATTTGGCAGGACGCATGGGGCGGGAAAGTCTAGGCAGGCGACCTGCAATCACCGAGCGGGCCCGTAGAAGGTATTGGACGGGAATTTGGAGAGGGAAGGGTGCATTGACTAGTGTTCTTCTCACTTTCCTCGTCACTGCACCGTCCCCCCGACCGAAACGAATGTAACGCGTACGAAGTTCTTGCGGATGGGACGCACGCACGCTGTTGCTGGCTTTAATGCACCCGGACCCGAAGCCGTGTGTGCGCCGCCGCCGCGAATCAGACTCGGACGTGGCACGTGCGGCTGCGAACGGCTGCACCTATAGAGCGGGCAAACCAAATGAACGATTCAAGTGCCGACTTGGTCAAACCTCTTCTCTTCCCTTTTTTCATTTACTTAGCTCTACATTTACGAATCCGCCCTCTGGAATTTCTCGGGCTCATGTCACGCATCTCTTGTTTCGTCATTGTTGAGTTCAATGCAAGTTCTTTGCGGAACGCGCGCTAGATTTCTTGTGGCAGCGCACACATAATAATAACACACTTTCAATGGACATGAGTGGCCAATCCCCTTGAAGTATAGCAAGGTTTTCCAATCAAATAGTTCAACTGCCCCGCGCCGAAACATACTTAGACGCGTACCTTAGATTGCGAGAACTGGAAATATGAGGTGGGTTTTTACCTATCGTCTGCATGCAGCATTCGGTTGAGAGACCTACTTGACTCCCAGATCGAACAGGTCAAGCTTCTGACCATTTATTCGCACCCATTCGTTTCTCACTTATGAGACAGCGGCGATTCAGGCGCGCACGGCATGCCCACGGCGAGCCGCCTCACTGGCTTCATCAGATCGGGCTAACCCCACCTTTTTCTTGGAATCTTGGTGGGTTTACTGCTAGTTGTCCAGTGCGCCGTCTCACCGATCAAAATCCCGCCAGTTGTTCATCTATCACTGAGTACGACGACTATACGACTTCCCTCGCGACCAGCGCACGCGAATAACTATGGTGCGTTTCCATTGTCGTCTCCTTACCCTTTTCTCAGCTCTAGAAACCAACATCAACGCACCCGCAGTTGCGCTGCAAAAGCGGATAGAGGGGATGGCGGGCCTTGCACGGTTGTTGTCCGTAGCGTGCATCCGCGAGCGCTCCATGTCCTGCACAGTCTATACCCTCAGCACCTTCCCCCTCGTCGCCCGACGGCACACCCGTACAAAAATGTTATCAGTGTCGGGGGCGCAGCGTCGCGTGAAGTTCTCCCATTGCGTCGACGGCGCTCGCATCAGCTTGACGGGCTACTGCGCCGCAACGATCGCATCCTCGTTTCGCGGCTGCGCCGTCGTTGCGATCGCCTTCCTCAATGACAAGCTTTGGGATAAAAAGTCCGCTGCGACCTGTAATTGACGTCGACCCGGTACGGGCAGATATCCGAGCAAAACGCACGTCAAAATAGTTGCGTTGGTAAGTGAAGGGCGAAGATATGACGAATTTTTTGAGTTCAACCAGGATGGTTTCGTTACAGGTACAGATATACTTAATAGACATCCAAACATGTATTGATTTGATCTGTGTACTACCTATATGTGCGAAGGAAAATTGAGTTCGAGGCCTTTGTTCTCAATGCAAGTCGGTACCGTATCTCGGGCTCCGTGATTGATTTGAGTCCGCAGGACGAACTGCACCGGGAAAGTTCCCGTCGCACGGCGCGTCCTCGTCTGAGTAAATGCCGATCAGCGACGCCACGTCGACGGTGGGCAGCATGGACACCAGGTACAGGTACACCGCGATGTGCGCGTCCGCGTCGGTGGACGCGGCGTGCGCAATGCACTCGAGCGCCCACCGCAGCTACCTGTATTGATATTCCTACGCGGTTCTGTCCTGCTCCCGATCTGCCTCGCACGTCGGATTCGGGTCCGCACCCGCGCCGCCGCACAGTGCCTGTACCTGCTCCAGATTCGGCTCCTGTGCGGGAACATTGAAAGTGAAGAGCAGCTTACCAAAGCGCCCCCCCAGACGGTCGCGACGCCCCAGAGGACGCCCGTGGCGACCTCCCACACCGCGCGCCGCCGCTCCTGCCCCAGCCCCGTCTGCGTGCCAACCGCACTTGGCGCGGCCCACACAGCGCACAGGGTCGGATGGTGCGGGAGCCCGCGATGCATGGCGCCCGGAGAGGGGGACGCTGGGGAGCACGAGGGTACATTAATTCAAAAGATTGGGTAGAAAATGGATGACTTACATCCATTTCGCTCTAAGCTCCATTTTTGCAAAATTATCGGCGATCTCCGGCATGGCGACGGCGCGCACGGCCTCGGAGGCCCCGAGACGCATGACGCACGGCGAGGGGGGTTCCTGGGGAGCACGATAGTACATTAGTTCAGGAGACGTACGAAGAAATGGATGACTTGCGTCGATTGCGGACCCAGTCCCATTTTGACAAAATGAGCTCTTATATTCGCCACGTCGACGACGTGCGCGGCCTCGGACGTCCCGGGACGTCTGACGGACGGAAAAAGGGAATCCTAAGTACCCTGGCCGTACGTTAGTTCAAGGGATTTGAGCAGGAACTGGATGACTTACATCCAGTTGGCTGCAGGGCCACTTCAGCAAAATGATTGCTCAAGATCGCCAGGGCGACGTTGAGCACGGCGTCGGAGCGGCGGAAGGCAAAGGGGAACTCTAATGACCATAAGGGTTTGTTAGTTCAGGAGATTTGACCAAGAAATGGATGACTTACATTGAAGGTGGTCCAGGTCCCATATTGGCAGAATGACCGTTGATGTTCGCCACGCCAATGACGCGCGCGGCATCGGACGGCGTGTAATGTTCCACAGACGGCAAGAGGGCGTCCTAAGACCCCGGGCGTACGTTACTTCAGGCGATTTGGATGAGAAATGGATGAGTTACTTACGTCCATTCCCTCCACACATCCTATTTCAGCAAACTTGGTGGTCAAGTTGGCCATGCCAACGATGCGTGTGGGCTAGGGAGGCTAACAAAGCAAAGGAAAGATTGAACCGAAGTGCTAACGACCGCGAAAGTGCATTAGTTTCAGGAATGGACAAAAGATATATGGCTTGCACCTAGTTCCCTCCACAACTCGTTTCAGCAAAATTATCACCGGCATTCTCGAGGCGATTGAAATCTGGGCTGAAAATTGACATGGCGACATTGAGGAGAGGTATTGAGTCGCCTCGGCATCCGCAGTCGGGCTTGCGCTGCCGGAAGCGGAAGCCTGTGAGGACACGAGGCCGTCCTAGACCGAGGCAAGGTCCAACGCAGCAGTACGCTCATTGCGGTGGCATCAGTATCATCTGGAAAGCATGAGATATTGAAGGAAACAAAAGGGGTGAAGTTACATTACAGCCTTTGAGAGCTTTACGTCAATGAGCTGCATGTGTTCTGGAGAGCGCGGTGCAGGGTCGCTCGAGTTCGGGATAGCCAGGGTTTGTCGTCGGTGTGTAACGGGCGCGAGCCAACGGGTGACGAGCGCGATGGAGAATGGGCAGGGTGCTGGGTTCGACGAGACGGCATGAGGGAAGAGGGAGATGATGACCACGACGGTGTGCATACGCGTGTTTGGATCGAAGGCCGTCGCCATGAGATAGGACCGGGACAATGAGAATGAAGTCCGCAGGTCGGAAGGGGTGACTAGACACGAGTAGGGCCTATAGTGAAGGGGGAAAAGACCTGTAACGTGTAGGAGACAGGTTCTCCGACAGCAGAAGGACGTTCTGCCGTCCACAATGCGTGCATACAGTCGTTACACTGTATGCACCCTCCCCGACGCTCCTCTGGAGACGGGTTCAGTGAACACTTATAGTGGTGGTCCGAAGACAAAAGTATATCTTGAGGCCGCGGTGTTTTTAAAGTTCCCAGGGCGACGCATACGGTTACTGTGCAGGACGCAGTTGTGACAGTCATGTGACATAGAACGTAAGTAGTGACCTGCTTTCTCCCTATGGCAATTCCAGTTCAAAGGATTTGGGTAGAAAATGGATGACTTACATTCATTTTGCTCTCAGCCCTATTTTATATTATCGGTGATGTCCAGCATGGCGACGAGGCGTGCGGCCTCGGAGGCCCCGAGACACATGACATACGAGGGGGATTTCTCACTCTGTAAAAAGGCTCATTTTGGGCCTCCTAAAAACAAATCTGAAACCTTTAGTTTTAGGCGTGCTCCTAATACCTTTAGTTTCAGGCCACCCAAAAGCCGTCGGCCCGGCCCGGTCCGGCACCTTAAACTAAACGTATCAGGAGCGCTTCTGAAACTAAAAGTTTCAGAAACATTTTTGGGAGGCCATAAATATCAGAATTTCTGGGGTGTCTGGGGGGCACGATAGTACATTAGTTGAGATTTACCCAAGAAATGGATGCCTTACGTCGATTGCGAGCCCGCTCCCATTTTGGCAAAATGACTACTGATAATTGCCACGCCGACGCGCGTGGCCTCAGACATTTGACAGACGGGAAAGGGGCGTCCTGAGTACCCAGGTGGTATGTTAGTTCAAGGGAACTGAGCAGGAACTGGATGACTCACATCCAGTTGGGTGCAGGACCATTTCAGCAAGATTATTGCTCTAGATCGCCATGGCGACGTGGAGCACGGCGTTGAGTCCATGGCGGAAGGTAGAGGGGAACTCTAACAACCATAATGGTTCGTTAGTTCAGGAGATCTGGCCAACGACTTACGTTGATTGTCCATTTTGGCAAAATGACCGCTGATGTTCGCCGCGCCGACACGCGCGGCCTCGGACGGCATATAGTGTTCGAAAGACGGCAAGAGGGCGTCCTGAGACCCCGGGCATACATTAGTTCAGGCGATTTGGATGAGAAACGAATGAGTTACTTACAACTCCATTTCCCGCCACATCCCGGGCCGCGTACGCAGCGCGGGCCACGACGACAGTAATGTTGCAACGGATACATGAGGTCTAATCAATGGCTCTTTCCCTCGGCTCTTGGCTTTGTCTAGCCCCCAAGCCGCGCGCGTCCCATTGCGAATTCGCATCACTCGCGACGTGCGCAGCTTGAGTACGGTTTTGGACTGCATGCATAAGACTGGGTGTGCGTGGAGGTCACAGAAGGTGCGAGCACCTGTGCGATGTTTGCTTATCGACGCATGAGCCAGTGAAAAACAGAACAAAGAACCGTCTTAAGGACATGCACCTAATAAACCTGCGGGACCCTAGATCTAGCTCGGTAACCATTGAATGGACACGGTCTAAGTTGAAGTAAAAAAAAACACCTGGGTGAATGCAAGCATAGTCTCGGCAGTACGAACTTGAATTTCTATCAATGCAACAGGATAGTGCCTGTAAGTAGTTCATTTTTGGAAAGAAAGCCATATTCTCAATCTAATGAATCAGCCCCAAAGTTAGCATCTAGTCACGGTCCATTGGAAGTTTGAATCGGACTAACCTCTCGGAGTTCGGTCGAAATCACGTTAGAACAAGCTTAGGAACTGGAATCAGAGGTCTGGGTTCGAATTGCATGGAATACTGTTTCAGCGTCTCGCGAATGATGTTGTCTATTGTTAGAAAGGACTACACATGTCCTGGGGAGAAATATACGGGCCGATAATACGGCATTCAAAGATGAATATCTGGCCCAAGAATATATCAGTGGCTGAAACGACAAGATCTATGAGGCCACTCACCTGCCAGGGGCTGATAAGTATTTGGAAATCTTCATGAAGATCGGCAGTTGAGTTTAAAGGCTGAAAAAGTAGACCGGGAATAACAGCAGTCTCCCTGCTCGCTGAGATAGAGGGTAGATAGACATGGAGGTAGCGATCCAAATAATTTTAAATGAATCTGTGGAGGAAAAGTCGTGCAGCGCTCCACGCCCACGTTCCGACCCAAAGAGTGTAATAAATGGATTACACACACCTTCTTCGCTTGCGCCGCCGAGGTGGTTGAAGTTAAGAGTGGTGCCTTGGCCACCAACCGGCTTGTACGTGTCTGGTACAAAATTCGCGAACCCTAATGGAATGGGGTCAGTAGTGGAAGGGATATTATGCGAAGGGGAACGCAATATTATTTGCCGGAACTCGAGATAACAAGTCGAACTTTTTTAGGGCGCACCAACTAGTGCTCTCGGATGTCCCCGCACTAATTTCCGACTCGGGGACGCAAAGAAGACGGGATAGATTAGACATACGGGATACCTAAATATATTATTGAATTTGTATGCGCGAGGCGAAGCGCGTGCTGGACATGCTCGAGCGTGCGCTCGAAGAGTACCGTGCACTCTTGCCTGCGAACATCGACCTTGCTCGATGGCGTGCCTGTTCGCCCAGTATGCAAATACATAGACACGCCCACGGACTGTTGCGCCGTTACAGGGTGCACGTGTATGTATCCTCTTGTACCATTATGTATGTATATCTACCTCTTCAATTTAGATCTCTGTGAGACTCGTCAGCATCAATCTAGGCGGTTTCGGCTAAAGCAACTCACATGCAACTCCGAAGATATGCCCTCGGCCTCTTTCGATTCGGCGTCGGTGTCCGTGTTCAAAGCGCCTGCTATCTGGAGTCAGCACACTTGACAAGGACTCGGATTGGGATGCAGAGTCGGTCAGCCGAGAATAATCTAACCAAGTGGGAATGAGAGAAATCCAAGGCAGGATTAGAGCGGATACTCACCATGGTGCCCGGCGCGGGAGCTTCAGCCCGGATTGACTTTGAGAACGCATTGTCGTTTCGGGCCTGATAGAATAGCGACGCGCGGCGCACGGCAATGCAGAACCTGTTCAGCAGACACTTCAATTAAGAAAATGCTTATTAGACGTCGTGAAACTCTTACCTCCACCTGCGAGGAATTCCACTCATCAAGACCAAGGCTGCATCCAAAATTCCATAGTTAGTCCCGGGCTTGGAATCCGACGCCCAAAACCTTGCATCGGGATAGCCTACAACACCTCGCCTCACGGGGCATGGATTCAAGACTCTAAACAAGCAATACATATCAAAATTGTCAGGAAATGCAAGACCGCCGTTGACTCATCAACGACGTGCTCGGGGCGTCTACTACAAAACGAAAAGATATTAATTATGAAGCACCTGACTTCAAGTGATCACTGATATGAAAAAAATCAGCTCACTGGCTCTCGCTGCGGGCTCGCGAGGGTGAGTCTGCGAGATGGAACAAGTAGGCCGACTCGGAATTGGATAGTTATGGAAAACAATGCCAGGCGCCAGAGGGCCAAAGTCGAAATCTTGAATATTAACATTAGCCTTTATGGCCCTTGAAGTCCTGGATGCACATTGAAGGAAGAAACCGAAGCAAACGAGTACCTATGAAAGGTTAGTGAGGGGAATAGAGTCAAGGGAAGGAGGCTGACTTCGCGAGAGGGCATTTATTTGATGGGTATTGTGCTGGGCCTGGACGGGCGCAGGATCTAGTGAATGGGCCCGGGTAGAATAAGTCAGGGGGGAAAGGAAAAGAAAATCTCACCAAGACTTTGGCTCGATGATACCGCATAAATGGATGTATGAGATCTTGAAGACAAAGATACATTAGCCCAAATTGAGAAAAGATGGAAAAAGTAGAGCGTTCGCATACCTTCAGTACATCCCATCCGGCTTGTAACTTCGTCCCCGAGCCACTCGGTGTTCGTTTGCTTTGAGCCAGGAACCGCCGGCGTCGGTCATACTTTTTCGGCGTTGGGCCGATCTCGGTCATCGTGTTTCTTATGGACCAGAGTCGAAATGGCACAGCGAGCCAAAGCCTCGGGAACTTTTGAGCTAAAGACAAGAAGATAAGAGCGCAGCGCGTTGTTTGTCTGGGAGGTCACAGGCAAACAATGTATATCATTCTGCTTGCTTCTGCCATTCGATCGTCGACCAGGACTCAGATTCGCGCCTGAGCTACTTGTCCAATCCGACACATTTACGAATATCCGCCCGCGACCTGTCTGCTTATCCTCCCAGGCCTCCCAACCCAGATCTGTCTGCTATAAATCCAGGCTGATCATTCAGCCGCCGTTGCGGCATTTCTACGCGTCAACTACTTGAATCCTTTGAACAAGATACCGAGCCAGGGTGGTATTCTCATGGCGCATCATTAATTCGAAGGCGGTGAGTTCGATTTTGTCCCCGTTTGTTCTTTTGTTTACACGAGTACAATCGCAGTTCTCCTCGTTTCTCATTCACATTCTGCACCCCAGCAACACGACTCCCGTCGAACGCACGCCTTCCATCCTCCGAGTACGTCTATCTCCTCGACCCCTCCATACATAGAACCGATCCGATTCCTAACACGTCCCCTCATCGCAGGACGAATCGTCGTGATTCAAGTTCCCTACGCCGCCTATCCCTTCACGGCACACAGGTTCAACCGGCGATGCTGGCGTCGACTATTCGACGACGATGACGTCGTCGTCGTCCGTCTTCCTCTCGGCTCGCCGTCGGGCTTTTACCCTCTCCGCTGTCACACAATCTCTTCGGCCGGATAACTCAAGTTTCCCGCTGCCTGTGGTTAACGCGGCTCCCCACCACTCCGTACGCACCCCTGAGAAACCCGTGTTCGGATCTTCGTCGCGCAGCCAGCCGACGTGCGCTGTGCATCGCTGGACACCTGTCGGGTGATGCTACTTGGGCACCCCACTCCACGTCGCAGATCAGCTGCACCTCGGCCTCCACTTCATTCTCGCTCACTCGCCTGGCGCCCGCGCGCTTCGATATCTCAATGTCGCCGCGATGCCACCCCTCTTTTTTTGCGCTCGCGACAAATGCAGCAAGCATGGAGTGCGTTCGACTTCTGGATTTGCGATGTACATACAGACTTCCCGCTTTCCCGCCTCGGATTTTTACGCACACACCTCGCGGATGCCGTGTGCTGTCTGCACCTAGCGTCGCCCGCAACATGTACGCCGCCCGCCGCTTCTGAATATATACACGCGCCGACAGCCCGCCCCTCCTCCACCCACGCACCCAAGTCGCTGCGTCCCTGCAGCCCCGCACCATCCCTGCCGCTTCCAGCGCCTCTACCTCTACCTCTACCTCCACCTTCTTCGCTGCTCTCGCCTCTGCCTCCGCTCACGTACACACCCGCGCATACGCCCGCCCCCTCTCACCCCCAATTCCAAAAAGTCACCCTCAAGCCCGGCCCCCACCCTTCCGCAACCGCACCTCCCGCCGCGGAGGAGACCTACCCCTGCTGCCTCAGCCGCGCGACCCCGACGTGCCGTGCCTCGACACCAGCGTGGTTCTGCCGCGATCTCTTCTGGAGCGCGCGCGACTGGTCGACCAGGTGAGCAACCACCGTGCGGGCCCTATTCGCGTTGTGCTTTTCCTGCGCGCGGTGGTTGTGTCGCATTATTCGTTGCACCGCCGCACATCACCCTGGAACCGTTGGGCCCGGGGTATGTACCCCGACTGTGCGCGTAGAGGTGGGGCAGGCGCTGCTCCAGCAACACGAAGCGTATGTTTCGGCGGCACGAGGGGCAGCACGATGGGCGAGCGGACCTCTTGTGAGCGAGGACTCGGAGCAGGAGAGTAGTGACGCTGCCCTGGCGGCCAAGCATGAGCTGGACGAGCTGACGAAAGAAAACAAGCATTGGAGAAGGTTCGTCAACCCACGGCTACCATCATCTCTTTTTTCTAGCGTCTAACACAGGCAACAAAGTGAGCGAGATCTCGAACAAGACCATCCTGCTGGAGCTCGCCAAAGCCAAGACCACCATATCGTGCCTCGCGACGTCACATGCGCGTTCCGTTGGGACACGCGATTGATTCTCTGCGGCGATGAAGGAAAAGGACGACCGAGTCGCAGCGTTCACGGCTGGCAGAATCGCGCTTTGCGGCACTCAAGGAACGCACCTGTGCGTTTCCCCTTCTCCTCGTTCTGAACAAACCTTGATTTTTTCAAAGCAAAACTACAGAGCGACGTGCACCGGCTGCAAGCCGCGCTGGAGGGGCAGCGAGAGCACCAGCTCGAACCGTCCGAGTCGATCCCCGTCGACGCGCGCGCGCGGCTCGAAGCGCTGAACCGTTCCGTGGGACGCCGCCTCGAGAGCAGGAGTCTGAGTTAACGGGCATGCTCACGACGCTTGTAGACAACAACGAGACCCTGAAGCGCGATAACGCGAAGCTCCAGGCGCTGCTGGCGGACGCACGGGAAGATTGCCGCGTGCTGCAGGAGGAGGTCGGGGACCAGCGCGTCAATTTGTGAAAGGAAAGCGAACGTGGGTCAAAGCGTCATGTGGTTGCATACGACGGCTGATTTACTCAAAAAATAGCGTCTTGGTGAATACTTCGGGACCTGGTAAAACCAGGTCGCTCTGAGGGGCTTCGTTGTGAATGGGGCCTATAATTCACCTCAAGACTGGATACCAGCAACCTCGGCTTGTATGATCTGCATCGTATCTTGACAAAACTCTCAGGATGGACTTCAAATTCTACGAGGCGCCTCTTGTCAGCTTTTCTAATTTTGGCGAAAACCTCGAATATAATCGTCTACAGGCCTATCAGCATGTCAGCGATACGCTCCTCGCGCACTTGCTTATTTTTCATATGTTTCTGGAGATCATCACGGGGCTGGGCCATGCGCAAGAACACAAAATCACCTGCAGCTTCATTCCGCTTTAGAAAGTTACCTAGATATCTTCGACGATTTGACGACGGCACTCGAAGAGCCTATATACTTGGGCCAACATATCTGACACTCTTCGCGATATTCACAAGATAGATGCTCAGTCCAGACCCCCGCCTTTTCTTTGTTTTAGACGAGGCCAGTCCGCCGCGGATCGCTTTCCTCGGGCTTTTCATCCCGATCCCGGTGTGAATCCTACATTGCTTGAGATCTGAAAATCACATAGTCTATAGGGTACTACATCGCAGAGACTGAGATCGCACCGAGAACATTTGCACGGGAAGAGGATACCGAAGCCTTACGGTGGACCTCAGACACGGGAGAATTTGACGAGCAAACACTTCACTACGTCGCCTCCTGCCTGGACAAAAAACAAAGTAGAATACTACATACATGAATTTTTTTATTTTTTTTTGAGTCAGGTTCTCCGGAATGCCAAACATAAGCATGCCAAGTGTGCGAGCTGATAGGGACCCCGGTGCGTAGCCCTACACCTCACCAAATTCCCGCACGCAGACAGAGGCCGCACTTACCCGCACATATCCCGCAGGTGTGGCGGGGCACTGTAGGAAATAGGACTCGAGGAAATTTCGTGGACGTCACGTGGCGGGAAAAAGAAATTTCGTGGACCAAGTCGTGGACAATTCAAATTCAAATTGGGATACTGAGCACGGCGAGGCGTAAGATTCTGGCCTCATTGCTTTTCAAACATCTGGAGCATCGTCCTGTTTGAGAACCGCGACAACACGCTGCCCATCAAGCCCACCGACCAGGGGATCAAGACGATCACCCTCGACATATTCAACTTCGGAGACTACTCCGGCCCCTGGGTAGCGTACCTCACCGCGAACTCGAGAGGAAGCACCTCAAAACAACAATATTGGAGAGGACGGCCAGCCGGATGGTTTCGTTAAGTGGGAGACAGTTATTGCTTTTTATTTTTGATATAGGGCTGTTGCTCACTCCTCCCGTAGATTTGTGTGACGCTGTCTGACGGGGAGCACGGTTCGAGAAGGGTATGTATTATATCGAAGAGGCCCTCCATAAAGTGTTGGTCAAGGATGCCCATCATTACTGAAGAGCTATGAGTACGCTTGTTTTCCTGCTGGTTTGTTGTAGCATGCTCATGGTATATTCCAGGAAATCGAGCGGAAACGCCGGTTAGAAGAAGCGATCGTACACCGAAAGCGGTCGTCACGCATTGCGAACAAGGAGAGCGAGAAGGAGGAGGCCCGGATGCTTGCTAGACAAAAGGCGGAGGCGGAGGAAAAAAAGACGCGTACGCGCGCGCAGCGGCTGGAGGCACGGTTGGCCAAGGAAGAGGCAGAACGGGAGCGGAGGGAGGCTGCGCGGGAGCAGCGCAGAAGGGAAAAAGAGGTCCAGGAAGCGCAAGAGGCTGCGGAGGCTGAGGATGAGAGGTTTGACTTGCTGTCAAGGCCTTCATCTGGTTCTCACCTCGGTTTCTAGCGCCGATATGCGTGTTGATGTTGTTGGAGATAACCCACCTCCAGATATGAATGGCAGCAGCTCGACGAGCGGCACCCGCACCCCTGGTGACGATTGGGTCCTCAATTGCGAGATCTGGTGCCATAAACACGGCAAGTTCTCACCTGGACATCGATGTCGGTTGACTCACTCTTCGATTTAGGATGGTGGAGTGCCGATGCTTTGTTGCGGCTTATATTGCCTGCCATGACCGTGCCGATGCACAGGCAGGGAGGCCCCGACGCAACGTCGACTTTGACTGTCGCCAGTGTCAAGTGCGACGTGCGGCGTCGAAAAACGCCCAGGGCCAGCATCCACCGCGCGCTACGGCCAATTTATCATACCTGTCGCAGGTCGCCCCGCTTGTTCCTCGAACCTCGTATACGCCTTATGGGCAAGTGGCGGCAGCGCCAGTGGCCCGATCGCAACGGGACTATGCCAACTCGTATCCGGTAGCTGTGAACGGCATGGCCGCGTACGCCCAACCCACTGCAGGCCCTTCCCGCCAGTTGCCGTATCCACCGTCGTCGCCCGCGAATTATCACCAGCAGGGGCACCCCGCGCCAGCATCTCCGCATAATCAACCTTCGTACGACCAGTCGCCCTTGCAGCTCCAGCAGATTGCCCCCAATGTGAACGGCCATCGAGCACCAGTTTACCAGGTGAATATATTCCGGATACACCCTGAACCCGTATTAAATAATACCTTTTAGCGTCCAGTGGCTAGTACATCGACGAGCTGGAACATGCCCCAGTCCGGATACAATCCAGCCTATCCCGCAACTAATGGTCCACGGCGGGGTGACAGTCAATATGGGGATGCGTCGCGATGGCATGCAGGAGGGTCGCAGCAGACAGCGGCGTTTGGCTACCACAATGGTTGATAGTAAATACATCATATAGATACATATTTTTTTGTAATAGGGAGAGCGTCGAGTCATGCGAGTCAGTGTGCGAATGTGACTCGATCGATTATACATAAGCACTTCAAGTTCGTGTTTTTGCCCAACACAATTGCTTCTTTATCCTATCTTCGTCGCGCGTTCCTTTACCCGCTTTTCTGTAGGAAGATGGCTAACTCATCGCCGGACCCATCGACCTGTGTTCTTGACGCGTTCCGGTCCTCCATCGCAGAGCGCGTTGCTGCTGCACTTCCTCCCCTTACTGTAGAGCAGGTATACTCTGGCGAAGACTATGGCAAGAAGGGTGCCGATTTCACGATCGCCCTTCCATGATTCAAGCTCGGTAATCCAGAGGATGTGGGAGCCAAGGTCATCGCTCAGGTCAATCTTCATGTCGGCTAGATTTTTTTGGGCATGTTTTCATGTTTCTATAGTTTCAACCCGATGACTACATCGAGTCGCTGACCCTCGACAAAGCCTTCTTGCATTTTCAATGCAAGAGTACGACCCTTATTCGGGATGTGCTCACACATGTACAGGTGCACAATCTCACCCATCTCACGCCGGACAAGATCCCATGCTACGGCAGCAACAGCTCTGGACAGGGCAAGAAGGTCGTCATAGAATACTCTTCGCCCAACACTGTTGCAAATCCTTCCACGTCGGCCACTTGCGGAGCACAAACATCGGCGGTTTCTGTGCAAGGCCTGCGGATGGGAGGTCATATCTAAGAACTATCTCGGTGACTGGGGAACGCAGGTAGTACGCGCCGTCCGTTTGGAGTTCTGTGGACGTATGCGTTGACATTGTCACCGCAGTTTGGATTAATCGTGACCGGGCTCGAGAAATACGGCTCCCAAGAGGAGCTTGAAAAAGCATTAAGCATCTCTTCGACATATACGTCAAAGTCAACAAGAATGCGGAAGCAGACCCCGAGGTCAAGGCGGAAGCTGCGAGGTGGTTCAAGCGGATGGAAGACGGGGACAAATTCGCCTTGAAAAACTGGCGCGTCTGGCGTGCCTTGAGCGTGAAGAAGTACACCGAGGAGTACGACCGTTTTGAACATCAAATTCGATCTCTTCACTGGAGAGAGTATGGTAGGAAAGGAGTGGCAAGATAAAGCGCTCACACTCGTGTGCCAAGATCGTGTATCTCGAGCAGTAGAAGATGGGCAAGGCGGTTCTCCGGAACGAGGCGCGTTTTTCTACGCCCCAAATGTTGTCAGCGTGCTCATCCTGATTTCAGACGGTGCGTCGATATACTTGATTCGCGACATTGGCGGAGCAATCAAACGGTGCGAAAAATATAAATTCGACAAGATGATATACATTGTGTCTGCACAACAGGATTTGCATCTCGCATAATCCTTCAAAATTTTTGAACGAATGCAATTCCCCTGGGCCTCAACTCTGCACATTAACTACAGCTTGGTGCAAGGGATGAGCACTTGCAGGGGTACCATCGTGTTCCTTGACGAGATCATCAGGGAGGCGGGTCGGGTCATGCATGAACAGGTGCAGAAGAACGAGGAAAAATAAAATGCCATAGTTGATCCCGAGGCCGTTAACAGGGAAATTGGAATAACGGGCGTCAAGATTCAGGACATGGCTGCGAAGAGGTATGTTGGCTTCTGCACAGTCATTCCAGGGCTCAAAGGTTAACAGATCAACAACTACACGTTCAATTGGGACCGCATGAAATCCTTTGACCCATACCTTCAATATGCCCACGTCCGGTTGTCGTCAATTTCCCGTAAAAACCCCCATCTCCTTCCGTTACCGCCACCCTCGCAAATCGATACCAGCTCGCTTGCAACATCTTCTCATGCGCGAGATATTGTGTTCCTGTTGGGCACATATTCAGATATCGTCGAAAGTCGCACTGAAGACCCGAGAACCGCGCGGAGTGGTAACATAAGCATTCAGACTCGGCCACGCTATCTCGAGCGCATAAGAGGCGGCGTTGTCGGTTAAAGGCGAGGAGGATCTCGACAAGGCCTGCGCCAAGATGTGGATGTGCGAGTGTGAGTGGGATGTATTGGCTGCAGCAACGCGGCTGTTGAGGTTAGATAGGGTGCACGTTTGGATATCACAAATTGAACGTACGAAATATATTTGAGTAATTTACTTTACCTTCGACTGGACATCTACCTACTGACTGAATTACCAGATAGTCGGGACTATTCTTCTATGGTATAGTTGTGTACAGCGAGGTAAGTTTACATTCATTTATCTCATCTGTGCCTGAATCGAAGTTGATGTAAGTATAATGAGCGTTCAACTCCACCCAAGGTATGTCGAGTCTGTATCAAGTTCAAACTAACTATTCCTTGTTGACTTGACGAGTCGTTAATGCTTCGCAGAGGCTTGCTTATGCCGTGACTATGCTCAGTTATAAATGTTTCTTTTTATTATAATACTTGTGTTCCCTATTCAATGTACTAGACACTCGGTACCGTAGTTCAACAGTTGTTCAACGCCGAAACTATTAGTCTACACGTCGAGTACGTTCGACTACATTTGCACGTCACATTACTGACTTAGTGACTAACCTGGCACGGGAAGACAAAAACCAAACTTAGGAGGGGGCGCGTACGCATGGATATGTACATACTTCATGTCGGTCTGTCACGACATCCTGAGCCTCCTCGAATCCGATGTGAAACAAAAGCAAATCCGGGCGCACTGCAGGGGAGGCACCGGGCAGCGGTGAATAACGCGGCCCCAAGCTGGATCGACACACTGTTCCGCACGCGTCTGGTCGTCATCGCGAGCCCATCGACAACCCAAGCGCGTGCAGTTCGAAATCTCCGCGTGGATCCGAGTAAATGCGCCGCGTGGGTTCTCGTCGATGAAGCTGCACAGCCAGTCGGAGCGGGCTTGGGGAAATCGATCGCAAGTGGGGGGATATGTGCGCTCGGCGGAGACGTTCTGGAAAATCGGCGGGCGCGCGGATTGTTGGACGGGCTCCCCCGGGATCCCTCCGCGCGCGCTCGCCCAGCGACTCCTCCGATTCGCACTTGGCCACAGGTATAGCACCGCGCACCTCGAGGTTCGCGAGACGCAGGATTGCCGTCTCCGTTTTGTCGAGCTGGCTGAGCACCGTCTCGATGATAGGCTAGAGGGCCTGCTCGTGTCGTCAGCAAACAAGTAGAAACCGTCGGCCATGGGGTCGATGAGCTCCTTGGCCGCCCAGCCGCTGCTCTGCGTGATGAACACGAGGGGGACCGTCTCGTTGCTGACCTGCGGGCACATCAGAAACAATTTCCAGAGAGACAAGAACGCGGCTGGAAGGGGTTCCCGAACATACCTGAGGGTACGATGCCTGTCCGACCAAGGTGGTCCTTTCGGCGGGATTATGGATGTTGCTGTTAGCCACGCACTTGAGATTTGACTGCCAGGAGAAGACGAAATCGAGGAGGTAGTTATTAAATTCGTGGATAGTTGGCACATGACCATATTTTCTCCAGTTCTTGTGTTTTGTACTGCATCTTCTGAGTTTTTCTGGGATTGTACATGCACGAGAAGTCGACGGCTCGGTCGCGGTATACATTCGGCAAACATTGGCATACATCCCCTGAGTACACCTGAGTACGAGAGTGAGCGCTGGCAGACTTGTGGGCATCACGGTGAGTCACACTTGAGTCACTGATTTGTTGCTTCTTCACGTGCACGTCACTGAGCGCGTCGAAAGCCGCCGGGTGGCCAATTTTCAATGACATATACAACGCACCCACCACGAAAACCAGCCTTGCGGTTCCCCAGACGAAGGGATTTGTTTGGAAAACCAAACTGATCTCCTGGTGTCTCCTCGGACCTTGCTGTTGAAGTTAGCTCTCGTTTGGTGAACGATCTCGCGATTTCCATCTCAAATCCGTCTTTCGGAACTCCAACTTGAAAACATGCTAGAATTAAAGATCGGACTTCTGGTGCGTCCAACTTGGAGTCCAACTATGCTTTGTTCGCATTATCATCGAGGTCATTTGCTCATCACGTTACTCTACAGTCTCCTCGCTGCCTGGACGTCTCCTCGCTACTCTCGGCGTTAATCCCTGACTCAATCAGCAATCACCAACGGGCTCGCCTCGTGCTTAATCCCATGCCAACACTTGCAATGTTGTGGGGGAAATCCGCTGAAATGGCTTTGGAACGAACTGATGTAAGTAACCAAAATTCCTTCATCCCACGTACCTTATTGGCGGCCAGGATGCCATCTCACCATCCTGCATGCGTCCCGAAGCTCCGCCCAATGTCGCCATCGCGGTCTTCGCAGAAATGGCGACTCTTGAGGAAAAGGTATAAGTCATCCAATATCTCTCTGGAACCCAGTGAACCAACCGTACCTCCGGCGTAGCCAGCATGTCCTCCCGCCACCTGTTGTGCGTCCGCGGCCTCCGAGCCCGCGCTCGGCGTCACCACAGCGATATTCAGCGATCCTTAGCTGAAGTGTACCCTAGAGCCGGCGCCAACCCTGCCTTCCTCAGCGCTGAGGTATGGCGGGTCCAGTTGAGTCGAGTCAAGCATGGCCCGGGCGGCACGCTTGCCCCACCTATGCGCGTAAACCCTACATCGAGTGCGCGTGGGGCCCCCTTCCGCGTTCCCCGCATTCCGACTCTGCAGTAGTCTCGTAGAATATGACCGCCGGACCTTCTGCCGCTCGATGTTCGTTTGCATCGTTTTTCATTCTGCTGCTGCGATTTCAATACTAACTGTAATCCTAGCACCTGAAGTGAGCACAGGCGCGCTGCTGTCGTTCTTAACGATCAACTCGCCGATGTTGCGCGCATACGCGTTCCCCGATGGCGTACGCCCTCCCCCCGTCCAACTTGCTGTTCGAAACCGGGCCGCTTGCTTTCAGTATCTTCCACGCCTTTGTCATCCACCGACTCTCACCGCAACGAATTCCACTCCCTGCCCCTGTTCTCCACGTTGACTCGCACCTCTCTTCGGCCGCCACTGAGCCCTCACCTGCGTTTGCGTCCGCATCTATCTGGGCAGATACGGAGGAAATCGATGAGTAGCGTAGCTGGTGTGCCCGACGTACTTTGGCCTGCTTCAACAATCATTCCAAGTGCCCGGAGAACATATTCGTCCTCTTCCGCTGCAAGTGCTGCGAAGATCGCCCATCGGCCTCGCTTCCCCTCCACATCCACATCCGCGCCCTCCTCCGCCGACTTGCCCGCTTTCAGCCGACGTTTTCGACCGGCCTCTATGCATTTACTACATCGCCCCACGGCCAGAGGGTGGCCGAACTTCTGTCTCCCCTCGCGTTGTCCCCGTGCGCGCCGATGCCCCCTCCCCCAGCTGCGTCATCTACATGGGCAACCTCCCCTTCGGCGCCGAAGAGGCCGACGTGCACGAAAGATTTGAGCCCTTCAGCCCGTTCAAAAGCGCCCGCTTCTCGCTGCGGCCATCGGGCGAGAGCGGCGGATTCACACACATGTGACAGTTTGTGCGTTGGCCGGCAAAGGCGCGCGCAAGTGTCGCGCAGAGGAGCTGCAGCGTGAGGCGGAAAGCTTCGGACGTTGTATTTCATTGGTGCCGGACATGCAATTGCGTGTACCTACGCCGCTGGCCTTCTTGAGCACGCTGGTGGGTTTGACACACGCCGATGGGTTTGAGAATCTCGAGCTCGCCGCCTTCCTCGTCCGTTGCCTCTGGCCCCCAACATTGGGCCTCGCCCCCAGATTGCGACGAACGCGAGCACAACAGCTACCGTTCGTACTCGAGGATCGGAATATTTCTGTTTTGCAGGTGCGTCTGCGGCAGTTCTTTCCAGAGATTTCAGAGATGGGTACTGACAATTCGATGCAGTTCCGGGCGACGACGCGGGCGAGCACACCTTACGCGCTCAACTTGAGCTTGCTCACAATCCTAGCGGGCAAACTCGCGGAGGAGATCCAAGGGTGCAGGGTACTTGCACATGAATCTTGACAACGATGGCACAATACCCGCATTCTTCACGCGCCCGTCGACCAATCTTCGTCCTCCGGCTCTTCTCCGGCGCGGGGTCTCTGTCAGCTCGAGCCTGACAACGATGGTGCACCCGCAGACGCTGAACAAGACTGCACGCGGCACGCAGGGGCCTTCAGCGATATTTTGCGGCGCATGGGTATCGGGGCGCGTCCAGATGTGCATAACACGAGCGATATAACACTGTCATCATCAATGGAGGGTTCTCGTTCCCGCACGCAATCCTGCGGCTCGACCTCGCCGAGCGAATGTACCATTTCCCATTTGCGCTCGCCAACATCTCGGGGCGCTCTTCCAGGCCGCGTTCGCTCGGTGGCTTCTAAGCCGCTCGTATCCACGCCCGCGCCTGCAGACCTCGCTTCCGCACCAGCCACGCACCCGCGCACCCTCGCTCGGGAATAACACGGAAAGCGCGGAACCGCTGCCCCAAAATGGTTGTATTTAATCTGTATACCCTGACCTATGGACGCTATAAAATTGATTATCCCTCGACTTGCCGCTGCGCCAGCGCGCAGCCCGCGTCCGAATTAATGCTGAGCGACGACATCCTTGCCAACTCCATCCTAAAACCCTTAGCTGATCTCGACCTCGCATCCATGCAACATTCAAATCCGTAACGATGAACCCAAAGGTACGTAGTTTGGACATCAACTCGCACAAAATTCGCATCACCTCGCATCAATATCGTACATTTTAAGTAATCCGAGCATGCTGGATTCACGGAAATGGAGAATGAGCCTGTCCAGTTCTACAAAATAGGAATGTGAGCAAGAGGAATTCACCTCGCTTGCTTGTGGCTCAATGTAAATCTGCTGGCGGTGGTGTTCGACTTGCCTCGGTCATCTGAAGTGGGGAACCATCAAATATTTGCTTGAACCAAACAAAGCTTATCTCCCGAATTGCCTCTCATCCGTCCGTGGTTCTGCGCTAGTTCAGCTGGCTGCGTCCACATTCGGTGCTGAGTCTTAGCATCCATTTATGGTCTGCGCTGGTCCAGCTGGCTGCATCCATGTTCGGTGCTGAGATAGTTGTGCAATTCTTGGGCTCCGTTCACTGTTCTGCGCTGGTCCAGCTGGCTGCGTTTGTGTTCGGTGCTGGGAGAGCTGCTTAATTCTCAGCCTCCAATCACAGGTTCTGCGCTGGTGCAGCTGGCTGCGTCCATGTTTGGTGCTGGGGCAGCCACTTAATTCTAAGCCTCCACTCGCGGTTCTGCGCTGGTCTAGCTGGCTGCGTCCGTGTTTGGTGCTGGAATTCTTGGCCTCCGCTCACGGTTCTGCGCTGGTTCAGCTGGCTGCGTCCGTGTTTGGTGCTGAGATCCGAGACTCCGCACACTTTCTGTGCAAAAGATGAGAGTCAGATATCGATTGGATTGGATTGCTAGTGTGTCTATTCTTTTCTCTCTCTGGGATTCTTAAAGCTCACTGTTTTCTCCCGTTGCTCTGTGGTAGCTACTCCTCGCTCCTGCATGCTCTTTCTAAATCGTCGTGGCGTCAACTTCAAGGCCCCGGATTTTTTTCTTAATGCCATGAGGATACCAATCTGGAATTCAATTCAAATCATCGTGATGGTACTCGAACTCACAGGCACTGGCTTTGCCGACACGTTCATGAATTCACGCGAACTCAATTTCGACAACGAGATTTGTTTGGTTCCGAGGTCAAAACCAAACAACTGCTTCTTCCCTTTCAAGTTTCCCGCCGTCCGCCCCACGCGCGCGGGGCTCTCCACGCACCTCGCCACGCCAGAGCCGCCAAACGGATTGTCCTCGCTGCCTCCGTACCCCACCCCTCACCGTCCGCCCATGTAGACAAAGCCCGCTGCGGCTCCTCCCCGCCCCTGGTCCTTGGCTCTGCACCTGCGCTCCGGACGTGCGTGAGCCCACCCCCCCGCCCAGCGCAGCAGCACGCATCTGACGCTAGTACGCGAGGCGTCTGGTGCTGCTCCATCGCCGCGCGCTCGATCTCATCAATCGCTCAAAGGCATCAGGCACGCCCAGGTCCGGATCCGCGGACGGGACGTGATACGTCGTGAGCCACGGGTTACGCAGCGCCGCCGCGAGGCTCGCACGCTCGCGGGTCCAGAATGAGCATCCCCTTGAGCAGATTGCGCGCCTCCTTCGAGATATATCCGGGGAACGAGAGCAGCCTGTCGACGACGTACTTGTAGATCGCTGTCTGGATCTGTGCCAGCGCAACCCAGTGCGTCTTTGACATCTCTAGAATTATGGGCTGTTGTTGTGCCGAAAGGTGTGTCCAGCAGCTCTGTACACAAGCCTCGGATACCGATTTCAAGCGCAGCAACCGAGATCACGGACGCCGTCATCACCCACAATATCTGGGCCCATGCCGCAAACCATAGGGTATAGAGCCGGCCGACATAGCACCCTCGCTGACATTGTCTGTCTCATCTACGATTTGCCGGCTGCATGCCCTCGGACTTCAGCCGAGGCATGACGGACTGCTATCAGCCAGTATGCGGAACTCGCAACATCCCCCGTTATCGACGAGCCGGATCGCCAAGTTCAACCGTGGATGGCGTGTGCACCATGGCCTGGGGGAATGCTGGAGCAAACTCGCGCGCCGAGTGCGTCAAAATGATAGGTGCGTGCCCTGACTTTGACTTCCTTCGACTTCGCTGACCGAGTCTTCCAGCAGGTCCATCGCCATTGGGTGCAGCGCCCTCAGTGATGCCGGGCTCGAATGCCTGGCGTGCGCAAGTCCCCCTAGGCTAGTCCAGTGCCTCAACTGCTTTGTTCTCTGTGTTCACGTGGCTTACCGACTTTTTAGCAGCCTTCAACTTGTTTTAAACATCCGGGAAGGAGAGTGGCGACGTCGGTGTACAGGCCGGAGGTCACTAGCGACCGAGACATCTCTCCTTCCAGCCCTTGAAGCTCCCTCAACTTTGTTGACAACTCCGAGCGCGCGAGGAATGCGATCTGCCGCATGTTATCTGGGATGCATAGCTGTAACGGCGCGTATCCGAGACCTTCAGCCACGCCCACAGTACACGTACGGCGTACCAGATGAGCAGGATGCGTACGTGCAGCAGCAATAGCACGATGCGGAGTACGAGTACAATGGGGCGTACAGCGTGGACCCGCAGGTGTAAGGGATATATGCGGCCGAGGTGTACACGTACCCCGGTGAGGAGGACCAGGTCGTCGTGTAACTGCCTCGCGCACCGACTTTGGCTGTTCCTGTCAATTAAGGAGGGCCGGTGGGTCTCGAATGTACAAACGTCCAGTAGGCACGACTCCGCACGGCACTAGCGCCGAAGAAACTCGAGGACCACACAATTTCCTCATGTCAACTATGGTGGGATGCTTTCCGTCTAGCTATCAAGGTACGTTTCTTTGTGAGAGTTGCGGTGAATCTCACTAACCCTCAGGTTCCAGATTCTCCCGTCCCCGAACTTCAATCCCGGTGTCGTTCATTGCATCCAAGTGAGTGAAGTTCGGAATTGCCCGTGGGTATCTGGGTACTAACAACTCCGAATAGCATTTTTCTTGGTCAAAATGACGGGAGCGAGTGCTTTGCTAACACCGCCAAGTCTGCGTTATATGCATGCGCCTCTGCGAATGCGTTCAAATTACGACTCATTTTCGACTGCGACAATGCAGACACTGACGACAGTTCCGCATCGCATCAGACACGCTTCAGTTCCATTGCGAGCGTGTCTAGCGCGACCAGCGCCTACTACTCGACGTCGGCAGTGCGGGCGAGCCGCTGGACTTTACCCACCACCGCGAATCTTGGTATGTCCCTGTTGATTTTCTTTTGATAGCACTGCGCTTACTCAGACCCAGCCCGACCAAAGACACATGCACCCGCGCCGGGAATACCACTTGACTCAAGTTCCCCAGTCATTCGTGCACAATTTCGCATCAATGCAGTCGGACCAAAGCCGCCCACGTCCATCGGAGGTTGACGGCGGCGCAGTGGCTGAGGAGGAGGAGGAGAGTGGGGTCGAGAGGCGGATGAGGAGGAACGGTGCCTGCAGACAACGGCGAGAGCGGGGATGACTCACGGGCGGGCGGGACTATCAGCTGGACGGTGTGACAGCACGATGGGGGGAGACGGGGACAGTGCGCACTGCGCAGCACGTCCCCTCATCGCGCACGCATCGCCGTCCCAGTGCGTGGAGCTCTACGAGCCAGACAACAAGGAGGGCAGCGCACAGCGCCGCTGGGTGACGCTCTGCTGGCTGCTCACCCGGTGGGTGTACCGTGTCTCCTGGAAAGCATGAAGCGGCTCGCCGTGCGCGGATCTTTTCAAGGCCTTTGAGAGTCTGTTTGAGTCCTTCACCTTTCTTCCTTTGTACATATAGTTAGTACATGAACCTATCACCTAGTTATCAAGAACCCTGTCTTGAGTTGGTGAAAATCTGTTTTGTTTTTCATAATGCAATCTCGAAAGGACAGATAGGAATAATTGCCTATTCAAGTATCTCAGAAGCACCCTTTTATTTCCTTTCCTAGATTGTTTGGTTCAAGATCTGCAGACCATCTGCGGGGTCCGTAGATTTTGAATCTACGGACCCCGCAGATGGTCCGCAGATCGTACGGAGATTATCGATCTGCGGGTGATCTCCGGGCCCCGGAGATCATACGGAGATCGACGGAATATTTTGAATATTCCGGCTATCTACGGGCCCCGCAGATGGCCCGGAGATCAGACGGAGATAATTGATCTCCGTGGGATCTCCGGCCTATCTGCGGGGCCCGGAGATCGTAGCCTGCCCCCAGTGTCAGCGCTTCCTGAACAGCTTGTTCGCGGATCTGTTGGACGTTTACGTCATCATTTACTTGGATGATATATTGATCTATTCCGACGATCCGTCCCAACATTCCGAACACATCCGGGAGGTTCTCCGGTGCCTTCGGAAGGCCGGCCTATACTGCAAACTCCCCAAATGCGAGTTCAGCGTTACCACCTGCGAATATCTCGGTTACATCCTGTCGCCGGACGGCTTCCGGATGTCTCTGGACAAGGTCGCGGCCATCGTCGATTGGCCGGCGCCCAGAAGGTGAAGGACATCCAGTCCTTCTTAGGTTTTTGTAATTTCTATCGACATTTTATATGGAACTACTCGGCAATTACAGTTCCCCTTACTCGCCTCACGCGTTCCAACGTACGATGGGATTGGTCTCCGGTTTGCCAACTCGCATTCGACACCCTCAAGCACGCGTTCACGGAGGCTCCGGTGCTTTCGCATTGGATTCCGGACCAACAACTTACCGTCGAGACGGACGCGTCCAACTACGCAATCGCCGCCATTCTCTCGATTATCGGAGACAACGGCGAGATCCACCCCATTGTGTTCCAGTCCTGGACGCTCAGTCCGGCCGAACTCAACTACGACACGCACGACAAAGAACTCCTCGCGATCTTCGATGCCTTCAAACATTGGCGGCACTACCTCGAAGGTCCGGCGTTCCCGGTCGACGTCGTAACTGACCACAAGAATCTGGAATACTTCGTGACGACCAAGGTCCTTACCCGTCGCCAAGTCCGGTGGTCCGAATACCTGTGCCATTTTAATATGGTTATCCGGTTCCGGCCGGGTAAGCTCAGAGCTAAACCTGACGCTTTGACTAGATGATGGGACGTCTACCCTAAAGAGGGGGATAGGGCTTTCAGCCAATTGAATCCTCAAAATTTTCGCCCCATTTTTACCCAAGATCAACTCACCGCGTCCCTCCTGGGGGCCACTTTCCTCGAGGAAATCACCCTCCGTTCCTCCATCGTTATGGATGTTGAGAAGCTTTACTCCGACATTCGTGCCCACTACAACGATGATCCCGCCGCTGTCGCCGGACTTGCCTCTGCGAGCTCTGGCACATCCCCGCACTGGACCGTAGAACCCTCCAGGCTCCTCCGGTACGATGATCGCATTTATGTTCCACTGGTCTCTGGAGATGCTCCGGATCAGCTCCGCGTACGTGTTCTGCAGATTTTGCATGATCATGAGCTTGCTGGCCACTTTGGACAGAATCGCACTTTAGCCCTCATCCACCGAGAGTACACCTGGCCGGAGGTCCGGACTTTCGTCCGGGACTACTGTCGATCATGCATTCTTTGCAAGCGCAACAAGAAGCCTCAGCACCGGCCTTACGGTCTGCTGAAGCCTCTTCCGGTTCCCCTCCGGCCATGGCATTCCATCTCCATGGACTTCATCGAGCAATTACCACTCTCCGGCGAGTTTGACTGCATTCTTGTGATCGTTGATCGGTCTTCGAAGCAGGTCATCCTCATTCCTTGCGATACCCACATCAACTCCCCGGAGCTCGCTCGCCTCTTCCTTATTCATGTCTTTTCCAAACACGGCGTTCCGGCACACGTTACATGCGACCGGGGCTCCGAATTTATCGCCTCCTTCTTCCGGTCGCTGGGCGAACTGCTCAATATGGAGATCCACTACACCTCCGGTTATCACCCGGAGGCTGACGGTCAAACTGAGCGTATGAATCAAACGGTTGAGCAATATATTCGCATCTACTGCTCTTACCAACAGGATGATTGGGACCGACTCCTTCCGCTCGCAGAATTCGCTCTCAACAACGCTCCGAACACTTTGACTGGCATCTCCCCCTTCTTCGCCAACAAGGGTTACAATCCGGCGATCACGGTCCATCCAGAACGTGACGTGGCTAACATGTACGCAAAAGATTTTGTCATTGATCTTCAGGAACTGCATCAGTTCCTCCGTGTAAACCTGATGGTTTACAGCATATATAGCCCGCCGGTAGTCAACAAGCAGTTGTTGATTATGTTGCCTTTTGGCCTAGTGGTCTAGCACGCGTCGGGTGCTGGCTTCCACTCCGGTAGCAAATTACTTTTGCCCAGGAGCGTTACAAGGAAATCAGAGACCGGAAACGGTCCCGGGGACCTCCGCTGTCGATCGGTGATCAAGTTTTTATCTTGGCGAAACATCTCCACACCAGCCGGCCGACTCCGAAATTCTCGGAGACATATCTTGGCCCTTACGAAGTTATTGGCAAACCCAGTGCCACCTCCTATGGTAGCGGCTATCACTTCGTGACAAGTCCAAGTCCCAATTTAGTAATTGTTACTGACACCCCAGTTTTTGTCAGAAAGTCATGCAAATAGTGTGGATGGCATTAGAAGAAGCAGTTCTACACATCTGCCGGAGCAAAACTTCGAAAATGTTGATTTATGTTTTTCCCACTCGGATTTCGCGCTTTTGATTGCGGATCACCCGGACCGGTGCCTGTGTAGCACCGCTAATTGCCTTTTTGGGAAAGCTGCCAAGCAGGTTATGCCATGTCCAGCATGCCAGGGTCCATAAAACAACCGTGAACAGTTCTGGGAGTCATTCAAAAGACGAAAGGGACACTTGGCGGCTAGGGAAATCGATTTCCCAGGCTATTTTTTTTTGGTTCTCGGACCCAGATTTCGCGCTTTTTCCCACGCTAGCCGACCCCCCTCCGATTTTTCTGAAACGAAAATTTTATCGAAAAACCACCCTATTCTGAGTCCAGATCCAAAATCTTGGCCTGCAGGTGTCGAAACTCCGGGTTGTCATGAAGTGATAGCCGCTACCATACACCATCCGGCTTCCGAAATCGTTGTCGCAAGTCCATCCGGTCTTCCACATTTCCCAACTCGAACCCCATGTTCCGAATCCATTCCCTGGTCGTGAGGAACCGCCTCCGGCTGCTGTGGAAATCATTGACGGCGAGTCACACTTCGAAATTAAACAAATTGTTGACTCCAAGATCGACCGGCGCTTCCGGACGAAGCTCCGGTACTACGTCAAATGACGATCAGTACACCTGGGTTGGCGCAGACGACTTAGATGCGGCTGAACATATTGACAACTTCCACCGGCGCTTTCCGAACAAGCCCGGTCCGGATTTCTAACTTCACTCGGATGTTGAAACCAAGAAAATATGTCTGTTTCGAAATTTTACATCACAACTATTTACAACATTCCTTTATTTTCGCCTAGGTCGCTTTGGACCCTCCTCCCTTCCCTCCGGTCGCCTCCGCATCCGGCATTTCATTGTCCGAGTCCAAAATCTCGTACATGTTATTGCCCAGCCTCCGAGCACCCTCTGGAGTCGATTGCCGCACCTCCACGGTGACCGTGGTGGTGGTGGTGATGGTCGGCTCCGTCGGTTCGCTCTTGACACGCTCCGGATCCTCCGGGGCGGGTGTCGGAGCTGGGGTCGCCTCTGGCGCGGGTGTCGGAGCTGGGGTTGCCTCCGGCGCGGGTGTCGGAACTCAAGGGGTTTCTGGCGCGGGTGTCGGGACTCGAGGCTCCTCCGGAGCTGGTGTCGGGGGACGAGACAAAACCGGAGCCTCTTCGGTTTCGATCTTGACGACCTTGAGTGTAATGGTCGTGGGCTCTTCCTGCCCCTCCAGAACCTCTGGCATCTCCGTCTCCATCTCCACATCCTCCGGGGCCCTTGCAACCTCAAACCCCTCCAGCCACCCAGTCGAAGGCTCCCGCGGGGCCTCCGGCGCATCTTCTTCCTCCTCCGACTCCGATGCGACCCGTGTCGCCACTTTGCGACGCTTGGTCGGGCGCTCCGGCGCATCCTCCACCTCCGAATCCCCTCCGCGTTTCCTCCGGGCCTCCGCAGGCCTCCGTGCCTCCTCCGTGAGGCGTTCCACCTCCGTCAACTCCTCTGCGGTCAACTCCGGGGCCTCCGAAGTCGAGCCCATCAACAGCAGTATCCGGTGGGCAAAGGGCTGGCTAGCCTCTTGACCCTCCGGTGCCGCCAGGGACTGGAGGATGAGCTCAACCGCTCGGGATACGAGTTGGCTTTGCTCCCAATCCTCCTCCCGGATCGTCAATAGAAGATCCAGGCGCTCCCGGAGCTCCCGGTACCTCTGGCCACCCCCGGTCGACTTCTTCTCCCTCCGTTCCCACTCCGCCTTGGTGCTGTCCTGCACCTCGTGCTTGCCCCGGCGGCTCCAGGTGTCCCGGATGCTCCGGCGCGCCCGCGAAGGCCCTGAGACAGGCCCCGAAGCCGACTCGCGCGCCTCTTGCGCTTCGCGACGAGCGTTCGGGCGCACAGGGCCTCCGGCAAGACTGCACAAGATGTGCTTTGCGTGGCAGCGCTCGCACGCGGAACGACCGTTCCGGACAAGGCACTGCGCACGGACCTTCCTACAAGCAGCGCAAACTATAAATGCGTTAGCTCCGGCACCTCCGGTCGGGTTGCGACACACCATTCTCGTTGTTCTCGATATCGCTATCGAGCTCGTCGTTCTCCTCGTCCTCGTCATCCTCCATGCGCTCCGGGGTCGGCGACCGCGCCCATTCGATTGGGACTTCCTCGTCGAACTCCGAATCCTCCGCATCGAGCTCCGCCAGGCGCTGCACGACTTGTGCTGCCCTCGCGGCCTGCTCCTGGAGCTCCGCCGCCTCTGCCTCGTGCGCCACAATTATCTCCACTCGGCGAGCTTCGCACTGCTCGTGCCACCTACGCGTGACCTCCTCCCACACCTCCGCCGACGACGCGCGGCCCTTTCCCTTGGAAGCGCCGCCGGAGCCGCCCCCGACATCCCCGGGCGACTCTTCGTGTCCGTTGTTGCTGTTTCCGTCGTCTTGCATGGCGATGTGGGATGGTTGTGCCGGGATGGTGGTGGTAAGAGAGAGAGTTGTTATGACTCGAAAACCAACAGCACGTGACTTTTTGATCTTGTTTATTTTCTCACGATTCTCCATTGTTCTTTCGTCTTGGTTCCTCATGGGAGAGGAACCTAAGAGGGGGATACTGTTATATCCGTGCAGCCTCCCTCTGACGTCCGGCCAACTCCTGGCCCTCATCCGCCCCCCTCCGATACCTCCGGTACTGCCAGAGCTCCGGTCATTGACCAGAGCCTCCGGACGTCCGTGTATCATCGGGTTTTTACACAATGAAGGATTACTGAGCGTTTCCCGTTTACCTGTCTTCTTATCTTCCGTCTTATTGTCTTAGGACTTCTCATCACTTCCTCCAACATGCTCTATTGTTTAGAACCACCCTCCTTCCTTTTATGGAATACAATTAGCTACTTAGTATATATATCACTTTAATATGTCTTGTACTTCAGATGGATAATTAACGTTGCTTGGCTCTAACTCCTTGCACTGAGTCGCCTTTGCACTCCTCGTCCTCCTCCGGTACCTCCAGTCGTCGTCCTCTATACCGGACTACCTGCTGGTCAAGGTAGTCACTCACCCTTTACCCCCTGTGGTGTTGCGATCACACGTATACAGCCCAGACCCTCTGTCGGACCTCCGGTACCTCCAGCCATAGCCAGACCTCCAGGACCTCCAGCACTTCCGGTCCTTCGTCCCCGGCTCAGTATATAACAGATGGGTAGTGACCGAAGGAGGCCCGGAGGCCTCAGGGAATTCCCCGAAAGGGGAAGGGATCTCCGTAGAAGGAGCAGGAGTCTGTCTCCACGGGGGAAGATGGAGTTGGCGGAATCGTCGGAGTCGGTATAGGTGCCATGACCGGATCGTCAAGAACCGGAGGTGCCTCGTCCATTGCCGGAACAACCGAAGCAGATCCCGGAGGAGGTTCCGGGTTTGTCGACAGTGATTCCTCTGGAGGACAGGGCCGGAAAGCGATAGTGGCTTCAGTCCATTAATCAACGGATTAATGCGGGTGAGCCAATTATATCCCAAGACCAGGTCGCACGGAGAATCGAGACGGGTGATGAAGAAGTCCATGTATTGGACTCCACCAGAAGGAAACCGGAGGAGTAGCCGGAGCATCCGGTCGATGATAGAAGAGGAGCCGTCGAGATACCAGAGTCGGACCGGTTTCACCGTATACGTAGAAAAGCCATTAGATTCACAGATTTCCAAAGATATAAAACAATGTGATGATCCAGAGTCAATAAGCGCATGCACATGGGAGTTGAATCCCGCGACTACTCGAGAGAGGAGAGACGGAGAAATGGTTGAACATGCTCGGAGATGTCTGGCCGGAGCGGAGATATATTGAGAAAGACGTAAAGGGCATTAAGTAAGAGAGCGGAAGCGATGAGACGAACCTCGGTAAGCACCTGGGAGTCAACGCAACTCGGACCAGGTGCGGAGGGTTCCGAGTTGCTGATCAATTTTTTGACTCGCCAACCGGAGGCGCCGGGGCAGCATTACCGGAGGTCGAAGCCTGCGCGGCCTTGGCGTCAGCGCACGCGGGACGCTTCGGGCAGTTGTCAGCGGTGTGACCCTTGCCTCCGCAGTACATGCAGAGGTTGTTCTTCCGGCGACACTCCCGTTCGTCCTGCTTGATCTTCTCGCTGGCGAGAAGCAGGAGCCGGATCGGACGACTTGCCCTTCCCCTTGCCCTTGTCTTTGCCGCCAGTGCGTCCGGCGTTGTTGCCGGAGTTGCCGGGATTACCAGAATTGCTGGAGTCGGGAGCGGAGGACTTGGGATTCTTCCCGGAGCCCTTGTTGCCGGATTTGGGGTTGCCGGATTGACCACCAGCAGCGTTGCCGCCGCCGGGACCGGAAGGTTTCTCCCGGTCGCGTTCCCGCTGCTTCTCGGCCTCGCGTTTCCAGTACCGGCCATCGATAATACGAGTGACCATCTTCACGCCATCAAGGGTGTTGACATAGTTGTGATGGACCATGTCGTCCTTGATGCGACGGGGAAGCCCCTCGTAGAACTGATACCGGAGAGCATTATTGCTCCACCGGGTAAGAACCGAGAGGAAGTCGAACTCGATGATGTAAGTGGTGATCCGGTCGCCGGTTTTCATCCGGCAGGCACGGATCTTGTCCTCGGCATTGCCAACCGGATCGTGCCGCCCGAAGTTCAGGGTAAGTTCCTGAATGAAGACGGCGAAGTTGCCGTCCCAAGCCGGAATGATCGTCGGGTCGTACATGTTGGGCGAAAACCATTGTTGAGCGCTACCCCGGAGGTAGGAGACGATGTAAAAAAATACGATCATCATCCTCCGGAAAGTCCTGGGGGTGCTCCCTGAAGTGCAGGTAGCACTGGGTGAGGAAGGACGAAAGTTTGGCCGGGTCCGATCCATCGAAGGTGTCCGGATTACAGAGATTGGATCGGTTGGAACAAGGAGGAGCGTCGGGACGATGGGTGAAAATGTTAAGCGCATCGCAGAAGGAGCGGAGGGTATCCACAAGAAGTTCCTCGTTGGGGTCCGGAGTAGCCGGACGCCGCGGGGGACGACGATATTGGGGTCCATCACCAAATGGACCACCAAATGGACCTCCGCCTCTGCCTCCTCCTCCACCTCCGGGTTGACCTCCGGGATGACCCCTTTCGGGATCAATCGGAGGGTCCACTACCGGATGTTCGGAAGGAACCGGAGACGGACGAGCTGGTTGACCGCCACCACCACCACCACCTCCGCCATCGCCGCCATCACCGTCACCACCTTCCACCTCATGACAAGAGGGAGATGATTCACGATCAACGGGAGGATCATCGTGAGACAAATGAAGGCTTCCGGCTGGACGACGGCCGGCTTGTCCAGAATTCTCCGGAGCCTCTTCTTCTTTGACGTCCTCAGGGACCTCGACAATACGAGCTCCCTCGATGGAGGATGCACTGTGAGAACATGCTGCAGCGCAGCGTGGATGAGGGGAAACAGGATACCTCACTGGGTTTTCGGGCATCCGGGGATTGAGAACCAACCCGGGAACGTTTTCTGGATAGGGTAAAGGTGGCGCAGCTGAAGCCCGGGAGTATTGCGGAGCGTAGGGGAAATGGGGACTGATGGATACATAGTTGGTCCAAGGAACTGGACCGGAGTAGTCATCGGGACGATCTGGCTGAACATACGGGACTGTTGACGAGGTTCCCGATCAGACCGACCCGGTTCGGCATGGCCAATTTGTTCCGTGTTGGGGAGATTTGGATGGGGAGAACGAGACATTGCCAGTCAGAGTAGTGAGATTGATAATACTGTTATATACCGAGCCGGGGACGAAGGACCGGAAGTGCCGGAGGTCCAACAGATGGTCCGGGCTGTATACGTGTGCTCGCAACACCACAGGGGGTAAAGGGTGAGCGACTACCTTGACCAGCAGGTATTCCGGTATAGAGGACGACGACCGGAGGTACCGGAGGAGGACGAGGAGTGCAAAGGCGACTCAGTGCAAGGAGTTAGAGCCAAGCAACGTTAATTATCCATCTGAAGTACAAGACGTATTAAAGTGATATATATACTAAGTAGCTAATTGTATTCCATAAAAGGAAGGAGGGTGGTTCTAAACAATAGAGCGTGTTGGAGGAAGTGATGAGAAGTCCTAAGACAATAAGACGGAAGATAAGAAGACAGGTAAACGGGAAACGCTCAGTAATCCTTCATTGCGTAAAAACCCGATGATACACGGACGTCCGGAGGCTCCGGTCAATGACCGGAGCTCTGGCAGTACCGGAGGTATCGGAGGGGGGCGGATGAGGGCCAGGAGTTGGCCGGACGTCAGAGGGAGGCTGCACGGATATAACAAATGCATGCAAATGTGTTTAATCATGTATATATAGTCCAAAGCTTGTGATCGGGTTATCCGATCACAATGGCCTTTTGGCTCAGTTGGTTTTGTTGCTAGCTTTGGGCACGGGATTTAACAATCCCTTCTCCTCCTCAATCGTCAAGCCTCTCACATCGTCAAGCGTCTGAAGCGCTGTCGAGACACCCAAACGCGCCGTCAACCCCAGCGTCAAGTTAAACTCAAGCCCCCTCATCAAATCTTCAAGCACCTGTTCACCATCTAAATCTTCAAATTTCGCAACTCACCCATCAAGCACACAGTCTACCTCCCCCCTCCCTTTTATCCGTACCACCCGTCCGCGAGCATCGCCCTCTCCGCCATTGCACGATCGTTGCATGGTTGTGTGTGGGATTGTATCTCTTTACATCCTTATGTACCAGTGCAATCTATTATATTTTGCATTCATTTTGGCAACACGTTGTAAGCAGCAGTGGAGATCTGGCTGAGATTGGGCTGCTATAGCTGCTATGGGTCCTATCAGGATGGCAAACTCCATAGACGTGGCTCAGTCTATCATAGACATGGCTCAGTTGATCATAGCACATGGCTCAATCTATTGTTAAATCCCATGCCCAAAGCTAGCACAGAACCAACTGTGCCAAAAGGCCATTGTGACCAGATAATCTGGCCACAAGCTTTGGACTATATATACATGATTAAACACATTTGCATGCATTTAACATCTATATTGGTCTATATCAGTCTATATGGCAACTCCCGCCCCTGTACCTTATTATGAAGACAGCTGTTTGCTATGTACTCTTTCTCGTCTTTGTTGGGCTATATGGGTCTATATGGGAATTTCAGATTTTCCTGATGCATTTGCCAGATTCTCCTGAATGTGTTCATCTACCTCTGCCTTCCTTGCTTGCTACAGCTTGATTCTCTGTCTCTTCCTCTGGATGTGAATTGGTGAGTTCTATATCTCACATGGCATACTTGTGTAAATCTGACCTTTCTCCTTGTGTTTCTGTTTCCCCCCAACCTTTTCCAGTTGCTGCACAGAAACCTCGAGAACACCGATTTCTGAGGTCATACTCGTGATTGATGCTTGTAGACTGGGAAGATGCTCTGGGGAAAAGGTTTTATTCTCCATTGATTGCTGAGCCAAAGTTAATCCCGCCCGAAGAAGGGCTAGCTTGGGTTTGAGGTCAGAAAGCTCTTCACTCTCCTCAACATTGATCTTCTTGAGTTCATCTTCAATTGACTTCTCGCCACCATCTGAGCAAAATGAGATGGCAGTCAGTGAAAGTCGAAATAATTGAGTTGAAAGCATGCCATTTTTGAAGCCCTTTCTTTTCTTCCCAGTATTTTTCCCCTTTTTTGCCTTCTCGCTGCCCACACTCCCTCCTTTCGGTTTCTCACCTCCAGCATTTCCCTCCTTCGCCTTTTCACCACCCACATCCAACACCTTTAGGTTCTCACCTCCCAAATTCCCCTCCTCTGCCTTCTCGCCACCGGTGTTTCCCTCCTCCAGTTTCTCACTGGCTGCATTTCCCTCCTTTGCCTTCTTGCCACCCGCATCCAAAACCTTGGGATTCTCGCCTCCCATATCTCCATCCTCCGCCTTCTTGCCCCCCGTATTTACATCCTCCACCTTCTTGCCACCAGCATTTGCCTCCTCCAGTTTCTCACCGCTGATCACCTTTTTCAACTTTGCACAATCTTTTTTCTCCTGTGCTAACTGTAACGACCCTCGAGTGTGGGTTACAAATATTTATTGTGGGATGCACGTCGTATGACCCTGGCGAGTACTCGGGAGTTATAATGGTGTTGTGGGGACTTGGATAAGCCTCCAAGTCCCCGAGAGAGTCGATATCGATAATGCTGGAGACTCCTTGGACCAGAAATCTGTGTCCAAGTGCTGATCTAGTCTCGCAGCAAGCCAATGAGATTATCTACTATGGCTTCAATCCATGACTAGCTTGGAGGCTAGGAGAATACTAGATAGAGCTCTGAAGCTCTATGAAACGGATCAAGTGCAGATGTATAGCGGATGGCAGCAGATAAGATAATTACTGCTGGCAGACGCTTGAGACTCTCGCTCGCTGAAATACGCTTGAGAAGACTGAGAACCGATACACTTAAGAACACCCGCAGGCCCAGTGCACCGCTGCCATTAAGAGGGCAGGACAATGAATGTTAGGTCGTTGGATGGTAAATGTATGGAGGATGATAGTATTGATCTCAACGTACAAAGTCATATCTACATGATTACATAATGAATCATGTGATCCTACGCATCGAGAGAAATGTAAAAATACAAGTAAATAGGAGTTAGTTGAAGAGTATTCAGAAAAGGGAACAATGTACTATATGGCCCCTACACTAACACCTTGTCAGCCTGTTTCTGTTTTTAGGCCTGGCATACCAGCTGGGCCTGCTCCAGTCTTTCTGCCTTGGCAGTATCGGCAGCCAGCTTGGCTGCTATCTTGGCCTCCAGGAAAGAGAGGTCTTCAGCTGTGCATGCATCGACTATGGCCAGCAATTTAACTGAGAGGTCCTCGGCAGATAACTTGGCCAGGGATGTCTCCAGTTGCTTGAAGATTGTCAAGAGCTAGGCCATATTGTGACGAGAGGTTAAGGTATTCCTTATGAAGTTTATCCCTTTTGTCTGTATAAAATCAGTGATTCATGTACGGTAGCTGGCAGCTGGTACTGGCTGGTCGCATACCTTTCGTGTTTGTCGCATCCCACCCATCTTTTTCTCCAGCATAGTCCGGTGAAGTTCAGCAAGTAATTTTTTGGGACCTACAAGATTCCAGATAAGTCTAGGGAATTTCATGTGTATAAATCCCCTCACTTATTACTTCCTGCACCTCCGTGGGTGTGAGGTCTCCAGGGCTCGACGATATAATAGTTTTTGCTGATAATGTGTTTTCAATCAGCTGATTATTCTGCACATCCTGTGGTGAGGTCCACCAACCCACCCTATATGTCGGAGGATTTGACAACCGGGGAATGCTATGCTATTTGTTATGTAGAAGGATCCAACCACCAATTTTTCCATTCTGGCTGACCTCCTAACATCCACAGAAAAATGTAATCTATGATGATGTAGTTCTCCCAATGAAACCTTCGGAAGCTATGTTTGACCACCATGGACATTGAGCTTTCCACAGACTTCTGGTCACCATATGAAGGCAAGAGCACTGCTTGATGTCAAACTGATACCAATTGTGGTTGACTGAAACATTGCTGCCAGAGAGGTGTGATTGCAGCTGCTGGTACAACTTCAGAGATATGTGCACATCCACTGCTGCATCTATGAAGACAATTGGTGAGCAAATATTTTTGTTACATGTGGAACAGATGAGACAATTTTTGAGATTTTCTGGCAGCGGGTTCATGTTCCGTTGTGATTGCTGGGCAACCTAGGTGTAGGCCGCAATTAATTGAAGGCCAGGCTCTACAGCATATGGCTGGTGGGGAAGGATGTGTTCTGGGTAAACTAGCTTTGCCAAAAGGCTGAGGGATGCTGCGTTGAAGAGATCTTGTCTAAAAGAGTCCCATAGTGCCTGTCCGTCATCTATGGAAAGTAAGTCTTGTACAATGTGTTAGGTTTTTATTCACGCACTTGAAATCCCAGGCGCTACTTTAATTATTTCATGACTCTCACAGATACGGCTAAATTCACAAGGTACGGCTAAAGTGACAATTAAGGTCGATCTCAATTCAACATTTTTAACATGGAAACTCACCCTGGATAGTGTGTAAGTTAATCACAAACACCCTGTCATCGTCTGTTGCTATTTGAGATAAACAGAGTTCCATGGACTCCCAATCGATATGAAACAACTGTTATATACCAAGCCGGGGATGAAGGACCAGAGGTGCTGGAGGTCCCGGTAGGGCCGGAGGTCCGGGTTGTATATGAAGGGATCACAACACCACAGGGGTAAAGGGTGAGTGACTACCTTGACCAGCAGGTAGTCCGGTGGAGGGGATGACGACCGGAGGTACTGGAGAAGGACTAGGAGTGCAGAGGCGACTCAGTGCAAGGAGTTAGAGCCAAGCAACGTTAATCATCAATCTGAGGTACAAGACATATTAAAGTGGTATATATACTAAGTAGCCAATTGTATTCCAAAATAGGAAGGAGAGTGGTTCTAAACAATAAGGCATATTGGAAGAACTGATGGTAAGTCGTAAGACAATAAGAAGGAAGACAAGAAGACGGATAAACGGGAAACGCTCAGTAATCCTTCATTGCGTAAAACCCGATGATACACGGACGTCCAGAGGCTCTGGTCAATGACCAGAGCTCCAGGATGATCAGAGGTACCGGAGGGTCCGGATGAGAGCCAGGAGGCAGCCAGACATCAGAGGGAAGCTGCACGGATATAACAACAACCCTGAGTTCAGTTGTTCGATCTCTTGGGCCAATTTTCTTCTTTTTCCTGCTGCATTGAGTTTTTCATGGGGGATGTCAATCCATTTGAGGTCGAACCCAATGATGGCCCCTGGCCCAATTTGGCACAGGTTCTTCTCCACATCGGCCAGTGTATCAATATAAATGAACACGGGGATGGGTAAGGAGGAAGGCTTTTATAGTTGGTACCAAGGTAAATTGGGGCCATAAAGATAATGGCTCCCTTGCACCGCACACAGAGCCAGGAAAGCATGCTGCCCATGGAGGAGATGTGTTGGAATAGAGAGATTCAACTTCATAAATCACGAGTTTGACTACGTATCCAACAAATATGGAATGAGCTACGTAGTAGGATCCAACTACCAGAAGATCGTTTCCTGAGATAAAGGTGTTAGTTAGTGGGCCGATTTTTGAAAGGATGGCATACCTGTCATCAAAGTTCTTGGAGGTAACCTTGCAAGATGAGGTGTTCCACTTCAGCTCTTCGCACAACGTATCGATTCCCTCGTTGAAAATCAACAGTCCCCGAATCCAAGCAAATGATCCCCAGGGACCGGATTACATCGACCGTGACCAAGAGGTGGGTGGGTGGATTCTCAACACTGGACACCAAGTCCATTGGGTCGTCTGCAAATACATTGAAGCACAGTTGCATGACAGACTCGTGGTACCCTCGTGAAAAAAAATCATCTCCTCTGTAGAAAAATTCCCAACCATGTCTTGAATCATTGGGCTGAAAGTACAGCCATTTGTAACATGCAAGAAATGCGGTCTACGGGAGCTTCCTTCAAGCCCTCGTGCCGCCATATACCTATATGCTTTTCTTTTTACGACGCATATACGATCGTCGTTTATATATCATGTATTTGTAGTATCGTGCAGCTGGCTTACTAATAGCCAAGTCGCACGTGACGAATTATCATCTTTTATCCACTCTGCCACGTATCTCGCCCTCCGGCTCAACATATTGCGCCAGAGCGCGGAGACCCTGGATTCAGGTAAGTCTTTATCTTAGCTACTCCCTCTCCCGACCCGGAGCATGGCTTGCGCCGACCTCTGGCCTACCAGGATTGGTAGGGAGAGCTTCTTGACGTGGACTGCCTGTCAATAGAAGCTCTTCCGTGCGAGTAGCTAACTTTTTATAGCCTTTGTAGATTCACTAGGGAATTAAAAGACACAATTCTTTGAATTCTAAAGGTCCGCAAACCCGCGCACCTTTACATTGGTGGACACATTGGGAATCATGTCACCCTGGCCAATCTACCTGCCTCGAGAACGGACAGAAAACCTGTTTTAACATCAGGCTCCAGTTTCCGTTCTCGAATCCCGCTACGATCGAGATCAGTATCTCCGGAGAAGAGCAGCGCAGCGGTTGCATCATCTGTAGTGGAAAGAGTTATCCGGAGCGCTACTAGTACAGTCGCTACTGTATCAAAGGCACGCAATTCTACTTCCCTTGTCTTTCCGCGTACAAGCAACCCCTCCGCACTCTCTTCTCTACGTCGAGCTGAGAGTTTGGCTACTGCGACTGCCAATAGAAATCCATCCTTCGCCACTAGGGGAAGATCGACGAGACCTGAATATATACCCGCGACTGCTAGTACTGCAGGTAAACGGGCGAGTCTTAAACCAACGAAAATTATTCTAGACAAGTCGATTTCTCCCGTTCCAGTTCCGGATACAGTATCAGCTGAAGGAGAAATCCAGCAAGGATTGATTTCGCCGCTGGCCAGCCAAATTCCATCAGCCAGAAGGAGTATGGATTTTTCTGCGTTACAAAAGGAATCATCTATCGAGGGTCGCGAACCACCTCGATGTGGTATGGAACAAGGTTACGCCATGTCAGAAATGGCTACGCTACAACGGGAATATCTGTCCGAATCTGAAACGCACGATTCTACTTTTGAGGGAGTAAAATGGATGGTGTCAAAAACGGAGTTACTTCCGAACGATGTTAGAGATTGAGGAATAAGTAACACCAGACCCATTCCGCGTTTCGCTTTAGATCCTAAACTGCTTGCAAGAGTCACTGTAGGGGCCATATAGTACATTTTTCCCCTTTCTGAATACTCTTCAACTAACTCCTATTTACTTGTATTTTTCCCTTTCTCTCAACGTGTAGGATCACATGCACCATTATGTAATCATGTAGATATGACTTTGTATGTCGAGATCAATACTATCATCCTCCATACATTAACCATCCAACGACCTAACGTTCATTGTCCTGCCCTCTTAACGGCAGCGGTGCACTGGGCCTGCGGGTGTTCTTAAGTGTATCGGTTCTTAGTCTTCTCAAGCGTATTTCAGCAAGCGAGAGTCTCAAGCGTCTGCCAGCAGTAATTATCTTATCTGCTGCCATCCGCTATACATCTGCACTTGATCCGTTTCATAGAGCTTCAGAGCTCTATCTAGCATTCTCCTAGCCTCCGAGCTAGTTGTGGATCGAAGCCATAGTAGATAATCTCATTGGCTTGCTGCGAGACTAGATCAGCACTTGGACACAGATTTCTGGTCCAAGGAGTCTCCAGCTTTATCGATATCGACTCTCTCGGGGACTTGGAGGCTTATCCAAGTCCCCACAACACCATTATAACTCCCAAGTACTCGCCAGGGTCGTACGACGTGCATCCCAGAATAAATATTTGTAACCCACACTCGAGGGTCGTTACAAAGGTGGACACATTGGGAAACGTTGTTCCCTCCTGGCCGGTCACTCCTCATTCCTCATTTACCATGTCAGATTCACTAATGGATTCAATATGGGCAAAATACACAATCTCGCCTGAATTGGGCATGTCTACGCTACGCGACACATGCGTGGCGCTACTAAACCATCCCCTCTCCTCCTCCGACCTCGTCCCCGCTCTCGCAGGCGTCGCATTCCATCCGCGGTTGGCCGAACCACTGCGAGAAGTGATCCCCGCACTCAAACATCTCCTCTACGCAGCCACGCAGCGTTCCGAGGCTCTATTTGACCATGACCACTCCGACTTCCGCCTAGCCACTATTCTCGGTCTTCGCACGGAGGAAGTTGCTGGTGCCTGGGTTCGCTTGCGGCAGAAACTCGCGAGTATAATGAGATGGATAGAACATATCTGCGGGAGTCGTTCCTGCTATCATACACCCCAGGCTCCGTGCGCCGCTCTCTCAGATCGAGACAAATCCCGCTGCTCGTTGGACACTCCAGCCCTGCGCTCGTCTCCGACTTCTGCACCTCGAAAGGATATCCATTCGAGGCAGATTGATTGTACCGTCGAGGAATTCCTTGACAATGCTACAATCTATCGTGCAGGGGGAGTGAAACGAGCAAAGAGTAACCGTGTTGAGCGCTCGAGTACGGCACACGAGCTCTATTCGGGCCCTCTATCCAGAAGGTCGGGCGGTCGAGGTGAAGAACTCGCGCAGGTGGGCACGGGAATCGCTATCGAGCAGGCTGGGGCACCCGCAGCGTCGAAGTTGTATGTAGATGCTGGGCACATGGACAACGGAGTCAGTGAGAAGAACGGGCAATCTTCCGAGACACTCACTCCTGCACCGCTTGGGCGTCCTGGATTTTGCAAGAGATCGCACGCGATGGCAAAGATTTACCACCCTCAAGTCGACGTGTGCGTCGCGTGTGCGCCATTAGCGTTCGCTCTGGTGCAACCCGATGTCATCACCACCGAAGGGGTGCAGCGCGAAAGCCTCCGTGCAATGCCGAGTCCTGAATACCTTAAGTTCAAGAGGGCACGCGTGTCGAAGATAGGTGTAGATACTGAGCACGAAGATATTCACATCGAAGGAAGTGCGGTATGCGAAAGTAGACTCACCGCATGCTATCTCAGGAGTGCAGACTCCTCCTCCGCCCACCATTCGGGTGACCCTCTCCCCAACAAGGCACACGCGATTGACCTTAGTCTGCGTAGCTGTGGCAGCACGATTTCGCCACTCGTGCGCAACGCGGCCGCCTGTGCGGGCGCCAAGGATGTGAAGGCCGCCAATTCCGAGTCGTCGAAGATGGAGTCTGGTGGGCTGAAAGAGATATCTGAATTATCAAGTGTGATCCGCACAAACTCGGGACCCACCGTCGAAGATCCCTCGGGCTCCTCCACGCCACCTAGGACGAGCCGGAATTTGGTCAGAAAGGAGAGTGCGAAGAAGGAAACCGACGTACCTGTCGAGCCTGTTGTGCTTTTGCGCTCGACGTGTTTCATCTCTGACGCGTCAGGAACCGCACCCTTCAATTTGTCGTACCTGGCTCGAGAGCACTCGTCGATTCAGCGCGAAACCTGCGTGCTCGAGGCTGAGGGGTTGGAAGAAAGACAGGATAAGGTCACGAAAGAATCGCGTAAAGATGACGCACCGAAAATGTTCTTGAGCACCAATGAAACTCGTCGCGTCTCCATTTCCACCTCCGAGAGTGCAGTGCCTGCCCCCGAGGCCCCGATAAACCATCAAGCTGCCGACGCATACATCGCGGTCGACGTCTCTGCCGCATCAGAGCCGGAGCGCACGGGCACTGATAGGGAGGGAACCGAGATCAAGGACGTGCGCATGAGACACGCAGTCGACGTGCTTGCGTGCTCGGGCGCCAGCAACTCTTTTGCGCACGGGAGTGCAGCCAACCCGGACGGGGAACCTCTGGCCTGTACGCTGACGCCGCTTCTCTTCTCCTCGGACGTCGAACGTGTGTATCGCGCACACTCCGAGTCGGCATCGACGGAGCCTGGGGGGCTGCAAGAAAGTGCGGGTCAGCCGCGGTCATCATTGCGCCAATGTAGTGGGCGCACCTTAGGAACAGTCGCAGGTTTGGGTAGCAACGATGTGCTCGCGCCCGAAGATCGACAGGAATCGGTTGAGCACGCCGAGCCTTTGGCACGTACGGTAACACCGGCGCTCTTCTTCCTGGCCGTCGAGAAAGAGTCGATGGCTATCGCGTCAATGGTCAATAAGGTCGAAATTGTCGTTAAGTCACCGCACGCACATGTCAATTCATCGCGAAGCACTCGCGAGCTCGCTCGAGAACATGCCGAGGCTGCTCCACCGGTTGCGAGCGCTGAAGCCCCGCCGGAACTCGGCCACGCACATCTCGCATATGGGTCGATGGCAGTCGAACCTGCGGCGGCCGAAGCTTTCGTCTCTTCGCACTCAGCGCAGCTTGATTTGACGAAAGACGGGCGCGTCGGCGGTGAGAATTCGAACGCGTCCACGACGGATCTGGATAAAAAGGATCCGAAGTCAGCTCAATCCTCAAGGAATTGGCGCAGGGAAGCACCGGATGACGACGCACTGAAAACTTTCGCGAGGAATCATCATGGCACTGACACGTACATCGCTGTCGGCGTCTCTGCAGCATCCGGGCCAGCGCATGACGAACGCGACGTCGACATCTGCGATGACGAGGGCGACCCGGCAGACGAGCCTGGGGGGCTGGAGGAAAAGAAGGAAAAGTCAGCTCACTCTTCGGAGGATTCACGCGCAATTGGACGCACCTTTAGGATATTCATGAGTCCTTTTCCAATACTCAAATCCTCCGTGTTCGCTTCAAACGTCGACACGCTTGAGTCGGATTCGGTCAACAAGATCGAAATGGACATCGAGGCAGGACACGCTCTTACAAATTCACGGCGCACCGCTCGCGTACGCTCTCAAGTATATTCCGAGGCAGTTCCACCGGCTACTCGCGCATCAATCGAACACCTCAATCCACCTGGGTCGGTGCGAGTCGATTTCGCCGCAGCGGAAGCCTTCGTGCCAGCATCGCTACAGCACCACTTGAAAAACACGGAGGGCGTGTGCGGGGTGCATTTGAGGTCGAAGACGACGGAGGTTATGGGGCTGGAAGGAAAGGCGGCTCAATCATGGGGAGATATACGCAAAGACGACATGCTTACCCTCGTTACGTCCGCGAGTCTAGACAGCAGTATCCAGTGTCCTATTCTCCACGTTCTCGCACACGCCGAAGCCTCAACGGCGACGCTTTCGGTCATTCTCCCGGCAGGAGTTTCATCTACGGTTTTCGCGCTCGTTAGCGTGATCATATGGACAAGCTCGGTTTCGCACCTCGGAGCACCATCCCTGGCCGGCGAGAGAACGCCGTACCGGGGATGGGATCGGGAAGGTATCGGAACAAGTGGTTGGAGGATTTGAAGTCGCAGGCGCGGGCGCGCGAGAACGCATCTGAAAATTCAGAAATAAATCTTTCGTGAGATTCGAGATGAAGATCTTTGACTCACCTGGTCGAAACAAGTCTATGGAAACTCGAACTCGAAGGCGGCTCGAATCAGGGCGCCTCGGGACATCCAAATGGATGATATCCGTCAAGGGATTTTTCCTTATATGACAATTATGCCGATTTCTTTCAGTTTTTTCTCAAGTTTGTTCTTTGAGATCCATACCTCGGGTGTGGGCGATAGGAACAACGCACGAATGGGGCCTCAAGGCGAACAGAGTCTCGGGGGCTTGATTTCGAGATTTTCAGGGGGTAGCATCGAGAAGACGCGCGGAAGCGCTCAATGCGGACCGACGAAAGAAAAGGGTCCAGAGAAGACGGAAAGTGTGTATTTCGGACACGGCGCGAACGGGTTCCGCTGTTCACCAGAGAGAATCTGGCGAGAGGTGGAGATGAGCAACGGGAAGAGCCAGGGACAGTTGTTTGGTTCCAAGGCCGATACTCTTGGAACCAAACAAGCGCTCTCTTCCACTTCCTCCACTTCCACTTTGCATCCACTTACTGCTCGCGTCACCTTGTTCTTGGGCCAATTTCGCATTTGCAAGCGCTCGCTCTCTCATTCCTCCCCTCGTATCTGGCTCCTCCTGGCCTCCAAGCTCAAGATCTTGGCTAGTAATGCAATACTTGGCGCGACGCGCGTTTGCACCGCAAAATTTCGTGCGCGCGAACCTCCACATGCGGATTCTGTCGGACAATTCGCCCTCTTCTCATTCAATCTCGTCCTCGCTTCTGTTCAATTTCAATTCCCTTTTCCTGGCTCTCCGACATCTGCGGTGCTCGTTCAATCTGGACACTCTTCTAGGGCTGATTCCAGGGCTCTCAAGGTCTCGCGCGCGAGGCCTAGCTCACTTATGGCTGACTTTTCACATTCCGTGTGATGCTCTCGTCACCGCAAGTTCGGGCTTGGGTTGAAGGAATTTGGGAAAGGATATTCGGACTCCAGGGGCATTACAGGTCCCACGCCGCACGCATTCTTGGATTATGCGTTCGTTGTCCTAGGGCGTGTTTTTGAACAATTGCCGCAGGTCCAACATGTATGATCTCGCGCCACAGGGACCCTCCTTCGCCGTGCGTATGCATGACAGCTGCCTACGTGCTTCCTTGTCTGCTTCCCTTTCCACGTGTCGCGCCCGTGTATTCGAGCACTTCATAATGTGCAACGTTGGTTTTCGTTTGCATGCACCAGGTCTCTGCACTAAGATTCACTTTCAATGTTGCTTCATGTTTTGTGGAGGGAGAAGTTCATGCGTACCTTCTGGACCTCCATTCTCTGCTTGTGCGTACATGAGCGGCGGCGAGTGATGGATCAATCACACTGCAGCAGTCCTCGAGAGTCCCGAGCCGTACATACACCCTCTCGGGGCTCCATTTACGCGGACTTCATCAGAAACAGCATCAACGACAGCGCATCTGTTTCTACCGGCACTTTTGTGTTCTCCCATTCAATAACCAAAGTTCCGCTCGGAAAATCCATATTTTTTTCTATGAGATTGTCGAGCGTGGGGGGCTGATACCTGGACCTCAACTTTGCTCTCTATGCCCCAAATCGAAGGAATTAGGCCGAAAATAGCAGATTTTTTTGCTGGGGGGCTACGGGAGTATAGGGACCAAGTGACAAGTATAGCAGTGACATCCAGAGCCGTAGGCGGTGGAGTCTTGCCTTGGAACACCTGTATACGGAGCAGAGCGGAGGTGCAGGCATTGGGCCAACAGCTGGATACGGGAGTCTGGAGCAGGTCTGTGTAAGGAGCTCGTGTGCATGCTGGGACACAGGAACGCGAATAGCGGGACAAGTCTGATGGACAGGATGGACATCATATGGACTCGGAGAGGGAATTTTTTTTCTCTTGAAGTTGGTCTTCAACTGGTCTGAACTATAGCCCTTAGCTGAAGAGTGGGGGGCTTTGTAGGGGCCATATAGTACATTTTTCCCCTTTCTGAATACTCTTCAACTAACTCCTATTTACTTGTATTTTTCCCTTTCTCTCAACGTGTAGGATCACATGCACCATTATGTAATCATGTAGATATGACTTTGTACGTCGAGATCAATACTATCATCCTCCATACATTAACCATCCAACGACCTAACGTTCATTGTCCTGCCCTCTTAACGGCAGCGGTGCACTGGGCCTGCGGGTGTTCTTAAGTGTATCGGTTCTTAGTCTTCTCAAGCGTATTTCAGCAAGCGAGAGTCTCAAGCGTCTGCCAGCAGTAATTATCTTATCTGCTGCCATCCGCTATACATCTGCACTTGATCCGTTTCATAGAGCTTCAGAGCTCTATCTAGCATTCTCCTAGCCTCCGAGCTAGTTGTGGATCGAAGCCATAGTAGATAATCTCATTGGCTTGCTGCGAGACTAGATCAGCACTTGGACACAGATTTCTGGTCCAAGGAGTCTCCAGCTTTATCGATATCGACTCTCTCGGGGACTTGGAGGCTTATCCAAGTCCCCACAACACCATTATAACTCCCAAGTACTCGCCAGGGTCGTACGACGTGCATCCCAGAATAAATATTTGTAACCCACACTCGAGGGTCGTTACAGTCACTAGAATAACGGGAGAACTTCAAGCGTTTCTCAAATCAGTGAGTCAACTGATATCGGGTCGAAATTCATACTTCATAGTTGACCCCGAGGACACTAGCCTTCCAATTCTTCAGGGAGCGAGCAGCCTTGCACAACTAAACGCGAGCTGGCAACTTCTTCGGAAAAGAATGGAACTAGGGAATAGATTTTTCTCGAAGTATCAAGAGGAATACACTCAAGGAACACTCCTATTTTCTCCTGCTTCGACCAACCCGGAATTATTGGGCGAGAACCTAGCGAATCAAGGAGATGAAGATCAGCGCCTCCGATACTTATACTCAAAGATTCCTCATCATCGAAATTCGATTAGCAGCGAACAGGCTGAACGTTTCGAGTATAACTATACCTGGGGGGGTATTATGCCCGTATCAGAGACTCTTGAACAATCATTTCCTGCAAGAGACCCGGAAGATTATCCCTTAGTAGTGCAATACGATACGATACGAGGGGTCAGAAAACGCTGGCCATTTACAAGGAGAGCAGCTCACGAGAAGATTCAAGAATTACTGTGCGTAGAGGGAAACAGAGATCTTCAGACAGAGAAAGGGCCATCCGTTTTACGGATATAAGAGAGCAAGAAGAATCTCCTAGAGAAGTTAGTCAGGAAACCGAGGAAGTGCCTCCAGATGTAACAACGGTTACCCGTTCGCAACTCTCCTACAAATCAAGCGAGGGATTCTTCGACGCTCCGGAAACTTCGACAATCAGTTCTTCGGTGTTGAGGATTCCGGGAAAGCCTTCTCACCCAGATGTATTGTTCGAAGGAGTTTCTGGTCAAGCCCCTTCGTTCTTCTCATCAGAATTTGGTAGAGATAGAAGAGAAACTGGGAATCTGAGTTTGTCAGAACCGATCCTTTTGCGCTCGACTTCGCCGACGGCTTATCAGTCTTCGTTAGCGCCTACGGACATGTTTCAATTAATGAGCGAACCCATAGGTCAAGCCATCGCTGAAGGTCAGAGTGGGATCTTCCCAACCGACCCCAAGTTCAGAAGAACTTCCTCTCCTAGCCAACATTCGGGAAATTCCAGTTATGGAGCGCCCACGGTCGGTGCTTTCCCAACGACGAGAAGAATAGAGCAGAGCGCAGCAAGTCCCATCGGTGAGGATGTGAGGAATACGCCAAGTAACGTGTCAGCACCTAGTCATCACCATTTAGAAGAAAGATCGCCCTCGGAGCATGCTTCTCCTCCGAGTCAAAGATCGAGCTCTGAAGAACCGAGTCGGAGTGTCATGAACAGATCGCTTATCGGACCTGATCCGGGCTTATCTAGCCTTATCGGACTTGATCTGCGCTTATCTGGGCCTTATCGGACTCCATCTACTGTCAGACTCCTTATCCTGTACTGTAGATAGCGTATATAGCACGATACTTATCATTGATAAGGACACTTCCATATTAGTTTAGGACACTCCCATACTTATCAGATCGTTCCCATGTCACCCACTAGTATATATACACCCCTGTAGTCGTTGTAGTCCCCAGTCTTGAGCTGGTCATATCTCCACTAGCAATATAGGCAATCCTTGTCCTTTTGAGCACAACCTTGGTCCACTTTGCATTGCCTGCATAGTATTGGCCAGTGTGTCTGACAAAAGCTCAAGACTCCCCTAACCAACCTTGTGCTCCTTCTCCTCTCCTCTAATCTCGCTCTCATCCTCTTATCTCATCCTTATCTCCCACAACTCCGAAATCCTCTCAACTTAGTTAGAACCTCCCCTTTCATCTTCAATAAATCCTGAGCCCTTTAGTTAGTAGTAGCCCTAGTCAGTAAGGCAGTAGGGACAAAAGAGTCGTGGTAGCAACTCTCTAAAGCCAACTGTTGCCCCGGGTCTGTAGCAGGCTGTAGCAGGGTTCTCTTCGTCCAGAAACAAACGGTAGTCAATCCGTTGATCTGGGAGGATTTAACAACTGGGCTTTAGTTTCAGCTCTTGACTTGGAGCTACTATCGACGAAGAAGACCCCCGTTTCTGTGTATCACTTCCCAAGGGCTTGCTATTGGCTGTAGGGTCGATCTGTTTGCACAGAGCAGGTACCTGCCAGTAGTCCCCTTCCAACCGCGTGGATCCGAGATCCAAATCACAACCAACACACACAAACTTCCCAAACTCCGTTTTTACATACAATGGCCTCCCCATTCCAAGGCCTACCCCGTGATGACCCTGTCTACATGCACTTGAGCGACGATCAGGAAAGGATGACTGCACCATCCTTGACTGATGCTGGATTCTGGACTCTGCTTTGGGCTGCTCTTCGCAGCTTGTTGAGTAGTTTCTATTCATTGCTTGGGTTCAATGAGCGCAGCACAGTTGCTACTGAACGCATCGCTACTGCTGTTCAGGCCTACACCACCCGTCCTACTCCGAAGAAGCCGTTGAAGCTCAATTCACCCGAGAGCTTCAATGGACAGCCAGACAAAGTTGAAGCGTTTCTCAATGCTCTAGCTTTGTACTTTGACGGACAAGAGATCACACATGACAAGCAGCGCATCATCTTTGCGCTCTCTCTTGTGAAAGGCGGTACTGGTGATATTGCAGGCAACTGGGCTGATCTACAGCGAAAGAACATTGTAGACCATTCTAATGGGGTTCCCAACACCGTTTATATCGCGACCTGGCCGGGTTTCGTTAGCAGCTTCACTGCCTACTTCCAGTACACGTCTTCTAAGGACGAGGCACAGAGGAAGCTGACAAAATTGCAGCAGGGCAAAGGGACCGCTGATGAGTTTATCACGCTCTTCAAAGGTCTTGCCCCTGCCAGTAAGCTCGATGATGAGGCTCTCTTGCACTTCTTCAAGCAGGGACTCAACCCTGGTCTGCGCACCGCAGTTTTTAACCTGCGTCCGCAACCAGCCACGTATGGAGAATGGCTCAAAGAGGCCTCAACGGTGGATAGGACTTATCGCATGAGCAAAGAGTATAGCTCTGCGTTCAGTCGTCCTGAGACACAGCAGAAGGCGAAAACGCCCGCTGTGCAGGTGCCGCAAACAAGGGTTGAAAAAGACCCTGATGCGATGGATGTGGACAGGCAGAGAGACAACCGCAAGTGTTACCACTGCGGTCAGCCTGGTCACATTGCGCGGTGGTGCCCAAAGCAGAAGATGCAGTTTGCAGTCCGAAACATGACCAAGGACGAAAGAGCTGAATTGCTCAAGTCCATCCAGGATTTTCAGGAGGACCAGGAGTGAGCACGAACTCACTGGTCGATAGTAGCACCTATGTTCCTTCCCATGTAGTCATTCCCGATCTTGAATCTATCTATGATGCCCCGGAAGCAACAGAAGTGCGAAGTGCAGTTAGATTTCCTGAAAAGAAAGTTGATCCTGGAAGTGTTGAATGGACAGCCAGACAGCTTCGGACCAGCAAACCCGAAGTGGCTATTGGTGTCCTGGACATTTGGGCAAACCGTAGGAGGCGGGCGGAGGTTAGTTTGGAAACCATTGCAGAGTTAAACAGCTTGGATGATGAGCAAGTTGTTGAAGCTCTGAACGAGTTGAAAGGAAGAAGACGCTATATCCGAGGTTCTGGGAACCAAATGAACATCGATTTGGTTGCCAAAACACTCGATACCCAGAAGCGCTTCAAGCTATCAGCGTTACTGGACTGTGGATGCACGGGCAGTTGCATAGATGCTTCTTTTGTGAAGGCCAATAAAATCAACACAAAGAAGTATCCCCGTCCAATCCCGGTCTACAACGCGGATGGAACGCTGAATTCGGGTGGCCCTATTCGAGAGTACGTTGAAATGCTGCTCGAGATTGGCCAACACGTCGAAATCCTTCAATTCGCTGTTTCCAACCTAGGGAAAACTGAGATGTTCATTGGGTACGAATGGCTCAAACTGCACAATCCATCCATTGATTGGGCAAAGAACACTCTCAAGTTTGATCGTTGTCCGGCTAGGTGTGAGCCGCTAGGGGGGTGGGAGGATCCTGAATCCAACGACTCGTACCCGGAAGACCCTGAGCTCGAAGAGGGAGATCGTCTTCTTGTGGTAGACTTCCAGGAGGAACTGCGCATTCGCGCTTTTCAGACCAAAGCTGGCAAAGTGTCTGAAGAGAAATCCAAGAAGGACAAGCCCAAGTCCTTCGAGGAATCAGTTCCCAGGAAGTACCACGACTTCAAGGACTTGTTTGACAAAGAGAGCTTTGATGAGCTGCCTCCATCTAGGCCTTGGGACCATGTTATTGAATTGGTTCCCAACGCTAAGAATCTAGACTGCAAGATCTATCCACTCAGTCTAGAGGAACAGAAGCAGCTCGACGAATTTCTCGATGAGAACTTGAAGACAGGACGCATTAGACCATCGAAATCTCCTATGGCCTCGCCATTCTTCTTTGTCAAGAAGAAGGATGGTGCTCTTCGACCTATACAGGACTACCGGAAGCTGAATGATATGACGATTAAAAACCGTTATCCTCTTCCGCTTATCCAGGAGCTGGTAGACAAACTCAGCCAGGCTCGGTATTTCACCAAACTGGATGTCCGTTGGGGGTTTAATAACGTCAGGATCAAGGAAGGAGATGAGTGGAAGGCAGCGTTTAGAACTAACAGAGGGCTGTTTGAGCCTCTGGTTATGTTCTTTGGCCTAACCAATTCACCGGCTACGTTTCAGACAATGATGAACACAATTTTCAAAGATGAGATCGACGGTGGAAAAGTCATTATCTACCTCGACGACATCCTCATCTTCACTGAAACGTTGGAGGAACATGAGATCATGGTCCGGAAGGTTCTGCAGAAACTGCGTGCAAACAAGCTCTTTTTAAAGCACACAAAGTGCGAGTTTGAACGTAGTGAAGTAGAATACCTTGGCATGATTGTCTCGCACAACGAAGTCAGAATGGACCCTGCCAAAGTCCAGGCTGTTGTTGAGTGGCCTGAACCACGCCACAAGCGAGATGTCCAACAGTTCCTTGGATTCATGAACTTCTACCGCCGGTTTATTGAAGGCTTCTCTGGTGTAGCGAGACCGCTGTCTGCTCTGACTGGAAAAGGGGGGTGGCGGTGGACGGCTGTGGAAGCGGAGGCGTTTGCAGAGTTGAAGCGCCGGATCACGTCTGCTCCTGTCTTGGTCATCCCCAAGGCAAAGGGACGTTACCGGTTGGAGGCCGATTCGTCTGATTTCGCAACTGGTGGTATTTTATCGCAACAGCAGGAGGATGGTGTCTGGCGACCGGTTGCCTTCATTTCTCATGCTCTCAATGAGACTGAACGTAACTATGAAATCTATGACAAGGAGATGCTTGCAATCATGCATGCACTCTCTGAGTTTCGCCAGTACCTGCTAGGAGCGTTGGAGGACTTCGAGATCTGGACAGACCATAAGAATCTCGAATACTTCAAGAAGCCCCAGAAGCTGAACAGACGACAGGCGCGGTGGGTGGTGGAGATGCAGGAGTTTCACTTCACTCTACATCACAAGCCAGGCAAGGCAATGGCTAAAGCGGACTATCTCTCGAGACGAGCAGGTCATGAGAAGGGGGAGAATGACAACGAGAACGTAGTCCTGCTGAAGCCGGAGTTTTTCCGAGTTCATCATCATGATATCAGCGCCCTCAGCGATGAAATCATGACTCGGATTAAGCGTGCTTGGCAGCACAAAGACAAGCTTGTTGAGCGCGCTTTGGCCAACAAGGAGAAAGATTGGGAGGAGCTGGATGGGCATATTGTGACCTGGAAGCACCGGTTCTATGTTCCTCGAGACAAGAAGCTGCGGGAAGACCTCATCCGCTGGCATCATGATACTAGTCTTGCAGGACACCCCGGACGCTTCAAAACTCAGGAGCTGATCACTCGGAACTACTGGTGGCCGCGTTTGCAGACAGATATTCGTTCTTATGTAGAAGGGTGTCAGACATGCCAAAAGACTAAGCTGAGAAGAATGGCACCCCTTGCACCTCTGTCTCCGAACACGGTACCTACACGACCCTGGCAGATTGTCACTGTTGATCTGTTAGGCCCGCTTCCGATGTCAAATGGTTATGACATGATTCTGGTGTTTGTTGATCGATACACAAAGCGTGCGAAGTTCCAAGCATGCAATGTTGAGATCAACTCAATGGGCTTTGCCAAACATTACCGGGATCGTGTTTTCCGTGACCATGGGCTCTCTGAGCGGTTGATCCATGACCGAGGTCCACAGTTTGCTTCCCAGTTCAGTAGGGACTTGTGCAAGCTTTTGGGCATTAAGCAGAACATCACGACTGCGTACCACCCTCAGACCGATGGGCAGACCGAGCGAGTGAACCAGGACTTGGAGCAGTTCCTTAGGATCTTTGTCAATCATCGTCAGAGCGACTGGGCAGAATGGCTTGCCATTGCTGAGTTTAGCTACAACGACAAGATCCATACTGCTACTGGTCACACTCCGTTCTTCCTTGACTCTGGACAACATCCATGGAAAGGGATTGAGCCCAGAGGTACTGTGCGCACTCAGAGTGCCCAAGAGTTTGCAGACAACATGAAGAAGATCAGGGAAGAAGCAGAGTCGTCTCTTAAAGCAGCTGCAGAGACGATGAAGCGGTTCTATGATCGGAAGCGTACGGATGCCAGAGAATACAAAGTCGGGGACATGGTCTATCTCGAAGGCACCAACATCGAGACAGTCCGTCCGACCAAGAAATTCGATGACAAACGTTATGGTCCTTTCAAGGTCTTGCAGAAGATTGGCACTTCAGCCTATCGTCTGCAACTGCCTGCTTCCTGGAAGTCCAAACACCCTGTCTTCAATGAGGCTCTGTTGTCTCCCTACATCTCTCCCAAATTCCCCTCCCAGAAAAAGACCCCTCCGCCGCCGCCTGAGCTTGTTGATGATCACCTGGAGTATGAAGTGGAAGAAGTGTTGGATTCGAGGCTTAGGAGTGGAAAGCTCGAATATTTTGTGCATTGGAAAGGATACCCAAAGGAGGAAGACAGTTGGGAGCCGGTTGGCAATTTGACAGATAATGCCGGCCTGCTTGATGAGTTCCACCGAAAACACCACTCAGCCCCTCGCCCCCTACCCCGAAACGTCCGTTTTGTCTAAAAACCCATTGAAAACTTCACCACCACACCTCGTTTGCCTGGACATCTCTACAACTGGGAGAATGGGAAGATTGAATCATTCCGACCCATTGTGTGGACACAATCCTTAAGAGGGGGGTAATGTCATGAACAGATCGCTTATCGGACCTGATCCGGGCTTATCTAGCCTTATCGGAGCTGATCTGCGCTTATCTGAGCCTTATCGGACTCCATCTACTGTCAGACTCCTTATCCTGCACTGTAGATAACGTATATAGCATGATACTTATCATTGATAAGGACACTTCCATATTAGTTTAGGACACTCCCATACTTATCAGATCGTTCCCATGTCACCCACTAGTATATATACACCCCTGTAGTCGTTGTAGTCCCCAGTCTTGAGCTGGTCATATCTCCACTAGCAATATAGGCAATCCTTGTCCTTTTGAGCACAACCTTGGTCCACTTTGCATTGCCTGCATAGTATTGGCCAGTGTGTCTGACAGATATCCTTTCCAATGCACAAAATATTCGAGCTTTCCACTCCTAAGCCTCGAATCCAACACTTCTTCCACTTCATACTCCAGGTGATCATCAACAAGCTCAGGCGGCGGCGGAGGGGTCTTTTTCTGGGAGGGGAATTTGGGAGAGATGTAGGGAGACAACAGAGCCTCATTGAAGACAGGGTGTTTGGACTTCCAGGAAGCAGGCAGTTGCAGACGATAGGCTGAAGTGCCAATCTTCTGCAAGACCTTGAAAGGACCATAACGTTTGTCATCGAATTTCTTGGTCGGACGGACTGTCTCGATGTTGGTGCCTTCGAGATAGACCATGTCCCCGACTTTGTATTCTCTGGCATCCGTACGCTTCCGATCATAGAACCGCTTCATCGTCTCTGCAGCTGCTTTAAGAGACGACTCTGCTTCTTCCCTGATCTTCTTCATGTTGTCTGCAAACTCTTGGGCACTCTGAGTGCGCACAGTACCTCTGGGCTCAATCCCTTTCCATGGATGTTGTCCAGAGTCAAGGAAGAACGGAGTGTGACCAGTAGCAGTATGGATCTTGTCGTTGTAGCTAAACTCAGCAATGGCAAGCCATTCTGCCCAGTCGCTCTGACGATGATTGACAAAGATCCTAAGGAACTGCTCCAAGTCCTGGTTCACTCGCTCGGTCTGCCCATCGGTCTGAGGGTGGTACGCAGTCGTGATGTTCTGCTTAATGCCCAAAAGCTTGCACAAGTCCCTACTGAACTGGGAAGCAAACTGTGGACCTCGGTCATGGATCAACCGCTCAGAGAGCCCATGGTCACGGAAAACACGATCCCGGTAATGTTTGGCAAAGCCCATTGAGTTGATCTCAACATTGCATGCTTGGAACTTCGCACGCTTTGTGTATCGATCAACAAACACCAGAATCATGTCATAACCATTTGACATCGGAAGCGGGCCTAACAGATCAACAGTGACAATCTGCCAGGGTCGTGTAGGTACCGTGTTCGGAGACAGAGGTGCAAGGGGTGCCATTCTTCTCAGCTTAGTCTTTTGGCATGTCTGACACCCTTCTACATAAGAACGAATATCTGTCTGCAAACGCGGCCACCAGTAGTTCCGAGTGATCAGCTCCTGAGTTTTGAAGCGTCCGGGGTGTCCTGCAAGACTAGTATCATGATGCCAGCGGATGAGGTCTTCCCGCAGCTTCTTGTCTCGAGGAACATAGAACCGGTGCTTCCAGGTCACAATATGCCCATCCAGCTCCTCCCAATCTTTCTCCTTGTTGGCCAAAGCGCGCTCAACAAGCTTGTCTTTGTGCTGCCAAGCACGCTTAATCCGAGTCATGATTTCATCGCTGAGGGCGCTGATATCATGATGATGAACTCGGAAAAACTCCGGCTTCAGCAGGACTACGTTCTCGTTGTCATTCTCCCCCTTCTCATGACCTGCTCGTCTCGAGAGATAGTCCGCTTTAGCCATTGCCTTGCCTGGCTTGTGATGTAGAGTGAAGTGAAACTCCTGCATCTCCACCACCCACCGCGCCTGTCGTCTGTTCAGCTTCTGGGGCTTCTTGAAGTATTCGAGATTCTTATGGTCTGTCCAGATCTCGAAGTCCTCCAACGCTCCTAGCAGGTACTGGCGAAACTCAGAGAGTGCATGCATGATTGCAAGCATCTCCTTGTCATAGATTTCATAGTTACGTTCAGTCTCATTGAGAGCATGAGAAATGAAGGCAACCGGTCGCCAGACACCATCCTCCTGCTGTTGCGATAAAATACCACCAGTTGCGAAATCAGACGAATCGGCCTCCAACCGGTAACGTCCCTTTGCCTTGGGGATGACCAAGACAGGAGCAGACGTGATCCGGCGCTTCAACTCTGCAAACGCCTCCGCTTCCACAGCCGTCCACCGCCACCCCCCTTTTCCAGTCAGAGCAGACAGCGGTCTCGCTACACCAGAGAAGCCTTCAATAAACCGGCGGTAGAAGTTCATGAATCCAAGGAACTGTTGGACATCTCGCTTGTGGCGTGGTTCAGGCCACTCAACAACAGCCTGGACTTTGGCAGGGTCCATTCTGACTTCGTTGTGCGAGACAATCATGCCAAGGTATTCTACTTCACTACGTTCAAACTCGCACTTTGTGTGCTTTAAAAAGAGCTTGTTTGCACGCAGTTTCTGCAGAACCTTCCGGACCATGATCTCATGTTCCTCCAACGTTTCAGTGAAGATGAGGATGTCGTCGAGGTAGATAATGACTTTTCCACCGTCGATCTCATCTTTGAAAATTGTGTTCATCATTGTCTGAAACGTAGCCGGTGAATTGGTTAGGCCAAAGAACATAACCAGAGGCTCAAACAGCCCTCTGTTAGTTCTAAACGCTGCCTTCCACTCATCTCCTTCCTTGATCCTGACGTTATTAAACCCCCAACGGACATCCAGTTTGGTGAAATACCGAGCCTGGCTGAGTTTGTCTACCAGCTCCTGGATAAGCGGAAGAGGATAACGGTTTTTAATCGTCATATCATTCAGCTTCCGGTAGTCCTGTATAGGTCGAAGAGCACCATCCTTCTTCTTGACAAAGAAGAATGGCGAGGCCATAGGAGATTTCGATGGTCTAATGCGTCCTGTCTTCAAGTTCTCATCGAGAAATTCGTCGAGCTGCTTCTGTTCCTCTAGACTGAGTGGATAGATCTTGCAGTCTAGATTCTTAGCGTTGGGAACCAATTCAATAACATGGTCCCAAGGCCTAGATGGAGGCAGCTCATCAAAGCTCTCTTTGTCAAACAAGTCCTTGAAGTCGTGGTACTTCCTGGGAACTGATTCCTCGAAGGACTTGGGCTTGTCCTTCTTGGATTTCTCTTCAGACACTTTGCCAGCTTTGGTCTGAAAAGCGCGAATGCGCAGTTCCTCCTGGAAGTCTACCACAAGAAGACGATCTCCCTCTTCGAGCTCAGGGTCTTCCGGGTACGAGTCGTTGGATTCAGGATCCTCCCACCCCCCTAGCGGCTCACACCTAGCCGGACAACGATCAAACTTGAGAGTGTTCTTTGCCCAATCAATGGATGGATTGTGCAGTTTGAGCCATTCGTACCCAATGAACATCTCAGTTTTCCCTAGGTTGGAAACAGCGAATTGAAGGATTTCGACGTGTTGGCCAATCTCGAGCAGCATTTCAACGTACTCTCGAATAGGGCCACCCGAATTCAGCGTTCCATCCGCGTTGTAGACCGGGATTGGACGGGGATACTTCTTTGTGTTGATTTTATTGGCCTTCACAAAAGAAGCATCTATGCAACTGCCCGTGCATCCACAGTCCAGTAACGCTGATAGCTTGAAGCGCTTCTGGGTATCGAGTGTTTTGGCAACCAAATCGATGTTCATTTGGTTCCCAGAACCTCGGATATAGCGTCTTCTTCCTTTCAACTCGTTCAGAGCTTCAACAACTTGCTCATCATCCAAGCTGTTTAACTCTGCAATGGTTTCCAAACTAACCTCCGCCCGCCTCCTACGGTTTGCCCAAATGTCCAGGACACCAATAGCCACTTCGGGTTTGCTGGTCCGAAGCTGTCTGGCTGTCCATTCAACACTTCCAGGATCAACTTTCTTTTCAGGAAATCTAACTGCACTTCGCACTTCTGTTGCTTCCGGGGCATCATAGATAGATTCAAGATCGGGAATGACTACATGGGAAGGAACATAGGTGCTACTATCGACCAGTGAGTTCGTGCTCACTCCTGGTCCTCCTGAAAATCCTGGATGGACTTGAGCAATTCAGCTCTTTCGTCCTTGGTCATGTTTCGGACTGCAAACTGCATCTTCTGCTTTGGGCACCACCGCGCAATGTGACCAGGCTGACCGCAGTGGTAACACTTGCGGTTGTCTCTCTGCCTGTCCACATCCATCGCATCAGGGTCTTTTTCAACCCTTGTTTGCGGCACCTGCACAGCGGGCGTTTTCGCCTTCTGCTGTGTCTCAGGACGACTGAACGCAGAGCTATACTCTTTGCTCATGCGATAAGTCCTATCCACCGTTGAGGCCTCTTTGAGCCATTCTCCATACGTGGCTGGTTGCGGACGCAGGTTAAAAACTGCGGTGCGCAGACCAGGGTTGAGTCCCTGCTTGAAGAAGTGCAAGAGAGCCTCATCATCGAGCTTACTGGCAGGGGCAAGACCTTTGAAGAGCGTGATAAACTCATCAGCGGTCCCTTTGCCCTGCTGCAATTTTGTCAGCTTCCTCTGTGCCTCGTCCTTAGAAGACGTGTACTGGAAGTAGGCAGTGAAGCTGCTAACGAAACCCGGCCAGGTCGCGATATAAACGGTGTTGGGAACCCCATTAGAATGGTCTACAATGTTCTTTCGCTGTAGATCAGCCCAGTTGCCTGCAATATCACCAGTACCGCCTTTCACAAGAGAGAGCGCAAAGATGATGCGCTGCTTGTCATGTGTGATCTCTTGTCCGTCAAAGTACAAAGCTAGAGCATTGAGAAACGCTTCAACTTTGTCTGGCTGTCCATTGAAGCTCTCGGGTGAATCGAGCTTCAACGGCTTCTTCGGAGTAGGACGGGTGGTGTAGGCCTGAACAGCAGTAGCGATGCGTTCAGTAGCAACTGTGCTGCGCTCATTGAACCCAAGCAATGAATAGAAACTACTCAACAAGCTGCGAAGAGCAGCCCAAAGCAGAGTCCAGAATCCAGCATCAGTCAAGGATGGTGCAGTCATCCTTTCCTGATCGTCGCTCAAGTGCATGTAGACAGGGTCATCACGGGGTAGGCCTTGGAATGGGGAGGCCATTGTATGTAAAAACGGAGTTTGGGAAGTTTGTGTGTGTTGGTTGTGATTTGGATCTCGGATCCACGCGGTTGGAAGGGGACTACTGGCAGGTACCTGCTCTGTGCAAACAGATCGACCCTACAGCCAATAGCAAGCCCTTGGGAAGTGATACACAGAAACGGGGGTCTTCTTCGTCGATAGTAGCTCCAAGTCAAGAGCTGAAACTAAAGCCCAGTTGTTAAATCCTCCCAGATCAACGGATTGACTACCGTTTGTTTCTGGACGAAGAGAACCCTGCTACAGCCTGCTACAGACCCGGGGCAACAGTTGGCTTTAGAGAGTTGCTACCACGACTCTTTTGTCCCTACTGCCTTACTGACTAGGGCTACTACTAACTAAAGGGCTCAGGATTTATTGAAGATGAAAGGGGAGGTTCTAACTAAGTTGAGAGGATTTCGGAGTTGTGGGAGATAAGGATGAGATAAGAGGATGAGAGCGAGATTAGAGGAGAGGAGAAGGAGCACAAGGTTGGTTAGGGGAGTCTTGAGCTTTTGTCAGACACACTGGCCAATACTATGCAGGCAATGCAAAGTGGACCAAGGTTGTGCTCAAAAGGACAAGGATTGCCTATATTGCTAGTGGAGATATGACCAGCTCAAGACTGGGGACTACAACGACTACAGGGGTGTATATATACTAGTGGGTGACATGGGAACGATCTGATAAGTATGGGAGTGTCCTAAACTAATATGGAAGTGTCCTTATCAATGATAAGTATCATGCTATATACGTTATCTACAGTGCAGGATAAGGAGTCTGACAGTAGATGGAGTCCGATAAGGCTCAGATAAGCGCAGATCAGCTCCGATAAGGCTAGATAAGCCCGGATCAGGTCCGATAAGCGATCTGTTCATGACAATATCCAAAGGAGGAAGACAGTTGGGAGCCGGTTGGCAACTTGACAGATAATGCCGGCCTGCTTGATGAGTTCCACCGAAAACACCCCTCGGCCCCTCGCCCCCTACCCCAAAACGTTCGTTTTATTTATAAACCCATTGAAAACTTCACCACCACACCTCGTTTACCTGGACATCTCTACAACTGGGAGAATGGGAAGATTGAATCATTCCGACCCATTGTGTGGACACAATCCTTAAGAGGGGGGTAATGTCATGAACAGATCGCTTATCAGACCTGATCCGGCCTTATCTGGCCTTATCGGAGCTGATCTGCGCTTATCTGGGCCTTATCGGACTCCATCTACTGTCAGACTCCTTATCCTGTACTGTAGATAGCGTATATAGCACGATACTTATCATTGATAAGGACACTTCCATATTAGTTTAGGACACTCCCATACTTATCAGATCGTTCCCATGTCACCCACTAGTATATCTCCACTAGCAATATAGGCAATCCTTGTCCTTTTGAGCACAACCTTGGTCCACTTTGCATTGCCTGCATAGTATTGGCCAGTGTGTCTGACACTTTCGGATTCGATGGCAGACTAGGACATATGCCTAACGCGCGAGCCCACGTGAGAACTAAGGAAGGACAGACGCCAATCGCCGTACCAATGTACGGGAGTTCCCCGGCAAAGAAAGCTGTAATAGATGCGCAAATGGATACCTGGTTTGCTCAGGGCGTAATTGCTCCATCTCAGAGCCCGTGGAGTGCACCCGTGGTCATCGCTTACCGGAATGGGAAGCCCCGATTTTGTGTCGACTATCGAAAATTGAATGCAGTGACAATCGCGGACGAGTTTCCCATCCCGAGACAGACAGAGATACTATCTTCTCTCTCGGGGGCGCAAGTTCTTTCTTCACTGGACGCTCTATCGGGATTCACGCAACTCGAGATGGCTGAGGAAGACATAGAGAAAACGGCCTTCCGAACTCATAAAGGTCTCTGGCACTTCCTGCGAATGCCCTTCGGTTTAAAGAACGGGCCATCGATTTTCCAACGCGTCATGCAAGGGGTACTAGCGCCATTTCTATGGTTGTTCTACTTGGTTTACATAGACGACATCGTCGTGTATTCTAAATCCTACGAAGAACACATAGAACATCTTGATCAAGTCTTGGGTGCAATAGAAAAAGCTGGGCTCACTTTGTCACCAACGAAATGACATCTCTTTTACTCGTCCATTCTGTTGCTGGGGCACAAAGTATCCCGACTGGGGCTATCGACTCACCTGGAGAAAGTGAAGGCAATTTTGGAACTAAAGAGACCCACGAAGACTTCGGAGCTTCAAGCCTTCCTAGGCATGATGGTGTACTTCTCGAGCTTTATCCCCTTTTACGCGGATATATGCGCTCCGTTATTCCAGCTACTGAGGAAAGATGTGAAGTGGAACTGGGGAGTTCATCAGGAACACGCTTTTATCGAAGCAAAGAACTCATTGCAATGCGCACCTTTATTAGCTCATCCTATGGAAGGTCTACCATATAGACTGTACACCGATGCTTCCGATGTTGCGGCGGGTTGCGCCCTACAGCAAATACAGCCTATAGCCATCCGCGACCTGAAAGGGACAAAAGCTTACACACGTTTACGGCGGGCTTTCGACGAGGGAGCGCCAGTACCTAAGCTAACGGTCAAACTCAGCAATAAGGAGGACGACTCAGCCTACAATGATACTTGGGCGGAAAGTTTCGACGACACCATAGTACACATGGAACGTGTCATCGCCTACTATTCGAGAAGTTTCAAAGGAGCCGAGCAACGATATTCCACGACGGAAAGGGAAGCGTTAGCCGCCAAAGATGGGCTAGTCTAACCTTTCGTGGAAGGAGCACGGATACTATTGATCACGGATCATTCAGTGCTACAATGGGCACGCACATACAAAAATGCTAACCGTCGTCTTGCGAATTGGGGAGCTGTATTCTCCGCCTACGTGCCAGGCCTAGAGATCATTCACAGGGCCGGAAGAGTTCACTCCAATGTGGACCCCTTGTCCAGACTACCTCGAGACCCACCGAACTTCGACGCTCCTCGACGAGATATGGAACCGGAAGATAGTCTGGTCACCGACGCTATCCAAGCAGAAAAACTGGAGTTCGATGGAAAGGCCCAACGTGCAAAGAGAGCCACTTTCGTGGCATGGGATCTTGAGGACTGCGTTGAAGGAAAGCGTTCAGTATGGGCTACAACTCGATCGCACACAAGGACCGCTCGAGATTCAGGAGCTGATGGATCTTCAAAGCTGGGGGGGGTATACGAGGAAGAAAAGTCGGCACCTTTGGAAGAGCCCTCAGCTAAAGATGCCACAGAAGAGCCCTCAGAGAAGGATCTCAGGCCCACGAAAGATGAGGAGCCCGATGACGATGATAAGCCGTGAAATTTGCCAGCCTTGCAAAGTGCCTAGAAATAAGCATAGACACGCACATCGGAAGGATTATTCAACTGCGAGGCACACAGGCACCTAGTTCCGGAGGAACCTTACTCTTAATGACGGTCTCTTCCTCTTTTTCGGGATCAGATTTACGATAAGGGTTCAAAAGGACTAGTCGCGAAACATCATAAAAGCTATAGGACCTTAATTCTAATGCCGGTTTCTTCCTCTCTTTGGGAATCATACTTGGAATAAGGACTGAAAGCCGCTATTTCTACTACCCATGACCTATTGACGATAGGAATGGAAGCCGCAGGAGTCCAGTCGCCCAGGAATACCACAAATCCTCTCTAGTAATTTGTTGAACCAACGGGATAGTAATTTGGCAATGGAACATACCTTTGTGGTGGTTACTTTGTACACAAAGACGCGACGTGGCTGGTCACCTGATCAATATTTCTGCTGGAAATAAGACCACCGATTAATTCCGAATCGGAATTACTCGGCTAAATTCCATATATGGTTTCTTGGAGTGTCAACCGATCATGGCAGACTATTCGGAACAACATAACTCGAGCGTCCGGATGAAAGGACATATCATCTGGGGTATCTACAGAAAGCCATTACAGAGGGCTATTCAATTCTGAGATCCAGTAAGAAAAGGGAACCTGGGACAAAGCATTATCGAGGGATATTTCCACCTAGGAGGTACCCAATAATTCGGTGATAGATGATCGTGACGCCAGGGGTGGCAACTGTCAAATTAGTAGGCAAGAGACACTACGATCGGCCAATGGGGCGCCAGAACGTGTGCATACAATATAAACGGACGGCTAAACTGTACTATAAAATACCCGTAGCCTTGTAATAGCGGACATGTAAGCTATAATTTCGTAGAGTATATAAGTAGCCAGCAGTAGTGTAGTACAGCACCAAATCTGTCCCGAGAGAGTGAGGCGCTTGGTGGCCCTTACGTATTTAAGGCATTGTTTTGGGGCTTGTATTCCGTTGAATCAAGTTGGTTGTGGATTGGAATTAGTGATTGAGACCTCCGTGGCAAATTGATCGAGACCTCCGTGGCATTGATACAGACCTCCGTGGCAAACTGATACAGACCTCCGTGGCAAATTGATCGAGACCTCCGTGGCACTATAAAGACCTTTGTGGCATCCTAGGACAGGATAAACGTCCAAACAAACCAAGCCGGTTAATAGCCGTCATACCTTGAAATAACAAACAACCACTGTTCGACTTAATTGACACATCGTCCATTAAGGTCTAATAGCGCGCAATTCTTAATCATTCGAAAAGCTAAAAGCAAAACCAACCAAATATCTATCAAAGAACCAACTCTACTTTGGTCCCTTAGATCTTCTATCGATCTAATAAGACCCGTATCTCGTCAGGACAGTCAAGACTGTGTGCAATTGGAGTGTGTGGTGTAGTGGAAATTAGCATTATTGAGTGTTTGAGTTGTCTGATCTCACTTTGTGAGTTGAGTAAAACTCAGTCGTTCGATTTGGTGTTAGTTCAGTGCATTATATATCTCAGTGCTTGACCCTGAGCAACCGTTTCAACGTTAATTATCAATCTGAAGTACAAGACGTATTAAAGTGATATATATACTAAGTAGCTAATTGTATTCCATAATAGGAAGGAGGGTGGTTCTAAACAATAGAGCGTGTTGGAGGAAGTGATGATAAGTCCTAAGACAATAAGGAAGAAGATGAGAAGACGGATAAACGGGAAACGCTCAGTAATCCTTCATTGCGTAAAAACCCGATGATACACGGACGTCCAGAGGCTCCGGTCAATGACCGGAGCTCCGGCGGTACCAGAGGTATCGGAGGGGGGCGGATGATGGCCAGGAATTGGCCGGACGTCAGAGGGAGGCTGCACGGATATAACAGGTGGAGATACGTACACAATGGCAAACAGCAACTCGTCGTATGCATGCAGTCCATTTGTTTGGTTCCGAAGCCGATGCCATATCAGGACAACTTGAAAACTCTTGCGTCGCGTCAACATCACAGGTGCGTAGGACTGTGACTGTTCGCGTTGAGAACTGACGGATGTCCGTCAGTCGTCCATCCTCCAGAGCAAGAAGAAACCCAGGCGCAATCCCCACTTACCATGACCGAACCTGTGCGACCCCAAATTCTGGTTTCTGGTTGATGTACTGCGTGGTGGGACGGGCGGGTTTTCAAACAGATGTAGACGCGGTTGGATGCCGTGCGTTTTTCGATTTCAGTGGATTCGATCCGCGTCGATTGTCCTTATGCGCTCGTCGAAACATCGACTCGATTCGCGCTGGTGGGTTGCGTGATGTGCGGAATGCCTGGGCCTCCGGTTGTTTTTCTTCTCAACTCTGAATGTCGATGTCAACGTTATTGAACGGCTGTGGGTCGAAGTTGGGACCCAGTTTTCTTGGCGTTGGTGTGCCTTCTTTACTCGACTTGGCCAACTTCATGGGCTTAACCGAAAGAATCCCAGCCATCTGTGGCTGCTGCGGTACTGAGTTGTTAATTTATTTCGTTAATTGATATACATACACACTTGCGATAAATATGATAATGGAATCTACTTAACTACTCAAGGGGTAATCTTGTCGGCAGCGGCAACGACGCACAACGCGTCGGGCGGCGTCGTCGAGGTCAGGGAGCTCTAGAGGAGTGACTGGGAGGATAGAAGGTCTTTTAGATCAAAGGATTTGGTTGAGAACTCAGTGAGATATGCTTACCTTTACCAGAATCTAACTTGAGTCACAGTTCTGATCAAATCATCGATGGGGACGACGCGAAACGCGTCAGACGGCGTCGTCGAGGTTGGGGACTCTAGATGAGTTACTGAGAGAGCAGTGGGTCCTTTAAATCAAGGGATTTGGTCGAGAACTCAGTGAGATATGCTTACTTTTCCAGGACTCTAACCCAGACATAGCTCTGATCGAATCAGCGATGGGGACAACGCGAAACGCCTCGGCCGGCATCGCCGAGGTCGGGAAGCTCTAGACGAGCTACTGGGAGGGCAGAAGGTCATTTAGATCAAGGAATTTGGTCAAAAACTCGGTGAGATATGCTTACTTTTCCAGGACTCTAACCCTGGGCACAGCTTTGATCGAATCGCCGATGGGGACAGCGCGGGAATGGCGTGACGGCGGCGGAGGCCTCGGGGACCTCGAGATGAGGTTCTGAGAGGGCAGTAGGTCCTTTAGATCAAGGGATTTGGTGGAGAACTCGATGAGATATGCTTACTTTTGCAAGAATCTAAGCCACATGACATCTTTGATGGAAACAGCGATAGGGACGACGCGGGAATGGCGGGACGGCGGCGAAGGGCTCGGATACCTCGAGATGAGGTTCTGGGGGGGCAGTAGGTCCTTTAGATCAAGGGATTTGGTGGAGAACTCAATGAGATATGCTTACTTTTGCAAGAATCTAAGCCACATGACATCTTTGATGGAAACAGCGATAGGGACGACGCGGGAACGGCGGGACGGCGGAGAAGGGCTCGGATACCTCGAGATGAGGTTCTGGGGGGGCAGTAGGTCCTTTAGATCAAGGGATTTGGTGGAGAACTCGATGAGATATGCTTACCTTTACAAGAATCTAAGCCACGTCACAACTTTGATCCAATCGGCGATGGGGACGACGTGCGAACGGCGGGACAGCGGCGGAGGGCTCGGAGACCTCGAGATGAGGTTCTGGTGTGTCCGAAGGTATGTTGTTACAAGGTATTATGTGCAAAATTGACCCACTTGTACATACCTTTGCAGAAGTCCAAATATCTATCAACCTCTGATTAAATCGGTGATGGTGACAACGCGCTGAGACGGTGGCTCTCGAAGTAAGGCGGGAAATGTGCTACTTGCCGCTAATGCGAGTGGACAAACGTGCTATCCACTAACAACACCAACAACTAATAAATCACTAACAACCTATCGCTCCTCTTGTGTGAGTGCCGATGTGAGGGTAGTTCGGGGTTTGAATCAACGATTACACTGGGGGCAGGCTATGATCTCCGGGCCCCGCAGATAGGCCGGAGATTGGACGGAGATCAATTATCTGCGCCAAATATTCCGGCCATCTACGGGGCCCGCAGATGGCCGGAATATTTAAAATAATCTGATTATCTCCGGGTTATCTCCGGGCCCCGGAGATAACCCGCAGATCCATAATCTCCGTAGCATCTGCGGACCATCTGCGGGGTCCGCAGATTTTGAATCTACGGACCCCGCAGATCATCCGGAGATCTTGAGCCAAAACATCCCAGAAAGGGAATAAATGTGTGCTTCTAAGATACTTGAATAGGTAATTGTTCATGGGCCTGCGTTGTACATTTTCTATCTGTTCGAGGAAACTCAATGTGAATCCTTCTTCAGTGCAAGGCAGCACTTTCCCGAGTTTGTACTGGCACGGATTTGACACATCCTACTTGCTGGAACCACAGTGATGTACTGTAATCTGCCTTCGGACTAAGGGATTGGGTAGCACATTTTTCCTTGACTTCTACATACAGTAAAGTGCTGGAAAGACACGAGGGAGGAGGTACGCACAACCAAACAAATCTTCCTCGTATCAGCTCGCATCACTCGAAGGCCTCGCTCAGCTCTCGACTTGGAACGCCCACACATGTTAGGTTGTCGAGCACCGTGCGCTACTCCCTCTCCACCACCGCTGCCCCCATCTCCCCCCGTTGCTGCTCCGCTTGAACCCCCGAGACGTCGCAGCCACCTCGCAGGCCTCTTGGTGTGACCCGGGGCGGGATGTGGCCTCACAGACGTCGCGGTGCGGGCCTGGGAAGAAGAATATCACGGATGAAAAAGAATCGAAATGTCAGAAATGCGCTAGCGCGAGATAGCGCACACCCGCGCAGCACGATAGGCCTGCGCGAGAAGTAGCGCACACCCGCACGTTGCGTTGTGCCTCGCCACGAGACACCTGTAGCTGACCAAGATCGTGAGGGAGAGGCGGGCGGGTGGCGTGTGGCACGTACTGGCCCCGAATACAGGGAATGTGCACCCGCCATCGATACATGCACTACAGGCGCATGCAATAGTGCGCGCTGTAGGGTGTGCTCTATGAGATAATAAGTCTCTACACTACAATAGAGCTGAGGCGCGAGGCACTTACCAGCGTCGTGCGTGCAATCGCAGTGCATGACATACACTCGGAGTGCACGGCCATTGCGCAGCTGCGGTGCATTCGCGACCCGTGCCCACGCGCCCGAAAGAGCTGGGACTACAGGTAACTGTGCATGCACCGCGTGTACACGTGTATATTGAGCACACTCAGGCGGGGCCGCGCCGAGTCGCGCATTCACGGCCACTACGCGCGCGCTGCCAGCCGCTCAACCGCACAGGTTTCGCTGTGCGCGCCGAAACCTGCGCCGGCCTTACGTGAGACGGAGGAGAAATGCGAAAAAAAAAACTCACATTTATGCTTGCTGCTGAAGCGACGACGAAGCCAAGCCAGGGAACTCGAACAGGCCCATTCTGACCATGGAAAGGGCACAAGGGGACCGAGACGATGCTGTAAGTACGTGAGTTGGAGGGAGAAGGCGAAAGAATAGCAAGAAATACTTACATTTGTGCAAGGCTATATTTGGTGAGTCCTCGCGACATGCCGGCGTGTGGGCTTGTGCATCGCGTCGGAACGTTTGGTACATCGAGTCCAAGCACAACACATACGGTGCAACGGAAACGTCACATTGTGCGTGCAGGGCTCTCGCTCAGCCCGCAGCGGCGCACATGATGGAACACACATCCTTCATGCAGCATAAACCGCGGTGGCGAGCGTGAGAACTACACTGACACCCCAATGTGCTGATGTCCCAGCCGCGCACACAGGACCGTTCGCGAATTCGCGCCGAGCGGTATGTGTGCGGCAGTATCCATATTGCACGTCTGCGATGGGTTGGTACCAGCCCAGCGAGGCATGCGGGGCTCGAGGACCTGCGCATCCACGACCTGTGCCTGCATGCCCCGATGTTTGCCATGGCTCGAAAGAGCGCGGCAGAATCGCCTCGAGCAGCATGTCGCGTAAAGCCATACCTGTAAAATTTGAATTATTAAAGATTGAGTTGGTATTTGCAGACTATCAGAGTAAATAGCAACGCACCTGCTGCCTGCACCTACACACACCAGTTGTATGGCCTCGGATTCATTGAATCGCTCCCGTTGGTGCTAAAAAAACAGCGCAGAGCAGATGTTGTGCCCTGGTCCCGGGATGTCGTCCTGATGAACGGAGAGCCGGGCACGAGACGGGAAAACTTGGGCATAGGTGCATATGCTATTTCATCGAGTTGGCCGTAGTCTGTTGGGGCATGTAGGGGGCAAAGCGCGTTGGCGTCGTGGACGTTGGTGACAAGAAGAGTAATTGTTTGGCTATGCTTGGCTAGGTGACTCCCTCTTACCTTTCGTTATTCCTCTCTGTCCCTGCATATTGGATGATTTAAAACATCCATCATTACACGTCCTCTTTTTTTTTCCTGGAGGACCCAAGGTCAAGGGACGCGTCAAATGAATTTATTTGGTGCAGTACGCGAATAAAGTGGGCGTAGTTCGCGTAAGTACTTACCTTAGTTCGCATTTTGGAAAACGGCGCAAATCGCCGCCAACGAACTCCATTGATGACGGTAGCGGCCGGAGGCAGTAGACGAAGGATTCATCGAGCTGAACTTGAAGTTGTTATCAAGTCCATAAGAATGGAGGGCAATGATCTTACCATCAACGTCACAGTTGGAGCGCGGGGGAAGATACTGAGCGGGATGAGGTTCTCCGTTGTGTAGTCCCCGACGAGCCCCAACGTGCGCCCTGGAGAGCCGCGCCGGGGCCGAAGAAGACAGCGCCTAGCGCCTTCTGGACCCGGGGCTTCGTTTGCGCATGCCCAAGGTCGCCTGGGTACCTGCCGGGGAAGTCTGCAACGAGATCGTACACCAGCAACAAGAATTCTACCAGAAAATAGCGCGCGTTGCCACCTTTGAGGGGGTTCCCTGCAGAGTCCAGGGTCAGAGGATTGAACCAGGAAACCGCCAGACAACGTATCAACGATGTGGAGATTGGTAGAAGTTATGGGATGTCAGATAAACAGGAGGAATTCAGCTGGAGAAAGACAAAAGGGGAACCAGATGAACCAGCGACCGGATTTTCGCTCAATTCTCCCAGTCAGTAGTCTCCCAGAGGCAGCCGTGTAACCGTCGAACCTTCGCAACCTCAGGATAGTCAGATCAAGGACATCCTGAGGCACGAAGGTTCCTCTAAGGTTCCTTGGAATTGATGAGCTACTCTGCCTCAGGGAGACTACCTGTAAGTCTTGGTTCCAACTTGGCACGCGATTCCAATTGATGCGGTTGAAGTGCACGTTTATGAGAGATGCCCACAAGGCGGGTTCTGCGTGTCCACTGGTAAGATTCATTCAAATTGAACGCTGTGTATCTCGCATCAACTCGCACCGCTCGCATCAACATCGTGTAGGATTTGTGATAACGAGAGTGATGCCGAGCCTCAGCGAGGTGCGAACAACTTCAAGTGTAGTCAAGAAGCAAATAGTTCAAGATACTGAATATAAGTACATTGGGTTTAACGATTATGGAAATCATGGACGTATTACGATAGCAACAGTCTATAAGACCAAATCGAATCGAACTTTGGAAGAAGACTCACGGAAGAGCGCCTCAAAAAGATACGTATCGGGTCAAAATCTGAGAATGCGATACTGACGTTAGTGGGGCCCCGAACTTTGTAGCGTCGAACTTCGCTTGTTCTTGGCCCGCCCTCTTGCTTTATTTCTTTCCTCGAGGTGCTGCATATCCTTGTCTTGGGGACCCCGGTGCGCATCCACGACGCGCATCCCACCCGTTCGGGTTTGAGCCCGCCGAAGCACGACACGCGTCGGGGTTAGCGAGCCTCTGGAGGTCAAGACGCCGCCGTAAACACGTCGAATTGAACGGCGACGGGCTGGAAGAAAATATTAGACCAACAGGGAATAAGGGGGGACGCACTCGATGCGTTCGGCGGATGGCCGAAAATCAGATGATAATTGGCAACTCGCAGGGAGGATAGATGCAAAGAACACTTGAAACATCGCATTGGTAAGAGATACAACGGAAAGAGAGGCACGAGAACGTACAAGTCGCGCGTACGTCCCGCTCGCGGGAACAAGAGATCCTAAATCCGAACATCGGCCTGGCGCGGCGCATTGCCGATGCGTCCGAGGGATTCTGGTAGCCGGCTTGACTTGAGACGTCACCCGAAATGCGTCAAAATGAACTCAAAAAGACGCTGGACGTAATATTAGAACAGTAAATAAACGGAGTCAAGGCGGACACACTAAACACACTTGCGAGATTTCCAGATAATCTCAAGAAAGTGCTACGCGTCGACGGCAGAAGGGTCTAGTACCAGACTACGCTTGATGAGGGCGAGAGTGGTGACGTGAGAAGGGTGGTGTGAGTTTCTGTGGGTTCGGAGCCCATTACGCCTCGTCCCTCCTAAGGATGCAGCAGCGCGCAACCAGGAGGAACGCAGGGCAGGCGGTGCTCGGACGCGGACGTTGGTGGAGGATGGAGTCGTACCCGGGACGGCGAGTAGACAAGGACCCCGGGCGGCGCAGCGACGAAACTGGGTGGCTCCGCGTCTGTATCGCGAGGGGGGACGGCACAGGCCTTGTGCTATGCTCGCCGGCTTGGACGGCACCATCGTGCCCGAAATGGAGACGCGAATGGACAAGGGCTTGGTCGGGTAGGAAACCAGGCGAAGCGCCGACGAAACGGGGCGGCGCCACCGCCGATGCTCACCCACGCATCCGCCAGCTCACTGTCTGTCGCGCATTCACCGACGCACCACGCATTGTATCCAGGTCCGGGCCCCCACGCACACGGCTAGATAGATACAAACGCGGCGAGTTGGCGGAGAGCCCACGCACAGACGCACAGAGGAGTCGCAACGCACCGTGCTCTCACCCGTGTCATCCTCGAAGGGCGCGGACGAGGGGCCCTTCATTCGGACCTCTCTCCCCGCACCCGCACCGGCACACTCGCTCCTTGCCGAGGGCGATTCCACTCGAGACAACGACCGCTCATCGCTCTCCACCGCCGAAGTCAAAGGTGCGGGCGGCGTGCTGCCACACATACGAGCTTGCGCGCCGCAGTTGTTATCTCGAGGCGCGCGAGTGGGCGTAACACGTGCATCCCTTGCTGCCCCGCCACCGCTGGTAGCTCGGCAGCTCGTCCGCCTTCGCACTGCGCACCTCCCATCCCCTCCCCTCGCCCCGCGTCTGCGCTTCCATCACCGATCCATGGTCGGCAACAGCATACAACGACGACAGTGCAGCACCCAGCGCCCTCCTTCGATCGCCACCCTCTCCGGAGTACTCAGCCATCCGCCCATCATCCTCCCCTCACTTCGCCGACGCTCCCACCCCACACACCAAACTCTGCGGCGGCGCTCCACAGCCTCCAGTCCCACGAGTTACACGCATTGACATCCGATACTCGTCTCCATCTTCCTCATCCTCCATCCTGTCCTCACGCCCACGGGAGGCGTCCACACCGCCCCGCGCCACACGCACAAGGACATCGCCGCCCGGCGTCATGCGCACCTCGCGCATGTGGATGGACAGCACCGCAAGCACCTCGTCGTGGCCGGGGTGACATTCGTGGACTCCAATTCTCGTGTGCTCGCATGTATGCGGGGCAGCGATTGTGCGCACGTCGCGGATGTACCGTATTCTTCACCCGTGAGAGGCAACTGCAGCGCGACCGTACCACACGGGCAGGGATCGTGCGATTGCGGATGGAAATGGAAGGCGCCCAAGCGCCTCGTCGCCGCGGTGAGATTCGTGTACTCCCATTCGGGTGTGCTCAACGGCGGGCATGTGTGCAACGGGATGAGCTGGGTCGTGTGCGTTCTCGTCTGGAGGGGACAGCGCCGTGGGCGCCGCACGCTGAGTAGTGGAGTGCTGTGAGGTGCGCGCAAGGATTTTATAGTGGCCCCTGAGCGCGTTTGCTAAAATCGCAAGCCGTCGTATGGGGGTGTGATGCGGCATCGGGGTTTGTGTGCGCACCAGCACTGGCTGAAAGGATTCGCATGCCGATGTCGAGCGATACGAGCGCAAGCGTAAACGCGCCGTACTGGAAGCGTGGCGCATGGGAGACGCGTAACTTAAGAGTGGTGCGGTGCTTCGTGCCGCCGCCGCGCATGCAGGGCTTGAACTTGACACAGCTGCAAAAGTTACATTAATCGATGAGAAAGATGCATGGAAAGATTCGGATGCGGGTACCGTAGTTGAGCCCGCGGCAACTCCGAATATCGCAAAGAACGGCGGAAATCGCCGCCGACGAACTCCATCGATGACGGTGGGGGCTGGAGCCGGATGAAGAAATCATCGAGCTGAAGTTAAGTTGTTAACGTCGATGGTAATAAGATGCAGGGCAATAGCCTTACTGTCGTCGGCATAGTTGGAGGGCGGGGGAGGATACTAAGCGAGATGAGGTTTTCTATTGTGTAGTCCCCGCGGGCGCCGGGTCGAAGAAGACAGCGCATAGCACCTTCTTGATGAGCTTCGTATGCGCGCGCTCAAGGGTTGGACGACCCTCAGCGTGTTATGGGTTGAACGATATTGTATAGAAGGGGAAGGCGGTAGCCCGAGGTCACGTCGGCGAAGTTTGATCTACGCTCGAGTACGCAGCGACGATGGACATCGAGGCCCGCTCTGGTAGGCGAATCCGAGTGATTTGACTTCGCCGGCGTGGCGGAGCTGAAGCTGCGCACCTTGGGAAAGGCCCGGAAGAATGGCGATGAAATCACTAATCTTGGGGTCAGACTCGGCGTCATTGATTGACCTAACGGAGGATAAATCGTAGTCAGTTTCAAGAAGGTGAACCGCGTACTCTCTGCACTGGGAGGTACTGTAGACCGAATTCGGACGGAATGACTGAGAACAAAAGTAAGGATTCTTAATGGGAGCTCGCGTTTCGCGCATCACTATTAGTTTTGCCAGCGTGGACGATGGTTTTACCCCCGTGTAGGCGGCAAAGGCACCCAGCGGTTTTTTGAATCCAAGCATCCCATGCAGGGTTATCAAGATGCACCTGTTATCGTCTGTCAAGTGGAGAATCAAGGTCAGCATCTTCAAACCAGGTTGAAACCGCACCTTCTCGGAGGACATGGTCACGGACGACAGCGGGCTCCACAGTGATGAGCCCTGACGCGAGACGGGCGAGAGGAATGATGCGGGGTCTGTGACGAGGTGTGCTAGCCGCTGCAAGGGCGCCATGTGTAAGGGATGACGGGGATTCCGCAACGAACAAAGAAGGAAGGAGCGTGGACATGGCGCATTTTCAATCTTGGTGGTGCGGACGACGGGGGATAGATTTCTCGAATAAATGAGAGTCGATTGAAGTTTGCACAATCAAAGGCGCAAATCTTTGATTCCCGACACGCATCACTCCGAGCTCGCTCACTCTACTGGTAGGCTGAGTACTACTGCTTCTTTCCTGACGCCAAGTCCTGACGCTATTGTTAAATGCATTGCAACTAGTTTCCAATGTCAATGGCGTCGTATAGCTGCACCTTGAAGTACGAATCGTCGAAATGATGCACCCTAACAGATCCATCCTTCCACCAGACGCATAACACGTCCCTGCCGGATGTACTGCGATCCTAGTTTAAAATTAATGACTGACCAGATGTTGAATGGGGAACGTACGTATTTCTAGGACCAAATGCCCCTTAACAGGACCGACTTCTTCCTCGTAAACCTTGTGCCAAAAGGGGGTCTCGAATTTACCCTGCCGCAGGGAAGTAGTCGTGACGTTCATTGCTTCTTGACCTCCGCCAAGAACCTGATCACGATAAGACGGGGAGAAAGAAATGTAGAAAAAGTGCGCACATATGGCCGCGTCAGCGCAAGTGCGGCACTGTTTAGCGGTGTCTCCGTCGAATAAGTCTTGGTGACCATTACAGTAAGGTTTTGGTGTAGTATATCCGGGCAATCTTGTCTTTGCTGCTGGTAACGCAGTACGTGTGATCTTTGCTTAGCTGCTGGTCCGTTACGACGTCGCTATGCGCGCTCATCGTTTTCGATCCCCTCGCCTGTCTTGACGTTGAAAAGCCTGAGTGAGACCTTTCCCGACTCATGATAATGTTCGGCATCAGGGTGAAAGCGCAGACCGTCGCTTTACTTTGAAGAAGTAGAGTGGTTCCTCGGATTCTAGAGTGATTTAGCCATCGAGTTGGATAAGGTGAGCACGATTTGTCCCATCGCCCTCTCGGTTCATGTCAAACACTCGAATAGCGCATTGATCCCCCGTACGCTGCTCTGTTATGCACACCACCTTGGTATCATCCTCGTTGAACGCCACCCCTTGACTGCCGTCGGGAACTCCCAGGTATAGAGACATTCCCCTGTTGCCAGCTCCATAGCCGCAGGGTGTTGTCTGCTGAGCCAGAAACGAGGAATTGTGATTCTCCTATGAAGATTTGATTAGCACAGGCAACGAATAGGATGATAAAGTGGAATATACAATCGACGTCGACGGTCCACACAGTGCCATTGTTACCATCATAGGTGCTTAATCTCTCACCGCTGTGGGAGTACCAGGTGTTGATGACAAGGTCTTTTGAGCAGGAGAAGAGAAGGTCGCCCTCGGCGTTGAATATCATGATGACCTGGAGACTTTAGTTATTTTGCGTAATAGATGCAGCAACCTTGCAGTAGAATCGGCCTCTAAATACTATCTCAACAAGACATGGCTGCTGAGGAACGAAAGACGAACCATTTTCGCGGATGAAAATTATCTGGAGGCGGGTGTGTTGTGCCTTTTTATTTTTTAAAGCTTCGGATAATATGAAGCCGCCAGGTGAAGTCTTCGTCATAGGTCAATTCCCAAGACTCTGCGGACTCGAGGCAGCGCCAGTTTGATGCTTCAAAGCTCCAGTGGTATCCATATATCAAACTGCATTGAAGGATTTTCCAGGGAATGCGGGCAGTCTGCAGCGACATGTCCATGGCTTTCGCGATCCTCGCAGAACAACTCCGCTCAAGATTAACTCGATGCATCCTTCAAAAGAAATGAGTCAGACAAAAAAGCGGAAAGAATCGAAACAGCTCACTGGCAAAGACCCTGCTGACAGAAGAGAACACGAAAAGATATCGTGACCGGGTTTTTCACAAATTTCGCGTACGCCTTCCGTATCCGAAACATCAGAACCAGCCACGCTCCCGCTCCGACGCTGCGCATCGACAACTTCGCTGCTTCCTTTGGAAGATTTGCGCTGACGCAGCTTGTCCTTCGTTCGTTCCAACTCCTGTTCGAGCTCATCCTCGCGATAGATCTGCCAACTGTCAAGAAAAAAAGTGCCATAGAGTGATCCGGTACTCACCTTGGCTCAATCAGTGCCTCTAGTTCGCTGATCTCCTTGTTAAGCTGAGAAAATGAGCAACATAAGAAAATAAAACCGTGAAAACATTGTACATCATGTGCCACGTGTGCACTCTTCATCTCCGAGTCCGTCAGGCGCTTGCGCAGCTGCTCAATCCCCATCTAAAGATAATCAGGTTGAACGAGACCCGTGTTCCCTCGTTTCCTGACCTCGGGCTTGGCTTTCTGGTTCTTCATCAGGCGTTGCAGAGACGCTGTGTCTCCCGGCGGGCCCTCGTCGTCGAGGGCGTTCTCCTCTCGCGCTAAGCTGTTATGAAGGTTTTCTTCCAGGATCTGGACCTCCTGCTCGAGAGTCACCAGAGCTAGAGTCGAAGGAGAACAGACAAAAGGCCGTTACCTGACGCAATTGTTCAGCCTCAGTGACCAGGTGAACCATATCCTTGCTCGAGGGAGGCGACCTACACGACCGCGAGGCGGATAGGATAGTACTCCACGTAAACTCCAGGCAACGACCTACCCGTTCGTCACGTCCCTTGCTGATCGACGACACGCGAAAGGAGTTGGATGAGGCGGCGCCCGAGTTGCCGCTGTCGAATTCGTTGGGAAACAGCGAACACGGGCCCCGCGGGTGCGTGTGCGACAATCAGGTACGTGTTCATGCGTAATATTCTGTAGCCGTTGATTGAACTGAATTGTAGCACAGCGGACTTCGTTCCCCCTCGCGCGCAACAGCCCGAAAGCACCGGCGCCGCGTGTCGCTGCCGAAGATTCCTTGTGTCCGCGGATGCAGAAACCGGCGGGACGCCGTTGATTCCCGAAGGAAGTACGCCAATGTCTGAATCACATTTACGCCGTCGGGCCCAAGATGCGATACGCCCGCCCACGTTGGCGGTTGGGGCGTGCGTGACTACGACGAAAGTAATCAGTCAGACACAGAGACGATGAAGAATGGGAGAGCAAAAGCAGACCAGGTGCGGAGAAAGGTAAAGAGGACGAGGTACAGTACAGTATTAATGAATGTAGGGGTTAAATTTACTAGAAAAATGCGGCAGGCAAGAGAGGGAATGAAGTGCAGGAGTACTCGCCACAAATGTTCAAACACTCGTGGCCTACGCCCGCACGCTACGCTGGAGCACTCTTTCACGGGCGGGAGACCAACGCAGGATCGCATCTTGTGTACTACGGGCGGTCGTCGGCGTCCCATGGATATAACCACGGGTGGAGCGGCTAAGCACATCCCGCATCCGAGTACGACTCGAGCTTGAGGGGGCGGAATGTACTTGTGCGCGTACATCATCCGCATGCCGACAGAATGTGTCTGGATGCAATCTTGATACATGGGCATCGAAACCCTCTTCGAATACGTGCGCCGCTGCACACCGTGCCGTGTCAGAGTCCTTGCCCTCGATTTTGTCTCTGCGACGCGGGTAAGCTTGTAATGAACGGTATAAAGAGAGCAAGGCCATATTTAAGCGGTCCTTCGTTCTTGACTGTGCGTCGATTTGAGGTCACTGGCTGCGCCGACTCTGGCAGAGTCGGCGCGGAGTTACGCTGTGTTTTCGATATCTACGTATAGGAGGACTGACGGATGTCCGTCAGTTCTCGACGCGAACGGTCACAGTCCTACGCACCTGTGATGTTGACGCGACGCGACTGTTGAGCAGAGCATTTTCAAGTTGTCCAGAAATGGCATCGGCTTCAGAACCAAACAAATGGACTCTACCCGCCATAATTGCTGCTCGTCGTTGAATTCGCTTGCGCGCAACTGGGCCTATTCGCGGCCCTCGCTCCTTCTGTATCTTCCTCCACCTGGTCCAAACTGCGCGCTTCCGCGCGTATGCACCCCCCGGGAAACTCGCGAATAACACGCCTCCCACTGGCAGGATTCTGTCCGAATTCAACTTGTGGCGCTCGGGATGCCGCGGTCGTCGACGATTCTGCATCGGCCTCGGCGTCTGGAGTCTCTGCGCATATCCCTCCTCCATGGCCATTTCTCCTCGCAAGCCTCCCGCTTCGCCCTCAGCGCTCAGCGCGCGATCCACCCTCCTCCCTCTCACGTCCATCGGGAATTCACCTCGACGCGGAAAGGGAAGGAAAGACGGCTACCCAGCGCCGCGGAAGGCTCCACATCCCCTTGCCTCCGCGTCGCAGGGAGGCCTCTGCCGCAAAAGTTGCAGTAACCGAACCCCGAACCGGCGGCGTCGTGCAACAGCGGACGCGGCTTTCGTCCCAAGCACGACATCCACGAGCGCTGCGCTCGGAGTCGGAGCGGCGAGTCTATGCGGCGATGGGAAGAGGGGCCCGTCGGGATGGTATTGATATTCCGCCAGGGTAGTACGCATACGTGTACATGGAACCACGTCTATGGTCGCAGTCGAAGTCGGCGTCCCGAGCCCATCGGCGCGTAGAGTGGAGCGGAGTGGGGAGGACGGCGCGTCCCGGTTCTACTCCTCCGCAGTCCGCATCCACCTTCATTCATCCATCTCGATCGCCCCCGTATCCCGCTCTTGTCCGCCTCCCGCCAACAACAACTGCTGCTGCGCCAAGTCGACGTGCCTTGCGCGGCGCCGGATGACCAAGCGATATGTGCTCTGGTGCGTACCCGTGCGTGCGTGCTCGATCCTACTCCCCGCATCCTCCATCCCAGCCTCGACCCACACCCACCCATTCCCATCCTCACTCCTCATTCCATTTTGCGATCCAAGCACTGTGATCCCCACAGCAGGAACACCCGCCAGCGCGCGTATACAGTCACGGTCCCCTCACTCGACTGGTGCACCCTCTACCGTGCCAGCCTTGACCTCGACCACCGCTGGGAGGGAAAGGCCGATGCTGCCTCGCCACCGTGGGAACCGCGCGCCACTGCTCTCGAGGGGCATGCCGATAGGTGACTTCCTTTTCGTCCCTTCGAAAAAAATGTTGATACCTTACAGCGTCTACTGCCTCGAACTCTCGCGCACCCGTCAGCCGCAAGAGGGCGCCTCCTCGGAATGTTCGCGAACCTGCACTGCGGGAGCGTGCTGTGCCTCAAATTTGAGCTGAGGCCGGAGAAGGTGCTGCCCGAATCCACCCACTGACCCCGACAAGTATTTGCTGCGTGGGCTCCTGGTGACGGGGAGACGCGATTGCATGTGGGGCCTGTGGACGGAGCGCCGGGGCGTGGACGCACCTGGCGGGTAGCAGCATGCTGGATCTGCGGATGGACGAGCGGTGGATTGGTAGATGGCACGTGTTTTTTTTTTTCTTTTTTCTTGAGTGTTTAAAACAACGTGACTGATGTTGCGCCTGTAGCTCCAAGGACACGGCGATCCGCTTGTGGGCGCTAAATCCACTTGCTCTGCACCACGCCGTGTGCGGGCACGAGGGCCCCGTCAATGCCGTGAGGCTGCAGAGCGGGTGCGTGATCCAGTGTTGGTTGTGTGCTTGTGCTAATTAATGTTGGTGTGCAGGGACTATGCGAACAGCAGCGGCACCGGCAGGGACGACACGCCACGCCGAGTCTGCGCAAGAGGGTCTGGGAGTCGTCGATATTCTGGTGAGTATCTTTGTTTCGCGGGAACTACTAGACTCAGCTGATAAACAGAAATCTACCATTAGCCTCCCAGGCTCGTCGATGACGGGACGCATGGTAGGCAATGCAAAAGGCGTGGGCAAGGCTTGCGCGTCGCCGGCGCCATTGGCGCGCTGAAGTCCTCTCTTCTCTACGCGCATCTTCGGCTCAACTGCATCTCCGGCGATGACGAGCGCATGAGCGAGCGATCTAGCGAGCATGAGTTCCGTGGTCGTGGCGTGCTCGAGAGGAGATTGAGTCTCGCGTGTCGACCTTGTGAGGTGTTCCACAGTGTGTGAATCTTGCAGAATAAAATGTACGTGTTGCTCATCCGTTGACACGAAAGACGTCTCATTGCGATGAGCAGCATGGACGATCCGTATGGCACAGACCGCTTTTTGAAGTCCTCAGTCGCAGCTGCACACGCAATGTCCGAGCACGGATTCGTGCCGGCGGAACGCGTGCAGCTTGGTCTTTGGATTCGTTCAGGTCCATCACCCTCAACGCGAGTAACCCGCTCGGCCCGCCTCTAATCGACCCTGGTCTCCTCGCGAGCGACTTCGATGTCTTGGCCCTACATGAGGGAATCACATCTATACATCTCCAACCGTCCTAATCAGATTCGTAACATGTTCTCGGGACTGGAAAATCCCTGCAAGATGTGTTAGTTTGCTTCCACTGCCTTACTGTTTTATTGATCTCGCCTCGGATGCTCCGTGAATGGATGCAGAAGTTTTATACTCTTTCGCCCAGATGGTAAGTTGTGTCGCTATTTCAGTGTATTGGCCACTTTTCACGGTGTGCAATTCATTTTCTACAAGCTGTACATGTCTCCGGGCTCGATTGAACATGAAGGAGGCTCCAAGGTAAATCTGATCTCTCCGGACCTTGCGTTGGATTGAATTTCGGTTTCAGCTACTTGGGGCTTAGCCATGCTAAGTCTTTCAAGGTGCGTCTTGCGCGGACTTGGATGTTCATTCGTAAAGTAGTCATTGCGCACCATTTTCTGCAAATCTCCGGACTGGCGCATCAGCTAGTGTGTGTCAGCTAGTGTGTGAGCCGTTTCCGTGCTGTTGACTCGAGTCTGTGATAATAACCTTGTCCTAGTCCCTCTCTGTAGCCTCCCGCGCAATTGAGGTGACTCGGGGAATATTTTTCTCTCTGATTTTGCACATCTTTTTTGGCAGTTAATTACCCAAGAGGCCACACGAGAGACTGCACGAGGGGGTATAGGTTCATGCTAATTCTTGTTCTCCCGGAGGCGCGACTGACTTCCGTCTTTCTTTTTACAGATCTCCATAAGCACGACTACGGATTCACTTGACTACTCTACATTATAGAATTCTTCATCCTACAGCCCCTCCTTGTTGTCGGACAACTAAGACGAAGGAGCGTCTGTGTGATGTCACAACAGCTGCATCCGATGCATCGAAGGGGCTCTGTTGGCGGGCGAGCACGGGCAGCTGCATCGGCGCGTTCGTGTACGCTCCCGTCGTGCCCGCCGACGCCGGCCCCGCATCGACATCGATCATGATGGACTCAACGTTTAAAGGGGATTCGGCGTTGGCAGAACGCCGGAAAGCATCTTTTTGAGCTTCTCGCAAGCTTCGGCGAGGCGGAAGGTCAACTTGGGATTGGACAGCACATCAATCTTTTATTGCCCTTTGATCAGAAAGCGTTTGAGGAGGGCGTAGTCAATATCTCGCCCGCCAACATTCTAGGTAGGCAGAGCTTTTGACAACGAGTTGACCCTTTGACCAGGAAGGAGGGGGAGGGGCAGGGGCAGAGGAAGATTGGTCAAAGACACATATGTACTGCAGGTTTTGGAGGACAGAGCTTCCTGTGTCTCAAAAGAAAGCAGAAATAATTACATAAGTCATGTGGTGTGGAGGAAATTTCGTGGAAGTCACGTGGCGTGGAATAAATTTCGTGGACGTCCCAATTGGGACGGGCGTCTAACCGCTTACGCCTCGCCTTCAAGATACATAAGTCTAAGATTGTCCGCTTTTCAAACAGCTATACTAACCTGCTTATGAACATCTCTATCGACGGTCCTGACTTCTCTCGAAAAATCTGTACACTGTTGCTGATATAGTATACATTCCACCTCACATCGTCCGTCTTCTCTCCGGATGCTGACTGCTGTTCTGCAGCACGGCTCGCGCACACGTATACCGAGTTCGCGTTCAGCGACCATGGCCGGCTCCAGGGAATCAAAAGCCCCGACTGATCTCTCGAGCGCAATCGCATGTCCCGGAACTCTCACATATGTTGTAATCTCATCACCAGCGCGACGCTCGAGGAGTGGCAGCACCTCCACCTCGGCTGATCTGTTTTCTTCAAGATCTGCTGCAACTTTCTTCTGGTGTTGAAGTTTCAGAGACGTCGTATGCGCCGCTCGACCTGTGATGGACATGTCGCTGAATGCGCACATATGCGAGATCTGCCCGCTGAGGTGGTGGACAACGAGGATGCCGAATGTATGCTGGGAGCAAGGACTGCATGCAGAGGTTCAACCACAAATGTACTTCATCTGCGCGGGGCTCCCACATGCGTCTTTCTTTCTTTCTTTATCTTTTTCACAACGCACACGCTGACGGGTATTGCAGTTTCGACGTCGCGATCTGGGTCAAGGCGCACGAGGCTGACTCGGAGAAGGCGGACGCGGGTGAGGCGGGTGCGGTGCTAAAATTGCAGGTGCGGAAGGCACAGGCGAAACGCCAGCAGAATGCGCTACCCTAGTGGCATCGCGTCAGCACCGTGTCAATATGACGGCGCTGGGGAGCGGGGGCGGTGGGCGCTAAATCTGCCGTCTCGGGCGCGCGCCATTTCACCGCCCGAACCCGAATCCTGCTTGTCGCACGCGTCAAACTCGCGCTCGGGACTGCGGTGCGTTGGTGCATTGGCGCGCAAGTGCGACTCAAGCGTGCACACGAATTCGCTCTCAGACGCCGGACGCGAGCGCACGGGGCCTCGGCAACACTTTGTGCCCGTGCATCGAGTCGGTGGCCCTGTGTGCGTCCCTCGCGAGCAACCTCAGGAACTCACTAGCTTCGCCGTCATGATGTGGATAATCACAGCAAACATGATTCGTACGTGGATGAGAATTTTCCACTCGGTTTATTTTATGTACCTCGTAGTCGTCCTCATTTTTGAGCCACTCGTCGGGCTCTGCATTTTCTCTTCTAAGCTGAACGTCATCTGGGTCGCCAGTGTATGTGCTGTCATAAGTATCAGACTCGGAAATTGATGTGATTTGATTTGGAAGCCCCCGGCTGGGCGCAGAATCTATTGAAGGGGATGGGAGCTGGTAAGGAATGAGAGGAAAGGAAGGAAAATTCTTACCAGGAATTCGGCTGATAGCTGCCTGCACGAAACGGGTAGCCACAGCTGAGTACAGGAGAGATCTTGAACTTGAAGAGAAAAATATAATGTCAGCCTGATTCAACGAGAAATCCAACAAGGAAAACATTCGCATACCTTCACGTATAGTCTTCAAAATTGAGCCCGGTGCAACGATGCTCCAGAGTTCAGAGGCACGAGCCCTCCTTCCTTTCCTGGCAACTCGGCGCTGGTAACGGATCCCGGGCCGGATGCGCCAGTCGTGGCGCGTCCGACTAGTACTACGACCGACGCATCCGACTTACCTCTACCTCGTCGCTCTGGCCACAGTACTACACCGACCACCCGCGCCGCCGATCCCGTGGAATATGCCGCACGACATCAAGATTCCCGCATGATGCGCGAGGATTTGCAATTTTGTTTTCATTTTTTTTTTCTGGCTTCATCTACGTGGATCACAGCACACAATTAAACCCCGTGCTTTCCTCCATCTGCACGCCTGCGTCCCTGAACTTCGACACAAACCGACGAGGATCTCGAGACGGGGCTCAAAGAGGGCAGACGACGCTATGTTGACGAGCATACCCAGTGGCGGCGCTACGAACCGCGTGCACATGTACACATCCAGCAATAGAGCACATCTCAACAGTGTCGGTCACGATGGGTCCCCGCTATGCCGTCTGTCAGACGGCGACGAGAGTGGCGAATTCTTACAGTTACACGTCGACCACATGCGCTGGCACCCTTCAGTAAGTAATCCATTCCAATTTAAAATGTATCGCTCCATTCATTGAGCAATTTCATTTGTAGCACACATTCTTTTTCTCCTCATGTTCTGATCATACGCGGTGTCCTAATACTTCTCGATGCCACCGCACGCGGCTATGCGCCCGCCCGTACGCATGTTTGACAGCAAAACTCATGAAAGGCCGGCTTGAGTTGGGAGTTCAAAGGTTGCCATATCCTTCAAATCCGACTTTTATCTTGTCATATCCTTCCAACTTACTTCTGACCTCTTCTTTTAGTCTGCAGGTACTTGTACCAAGGCTGCATAGCGTCGATTTGGTCAGTGCGGTCATAAATTTATTGACCATCGGCCTAGCCAGCAACATATCTTTTTCTCGGCAAGTTTGGGTAATTGTAATTCGCGAGATGTTTCAGAGTCGTATAAGCTTCTTCTGATTGAGTGATCTCGGCCGCGGGGTCAGTCTTGGTTAGATACTTGGCAATGATTCTACTGATTGTTTATCTTCAGATTTCGACTTTGTTCTTATGAACACGAACCGCACCAAATAACTTCGAGGTAAGTCTTTCACAACGTTCAAAGATCATGTGTCAACGTTTCCAATAACTCTGTATTCCTCCGCCCGCCGCGATGCACTTCTACTGATCCCTTCTAGCAAATCCGGCCGAACTCCGCATTTCCATTCTGTAGGTCACGTCCCACAAATATAAGCGAGTTCGTCGGCTAACCTCTTGTTTCTTACACCAGTTGCAAGTCCGGTGCTTCTCCGCCGCATTCAGGTTAGTGTTGGTTGCACTTGCGTTGCTGACGTGCTTATAATTCTTAAAGTTTTCATTCCAATTCCAAGAAAATGTCCCTTGAAGCAGCTATCCAAGCCAGCCTACCATCTATCATCGTGTGCTTTTTCCTTGCTTGGATATACTCTGTGTTTCAATTTTTAAACTCTTTTCTCCACGAGCTCTGAAATCAATTACTCTGGGGTTTGTTTTGTCTAAATTCCAGCGTAGGTCCTTACTATAACATTCCAGATTTTGACTTGGTATCTGCAGTCCTCAATATCAAGTCCCTCGTACATTCAATCTCTGGTGAGCCTTCTTAAGCATAATTGCATTCGATTGGTATAACTTACAGGTCTACAAACTCCGCCGGTATGTCCCAATTTGACAAGATTAGTGAAAATACCGACTTCATCTGGTGAGCTCATCTCTTTCCATATCTCTTCAGTTCAACCTCTGACCTCTTCTTTCATCACACCGTAACTTCTCCAAGCAACCTCGGTGTCATTCTGCTAAGTGGTCTGCTATAACCGGGGTACATCATTCAATGACCCTCTTCATCTCGTTCGTTGAACTGACCGACTCGGACTTATTTCAGAACTTCCAGCCTCGACTCGGAGTGCCTCAGGAACGGAGTTGTGGCTTAGATACAATCTATCAAAGGTAAGTATATGAACGCTTTCTGCTAGATATTGTCCTGACTTTGAACTGGTATCCTTCCCCTTCGTTTCACACTCACGGGCAACATCGAAGTGCCGACTTTGCCCAGTAAGGTCAGCTCTTTTATGATTCCTTCATTTCGCGTATCAACCTCTGGATTACATCCTCATTTTGATGCTCTCCCGCGCGCCGATATTCCGTAGTAAGTAGCACCATTCTATTCCGTATTTTCGATCCACTCACATACTGTACTACTTTACATGCTTTAGTCTTGTATCTCCATCCCGGACTTGACTGATGATGAATATCTAGATTCTGCAAGATTTAGATTTTTGATCTCTGGTGCACCCAATACCTGTGTATTTTCCTTAAATATAGTCTTATCTTCTTCTATACAAGCTCCGGGCCTCCGTGAAGCCTTTCAGGCACTAGAGCCGTCGCAAGGTCCATTTTGCTCATATACTCGGTTCAAGTCAATACTGACTCTGTTTCTCAGATTTTCATTTTTTCTTCGCAGAAAGGCGAACGGCGCAAATTGGCTCGAGGTAAGTGTTTGCAAACCTTCAGAAAGCATCTAGTAACATCTCTGAACAGGTTTTCCGTGCCTGCAATTGCCCCGGCAAACAAGGAATTTCGTTTTGTGAGTACTTTCCGCGCAATTCCAGCCCCTTCGGCAGGCGGCTTCGGCTCTGGCGTGAGTCCGGCGCGTCGATATGTATGCTCACAACGTTGGTGGCTAAGGTTGAGAAACTTTGATCATCCGGTGTAGACATAGGTTTTTATTACAGCTCCCAGCAGTTTTCATCAGAAATTAGAATAAATGTTTACAAGCCGTGCTAGATCCAGGACGCGTCTGAGTCACGCAGTGTGACTTTCCACCTGCTTGGTAACACCGTAGTCCCACCCGGAACCGGAACGGTGTTACCAAGCCGGTCGATCATCAGACGCTGCCAGTGGAGTACCGCACACCGAAGGTCGAGGCGGACGCCGATCCCGAGAGAGAGTAGTACGCCTCCGACACAGACGCCAAAGCCAACGAGCTTCCTGCTACATTCGACTTGGACAACCTCATGTTCTCCCGTCAAATCCACTTCCGCTTCCGGCACCGCAAGCCCAACTGCGGGTGGTAAGGTGACTCAATGCCTCTCCTCAATGTCGCCATGTCAATTTTCAGCCTAGATTTCATTCGCCTCACCGAAGACCGGCAACAATTTTGCTGAAACGAGCTGTGGAGGGAACTGGGTGCAAGCCATACATCTTTTGCTTATTTCTTAAACTAATGCACTTTCAGGGTCGTTAGCACACACATTCAATTCTTTTGCTTGCTTTGTTAGCCTCCCGAGCCCACACGTATCATTGGCATGGTCAACTGGAGCACCAAGTTCGCTGAAATGGGATATGGAAGGAAATGGACATAAGGCATCCATTTCTCATCCAAATCGCCTGAACTAACGTACGGCCAGGGTCCTCGCGACGCCCTCTTGCCGCCTGTCGAACATCATATGCCGTCCGGGGCCGCGTATCGTCGGTGTGGCGAACATCAGCGGAGATTTCGCCCAAATGGAGACCAGATGGAAATGGATGTAAGTCCTCCATTCTCTTCTCAAATCCCTTGAACAAACGTACGTCCGGGGTACTCAGGATGCCCCTTTTCCGCCCGTCAAATGTCCCGGGACTTCCGAGGCCGCGTGCGTCGTGAGCGCCGTGAACATCAGCGCTCGATGGTCCAGAGGGAAATGAATGTAAGTCATCATTTCCTGCTCAAATCCCCTGAAATAATGTACCGCCGTTATGCCTGAGACTCCATCTCGGTGTTCGTTATACGTCTTGGGGCCTCCGAGGCCGCGCGCATGGTCGGTGGGGCGAACATCAGTGGAACTTTCGCCCAAATGGGGTCCAGAGGTATGTGATCCATGTACTGCTCAAATTCCTCGAACTAACATACTGTCGTGATCCCCAGGACTCCCTGCCGGCGGGCGTTATGCGTCTCAGGGCCTCCGAGTCCACGCACGATCGCAGACGCACCTCGCCCGACCTGGGAAGCGCAGGCTCCATTCGTGCGTAGTACACGTCGACTTTGACGTCGGGCACGGGGGCATTGGCACAGCTCGGGCGGATTCGACGTGGACGTGGGCGGGACATGGGACGCGACCCCGGACTTGGCTCGAGGGCCGTTCGCGCGTTGCGGCGTTCTCGCGAGTGCTTACCTCGGAGGAGGGGCGGAGGGGCGCATGTGCGATGTGCATCTTGTTGCCATTGGTGCGTGCGTCCAGCTCAAGGATTGCCGCGCTGTTACAGGCTATGAAGTACGTACGTACGTACACCTGTGTATCTATCTACCTCTTCAATTTAGATCTCATCGCGCCATCCCTGAAACTCGTCAGCATCAATCCAGACGGTTTCAAGTCTCTCTACTTTCTGATTGCAGGACTGAGTGTGGACACCAAGTGACCACTTAGTCGCGCAAAGCTCGCATCAGCTCGCAGCTTCGCATCAACATCGCGCTTTTACTGGTCATGTGAAGTAGGGAACCATCAGTCTGAACTTTGCTTGGACCAAACAAAACTGATGTCTTCCCCCAAGTTGCTTTGCACCTGTCCATGGTTCTGCGCTGGTTCAGCTGGCTGCGTCCATGTTCGGTGCTGAGTCTGAGCCTCCATTCACGGTTCTGCGCTGGTCCAGCTGGCTGCGTCCGTGTTTGGTGCTGGGACAGCCGCTGAATTCTCAGTCTCCACTCACGGTTCTGCGCTGGTTCAGCTGGCTGCATCCGTGTTTGTTGCTGAGATGGCTGTACAATTTTTATCCTCTTTTCACGGTTCTGTGCTGGTCCAGCTTGCTGCGTCTGTGTTCAGTGCTGGAATTCTCAGCCTCCACTCGTGGTTCTGCGCTGGTTCAGCTGGCTGCGTCCATGTTTGGTGCTGAAATCTGAGACTCTGCACAATTTTCGCCCTCCGTTCACGGTTCTGCGCTGGTCCAGCTGGCTGCGCCTGTATTCGGTGCAGTGCAAAAAACGAGGATCGGATTTGGATCAGGTTGGATTGCTGGTGCGTCTTGCTTTTTTATGTGGGATTTTTGAGCCACTGTTTTCTCCTGTTGCTCTACCTAGTATCCGCTCCTGCGCACAGTTGATCTCCTTTCCAGATCAAGTCGCGGTGTCAACTTCAAGTTCACGGCCCCGGATTTGTTTCTCAATGCATTTGGAATTCAATACAAGTCGTCGTGACGGTACTCGAAGGCACAGGTTCGGGGCACTACCGACATGTTCGCCGAACCCGATTTCGACGACGAGATATGTTTGGTTCCGAGGTCAAAGCCAAACAATGTTCTTCCCTTTTGGCGGCGATGATCGACTCGCACAAGACAAGATGGGCGCAGATCGGGCTCCATGAAGGAGACGTCTGCTGACAACTCATGCGGAGACTCGGACGTAGGTGACGAGGGCAATGTGTCGCATACGTGTACAGGTAAACAGGTGCGTTTCCATATTCTTCCCGTTGTTTTTTTCTCAGTCTTTGCAGCTCCCGAAATGAAGCGGTAGTCAATACATGACCGGACTGTGTCCACGACGTTGCCGACATCCCGCCGCGCTGCTGCTCGCCTCCTCTCCTCCCAACATGCGCCCGACGCCGCCCTCTTGAATGTACATTGTTTGTCCGAGCGGACCTCATCCCCCTGCTCTTTGATGTTTTTTTTTCCCTCTGCTCATCCCCGCGATCTCCTCGACACGCTCCCCCTCGTTGCCCGGCGCCTGCCATCTGCGGGTACCCGAGCAAGACTCCGGCGTGCATCGCACACCGACTTCGGCTCTTCCCATCGAGCCAGGAGGGCTCCCGCCTCTCGAACGTACTACGTCCGTCCGGCAGGCCCAACTTGGCATAGGGCTAGCAACGAATGATACTCGGGCCATGATATCCAGTGCGTTTTCTTCCTCTTTTCTAATGTTCCCGATCTTCGATTGGATTACTTATTCTTTTGAAGTTTTCTCAGCAGCCGCTGCCATGGCGAGCCCGCGACTCGAGCACGTCCTTCGAGGGCTGCGTCTCCCTTATCGCGCGTTGGTAAGTGGAGGGCGCAGCTTTCCTCTATCTTCCTAATGAGCGGTGATGCGCCGGCCGCATGGGGGCGCTTACACGCCATCGCCTCTGCCTCCGGATCCGCAGGCACAACCGCCGCCATGAAAATGCAGGACGAAGGGCACCGCCTCGCCAGCGCGTTCACCGTCCCCGTCCGCCGCCGCCGCTGGCTAGCCCGCTGATGGCCCCACCGATGGCCCCGCAACGGGCATCAAGACGTGGCTCACCGCGCTCCTCTCCCTCGCGTGCCCACCCACGCGCAGCGCCTTCCTCACCTCTGCGCTCTCCCTCAGCGCGCTGGCCCTCGCGCCCCCCACCGTCACACGCCTCTACCAGACCCTCGAGGTCACCTTCGATCCCCTCTCCCTCTGCGCCGAGATCGCGCCCGTCCTGCGCGAGCTCAAGGCCGAGGAGGACTACGCGCTCTACGTCCCCCTCCTCAAGCATGCAGTCCTCAGCCGCCTCCTCCGCCAGCTCGCACATGTGTATGCGAGCGTCCGCATCGACTTTATGTGATGGAGCTTGTCAAGCCGCTGAGCGAATTCGCTGTTGAGGTCCCCACTGCGGCTGCTGCCCCCATCGCGGCGGGTGAGGAAAAACCGGAGACGGAGACCGTGACGGATGCACCAGAGCCCGCGAAGCCCAAACACAAAAACTTCTTCGACCCCGAGCAGGTCGAGTCGTACATCATGGGCTGCGTGCGGTGCGGCGAGCTCGCCGTGTGCGTGGACCACGGGCGGCGCATTCGTGGATGAGGTGTTTAGCGATGTGCTGGAGGACGCATCTTTGTCGTCCTCCTCCTCTTCGGCGTTCCCCGCTACTTCTGCGTCTGCGTCTGCTTTGGGCATCGCGGAGCTCGTGCGCATGCGCCCGGGGAGCGTCGCGTGTGGGCTGCACTGCGCGCTCGCGGTGCTCGAGCCCACGCTATCTTCGTCGCAGGCGCAGGAAGAGAAACTCAAGGCGCGCGTCGCGATGCTGAACACCGAGCGCAAGGCGCTGCAGCTGCGTCGTGCGCTCGTCGCCCGCAGGCGGGAGCTGCTTAGCGAGCTCTCGGTGCGGAAGGAGTAGGAAAAGGTGGTGAGGAGGGCGGATGCGATGCGCCGTGCTGCGAAGGAGGAGGCGAGGAGGAAGGAGCTGCAGGTACGGCGCGGGCGTGTTTGCGAGCAGCCAGGTTAGCGTCGAGGGCCTGGCCGATCACGTCTGGGGTTGAACGGGATGGACATCATCGCGGTGCGCGAGGCTGTCCAGTTTGCGCATGCAAGTGACCGTCAACGACAAGAAGGGCCCGTTCCTCCTCGAATTGGCACGTACTATACGTCGCGCACTCGATGTCCGACCCCGGCACGACCTACTGCCCGCGCGAGGAGGTCCAGCGCATGCGCAGGAGGACCCCATCCACGGCCTGCAGCGCTACATCGAGGAGCGGGGCCTTGCGTCCGAGCAGGTGCTCAAGGTGCGTGTTCCCTTGCTCTTTGCAACTGCTACTTCTCTGCTCATGTTGTCGTCCCTCGTAGCAACTCGACAAGGCTGAGCTCTATCCACCCCGCTTCCCGCCGACGCCCCACCCACGACGCACCCACGACGCACCCCGGCCCACTGGTGCCTCACCACCAACATACGTGTTCACCCAAGACCGCGCATGCCACGCATACGCTAGATACGAATCGGCCCGCGTTCCGCAACGTCGTATGCACGTCGTCGGAGTGCGCACTCAACGCACGCGAGGGCAGCAGCGGCGGACCCTGCCATGCTCTCCGTGCGCATGATATGTCGCTCGCAGACGTGGTGCGCGAGGTGTGGGAGGAGGAGTGTGGTTTGACGGCATCAGTTGGACAGAGCGAGGCGGACTTCGTTGTTATCAGTTGTCTGCGCAGGCTGCTCGACCCATGCAAGCGGTCCGTATGTGTCATCGGCATCGTCGTCCCCGTTGTTGTTGTTGTAGTCGTTGGGTGAAGGGAGATGGAGTCGGAATCGATATGACCCCAATTGCTAAGTTCCTCCACATTCAGATCGCGTGTACTTATATAGCTCTCCAATGTGATTGAGGAATTCAACGTTTCAGAACACAGATAGAAAATTAAGCCTCATATAAGCGAGGCATGGAGTTATTTAAGTATCTTAGAAGCACACATTTATTCCCTTTCTGGGATGTTTGGCTCAAAGATCTCCGGATGATCTGCGGGGTCCGTAGATTCAAAATCTGCGGACCCCGCAGATGGTCCGCAGATGCTACGGAGATTATGGATCTGCTGGTTATCTCCGGGGCCCGGAGATAACCCGGAGATAATCAGATTATTTTGAATATTCCGGCCATCTACGGGGCCCGCAGATGGCCGGAATATTTGGTGCAGATAATTGATCTCCGTCGGATCTCCGGCCTATCTGCGGGGCCCGGAGATCATAGCCTGCCCCCAGTGTTAGTTGACCCTATAGCTAGTCTGTACTGGTAGACGGCTTGCTTTGATCACTAAACGGCTAAGGTGTCTTAGCCGGGTAAGGATCTCCTGGTTTGTCTGGGTAGTTCTGGTCTTATTTCAAGACTAATGCGGTACAATGAACAGAGTAATAGTAGTTTTACGACACAAGGTCAGGTTTGGGTGTCTAATAGACGAGTTTGTGGTTATACACCAAGGTTTGGGCGGCTTTCGGCCTTAAGAGAGCTTTCGACTCAATATGATTCAACAAGACAACTGGTTCTGGCGGCTTTCGGCCTTAAAAGAGCTTTCGACTCAGTACTGATGTTCGGCTTTCGGCCTTATTCAAAGGGTTTTCGACCCAGTTCTCGATTGCTTATATTTTTAAGGTTCTTTATCCAATCCCAATTCTATTCTGGTGCTAGGTTTCTGTGGGCTAGGCCCGAGCTAATCAAATCTAGTGGAACTAACAAGGACAACCAACTCTGGTGCCTGCCTCCAAGGGATATGCGCTCCCGTTTTGCACTTCCTGCCCCTACTTATACTAAACCCAACCTGCTTACACTGCCCGGATTACACTACTATAGCTAAGCTGACTCCCCACTGCTCCTGTCGTCCGTCGGCGATACTCGTTTCTCATTGGTTGAGTATGGCGTGCTTTGATGTAGCACGAGATTTCCCATCTGCTCCGTCGGAGGGTCCATCTTGACATCGGGTGCCTTACACTGGGGGCACGCTATGATCTCCGGGCCCCGCAGATGGCCCGGAGATCGCACGGATATCAATAATCTGCGTGATATATTCCGGCCATCTACGGGCCCCGTAGATGGCCGGAATATTCAAAATATTCCGCTGATCTCCGTATGATCTCCGGGGTCCGGAGATCACCCGGAGATCGATAATCTCCGTACGATCTGCGGACCATCTGCGGGGTCCGCAGATTCAAAATCTGCGGACCCCGCAGATGGTCCGCAGATCTTGAATCAAACATTCCATAAAAGGAGAAAAATGGGTGCTTCTGAGATACTTGAATAGGCAATTATTCCTATGCCTCGCTGTCCTTTTGTAGGTGCAAGTTTCATAGATTCGTCTACTAACTATATATACAATGGAAGAAAGGTGAAGGACCCGAACAAGATCTCCATTATTGCCGCTGTGCGCATCGACTTAATCGAACCGACACTTCGGAAATCCAAAATCGAACAGGTTGACCCCGCAGCTTGTCCGCCAGCCCAAGTGCAGCGCTCACGCAGCTGATCCCAGATCCATGCCGCCTCGCGCAGCATCCGCTCATTGACAAAGTGCACCTGCGCCCAACCTCCGCCCCTTTCTCCCCGCCGTCCCCGTCCCTCGCCCGCGCCGTTGCTCCCGACAGTGCGGTATGCCTGCACATCATTGAGCAGGGTGAGGTGGTCCCCGTGGGGCACACGAATTTGTGCCGCGCGTCCGCAATCGCGCCGCGTTTGTCCGCCGCGTCGGGGCTCTGGTGCGAGCAGCGAGACGTCGTCGAGAACCTCCGCCGTGCACGCGAGCCCCTTGGATGCAGTAAGGGCGCGCAGGTATGCGGTCATCGCGCGGCGTCAGCGCGGGGTGCGAGTCGAGCGCGCCGAGGAGGAAGAGGGTGCGCAGCGCATCGTCGGTTTGTTCTGAAGTAGTTTCGAAGTAACAATAAGAGGGGGGAGGGGGAGCGCACCGGCGTCGACGTCAGGCGTGTCCATGAGCTCGAGCTCCTGGATGTCCTGCTCGAAGCAGAGCAGCTGCAGCATCGCCTGCGCGAGGGTGCAGCGCCGGATTTCGGGCTCGGCCCTCGCGGCCCGCACGCCCTGCGCGCTGCAGCACGTTCGACTGCACGATGTCGCGTGTGAGCAGCGCATCAAAGCCTACGGGGTATCAGGCGCCGATTTTTTTTAAAAAAAGACAAAGAGAGAAAGAGAGACGCACGGCCGCCGGTGCTCCCCGCAAGGTACCGCTTCTCCTTGCTCTTCCCCATGTCGACGACGGGCCGCACCCCGGGGATCGTAACCGACGTCTCCGCGATATATGTCGCGACGATGACGATGCACTTGCACGCACCGCGGGGCGCAGCGGCAAACACGCGATTCGTCTGCGCGCCTTGGAGGGTGACGTACATGGCACAATGAGCACCGCGGAGCTGGCGCGCGAGGAGCTCGATCGCCTTTCGGAGGCTCTCGATGTCCTCCCGCCCGGGGAGGAAGATGAGGACGTCGCCCGGTGGTTGGTCGATGTGGATCTGGAAGAAGGTGCGCAGGACGGTGTCGACGTAGTCCGTCTGCCCCTGCGCGCAGCGGTAGATCTTGACTGGATGCTACCGACCCTTGACGTAGATGATCTTTGCGCTGGATTGTCGAAGAAAGAAGTAAGTTTGGAGTAAGAGAAAGGAAAGCGCGGGAACACGCTCGAAGAAGAAGCGGCTTAACTTCTTCGTGTCGAGTGTCACGGCGGGTTCCGTTCCTTCTGCTGCTTCCCCTTCGCTTCAAATTTGCTAGCAGCAAATCCGTGCGCAGCGTCCGCTCGTGCGCCTCATCCACGATAATCACGCTATACCGCCCCAGCAGTTCCTGCGTGAGCATCCCGCCCGTGCACAGGGCCACCCCCCGACAGCGCGCCCTCATCGCTAACGCTCCGGTGCGTGTGCGGAAGAGTAGGTGTACGGGGCGCTGGCGCCGGCAAGGCAGCGGGCGCGGGAATGTAGAGGATGAACCAGGCGGAGAGGGCTGTCGCATACTCAGCGGCCTGCAGCCGCAGCAGGACGGACTTACCGAAACCCGTACGCACGTTCAACGTTCAGCAACAGCCACGACAGCAAAGCCACTGAGTCTTCCAGCGCCGCACCACTGAGAGCGTCGTAGACGTCGTCACCAGGCGGCACCCGAGAATGGGGAGCTGCAATATGATAAAATACAAAATAAGAAATATGAGAAAAATGTGGAGAGACGCACCTCAAGTAGCATTTTCGTGGGGAACCATAGACCCTCAGGCCTCAGCACTCTGCGGGGATATAGGTTCCGTGTAGTGGAAGTCGCACTCGCATCAACGGGACATCGAGGCACGCCCTGAACGCCCCAAAACTCCTCTCCCGCACATTGAAAATCGGGCGCGTCCCACTCGTTGCCCTTCGTCACCTATCTTCACCACTCTGGCCTTCAAAAGAGTTGACGAGAAGCATCGTAGGTCCAGCGGAAGCCTGGCGCGCATCTTGCAGCGCCTGCACTAGCGAGAGAGTCGTTGATGTCGTTACCGAGCAGGGCTCCCCGAGGATCCAGAAATAAAGTAAAACAAGAAAATTACTTATACGGTGGAAAAAGAGGAGAGACAAACCCCAGCCTCGAGCAGCATCTTCGCGTGCGGGCGTTGACGAGGCGGCGGGAGATGTCAATTTGTTTGTGCAACCAAACAAATCTTTGATCCCCGACTCGCATCAGTTCGCATCGCTCGCTCACTCGCAACTTATGTCCACTCTTTTTGGCTTTAACTTATGTACTGATCCCCATCTTCAACTTAACCTTAGTCTCAGCACTTCTTGGATCTCGGCTTAAACTGCGTTCAAAACTCAGATATATATGATGCATCGAAGGAACACATCTGTGGGCCCAGTACTTTCGCCTGAACATGCAACTTCGTGGCTTGACGACTCCGAGTCAGAGTGGCTTGGAGGCAAAAGCGAGAGTTTTACACAATGTATCGAAGGTATGCGAACTTTGTTTATTCAGACAAACTCTTTTAGCCGCTCAAACTTCCACCTATGTGTAGCGGCTTTTTCACGGAAACAACCACCCCGCTGCCCCCTGACGCCCTCGACAACCCTGCGGGGCGCCCCCGAGATCGCGATCGACCTCGAACAGTAGCTACCACTCGTACTCGGGGAATGTTTGCATGATGCAACTCAGCACACAAACGCAGGACTGGATAGCCGACACCCTGGCGATGCGTGACGGGCTCATTCAATGAGGTGTTTACGGACAGTACAACGGTCAACCTCATTCAAATCCAAATCCCTCTTTGCTACGTACGCGAGATTCACGCGGTGCAACTGAAACTTTTTGTTTCTAGTCCATTCAATACGTCTTCATTTCTTGGATAACAACGTTCAAGTACAAATTAGATCCGCTAGAGTACTAGTCTGAGTTTCGGAACCACGCGGCGCAGCGCACGCCCAAAAATTCAAAGGTATCCACAAAAATCCTCACATCATCGCTTTCTGATATCGCCGAGCTCTCCGTGCTCAACCTCAAGGATCGCCGCATACGACGCCGTGTATTCAGTGCGCAATCAGCCCTGATTGATCGATTTGAACAGTTCTGAGACACCTGATCCGTTTCCACCATACATACATGGCAATTATTTTCCTACTGACCACGGCTTACCTAGGTGCCCGATTTTTCGAATACCACAATACATGTTTGATATTCGTAGGTGAACTCAAATTAGTCCAAATAAATGGTGCTCCATGCTCACACAAGACCAGGGACTTCCTCCAGACCCCGGAACTGGGAAGATTGAAGTCTACCCGCCCGCCGCCCCAATTCGCTGAACCGGAACTTTTCGCTATTTACTTTTTTCCACTTTCGCTACCTCACTTTTCTCCACTCGTCGAGAGCGTTTTCTCGCCTCAAGCGCATACTCAGCGCTGCCTGCATTGGCTCACTTTCGACCACAAGTTCTCGCGCCGCACCGGGGATGGGAGGGCCGGCGGGCATGATGGTGCGCAGATGTGCAGCGCAGGGACGGGGCGGTCTCGGTTCCAACACTGCGGAGGAGATTTACTGGAATGAAAAATAAAATAAAGGAAGAGAATAGAGAGTCGACTGACCTAACGTCACAGACCCGCTCACCCCCGCACGCCCAGACGGGCATCTCCGCACGCAGGGCACATGCTGATTTACATGAATTTTGTCTCTCAAGTCCCCTTTGTGCGAAAACGCCCGCCACCACTTCTTCGCAAGCCCGCACCAAGCCACGCCAATCCCGAGTACGACGAACGGGCCGATTCGCTCGTTCTCCCGCCATGCCGACTCTGCGCGCGCCCATTGCGGTACTTGTGCGAAAAGCACACACACGCCGCAGATGGAGCGGAGGGATCCGCCTCGATTCGTCTCGTGTGTAGCCTGCGCGGCACCGCGAGCCCGAGTACAACGGCAGGTGTATATCCGCTCGGCATACGGCCGAACTCTGCGCGCGCACTGCCCCGGGACACGCAGACTCGACTCGGGGGCTGTCTGCGCACGCCGCTCGGAATCCGAGCCTGTGCCCCAAACCCACACCTATCCGGCCCGGGACGCGCAGGCTCCATTTGTGCGCAGTACGCGTTGACTTCGACGTCGGGCATGGGGCGGCGGTGGTGCGACTCACGCGTTCTCGAGGCGCTCGACGTAGTCCAGGTCGCCCTTTCAGGGGCATCGCTCCTCGAGCGCACCAGCCGCGCTACTCGTTGATTTTCTCCCTGTCGGTGCGGCAGAGGCGGATGTGGACGCAGAGACGGGCTCAGCGGCGGCCGGGAGAGTGCACGGGTAAACACGCACAGCGGGGGCGGCAGGGGCACTCGTCGTGCGGGTGGCGCGAGTCGATGGATGGGGAGGGCATGGAAGGTCCTGATGAGCAAGCGCCGGCAGAGGGGGTTCGAATGGCGAATGGGACGGGGAGGAGGGACTGTCGGCGAGGTTGAGCGCGATCGAGAACGAAGATGCGCGCAGGGTGAGCGAGATGATCGTCGATGGCGCGCCTGTGTGTCATGAACAGATCGCTTATCGGACCTGATCCGGGCTTATCTAGCCTTATCGGACTTGATCTGCGCTTATCTGGGCCTTATCGGACTCCATCTACTGTCAGACTCCTTATCCTGCACTGTAGATAGCGTATATAGCACGATACTTATCATTGATAAGGACACTTCCATATTAGTTTAGGACACTCCCATACTTATCAGATCGTTCCCATGTCACCCACTAGTATATATACACCCCTGTAGTCGTTGTAGTCCCCAGTCTTGAGCTGGTCATATCTCCACTAGCAATATAGGCAATCCTTGTCCTTTTGAGCACAACCTTGGTCCACTTTGCATTGCCTGCATAGTATTGGCCAGTGTGTCTGACAAAAGCTCAAGACTCCCCTAACCAACCTTGTGCTCGTTCTCCTCTCCTCTAATCTCGCCCTCATCCTCTTATCTCTCCCTTATCTCCCACAACTCCGAAATCATCTCATCTTAGTTAGAACCTCCCCTTTCATCTTCAATAAATCCTGAGCCCTTTAGTTAGTAGTAGCCCTAGTCAGTAAGGCAGTAGGGACAAAAGAGTCGTGGTAGCGACTCTCTAAAGCCAACTGTTGCCCCGGGTCTGTAGCAGGCTGTAGCAGGGTTCTCTTCGTCCAGAAACAAACGGTAGTCAACCCGTTGATCTGGGAGGATTTAACAACTGGGCTTTAGTTTCAGCTCTTGACTTGGAGCTACTATCGACGAAGAAGACCCCCATTTCTGTGTATCACTTCCCAAGGGCTCGCTATTGGCTGTAGGGTCGATCTGTTTGCACAGAGCAGGTACCTGCCAGTAGTCCCCTTCCAACCGCGCGGATCCGAGATCCAAATCACAACCAACACACACAAACTTCCCAAACTCCGTTTTTACATACAATGGCCTCCCCATTCCAAGGCCTACCCCGTGATGACCCTGTCTACATGCACTTGAGCGACGACCAGGAAAGGATGATGGCACCAGCACTTGCTGATGTCGGATTCTGGACTTTGCTTTGGGCTGCTATTCGCAGCTTGTTAAGCAGTTTCTATTCGTTGCTTGGCTTCAATGAGCGCAGCACAGTTGCAACTGAACGCATCGCTACTGCTGTTCAGGCCTATACCACCCGTCCTACTCCGAAGAAGCCGTTGAAGCTCGATTCACCCGAGAGCTTCAATGGACAGCCAGACAAAGTTGAAGCGTTTCTCAATGCTCTAGCTTTGTACTTCGATGGACAAGAGATCACACATGACAAGCAGCGCATCATCTTTGCGCTCTCTCTTGTGAAAGGCGGTACTGGTGATATTGCAGGCAACTGGGCTGATCTACAGCGAAGGAACATTGTAGACCATTCTAATGGGGTTCCCAACACCGTTTATATCGCGACCTGGCCCGGTTTCGTTAGCAGCTTCACTGCCTACTTCCAGTACACGTCTTCCAAGGACGAGGCACAGAGGAAGCTGACGAAATTGCAGCAGGGCAAAGGGACCGCTGATGAGTTTATCACACTCTTCAAAGGTCTTGCCCCAGCCAGTAAGCTCGATGATGAGGCTCTCTTGCACTTCTTCAAGCAGGGACTCAACCCTGGATTGCGCACCGCAGTTTTTAACCTGCGTCCGCAACCAGCCACATATGGAGAATGGCTCAAAGAGGCCTCAATGGTGGATAGGACTTATCGCATGAGCAAAGAGTATAGCTCTGTGTTCAGTCGTCCTGAGACACAGCAGAAGGCAAAAACGCCCGCTGTGCAGGTGCCGCAAACACGGGTTGAAAAAGACCCTGATGCGATGGATGTGGACAGGCAGAGAGACAACCGCAAGTGTTACCACTGCGGCCAGCCTGGTCACATTGCGCGGTGGTGCCCAAAGCAGAAGATGCAGTTTGCAGTCCGAAACATGACCAAGGACGAAAGAGCTGAATTGCTCAAGTCCATCCAGGATTTTCAGGAGGACCAGGAGTGAGCACGAACTCACTGGTCGATAGTAGCACCTATGTTCCTTCCCATGTAGTCATTCCCGATCTTGAATCTATCTATGATGCCCCGGAAGCAACAGAAGTGCGAAGTGCAGTCAGATTTCCTGAAAAGAAAGTCGATCCTGGAAGTGTTGAATGGACGGCCAGACAACTTCGGACCAGCAAACCCGAAGTTGCTATTGGTGTCCTGGACATTTGGGCGAACCGTAGGAGGCGGGCGGAGGTTAGTTTGGAAACCATTGCAGAGTTAAACAGCTTGGATGATGAGCAAGTTGTTGAAGCTCTGAACGAGTTGAAAGGAAGACGGCGTTATATCCGAGGCTCTGGGAACCAGATGAACATCGATTTGGTTGCTAAAACACTCGATACCCAGAAGCGCTTCAAGCTATCAGCGTTACTGGACTGTGGATGCACGGGCAGTTGCATAGATGCTTCTTTTGTGAAGGCTAATAAAATCAACACAAAGAAGTATCCCCGTCCAATCCCGGTCTACAACGCTGATGGCACGCTGAATTCGGGTGGCCCTATTCGAGAGTACGTCGAAATGCTGCTTGAAATTGGCCAACACGTCGAAATCCTTCAATTCGCTGTTTCCAACCTAGGGAAAACTGAGATGTTCATTGGGTACGAATGGCTCAAACTGCACAATCCATCTATTGATTGGGCAAAGAACACTCTCAAGTTTGATCGTTGTCCGGCTAGGTGTGAGCCGCTAGGGGGGTGGGAGGATCCTGAATCCAACGACTCGGACCCGGAAGACCCTGAGCTCGAAGAGGGAGATCGTCTTCTTGTGGTAGACTTCCAGGAGGAACTGCGTATTCGCGCTTTTCAGACCAAAGCTGGCAAAGTGTCTGAAGAGAAATCCAAGAAGGACAAGCCCAAGTCCTTCGAGGAATCAGTTCCCAGGAAGTACCACGACTTCAAGGACTTGTTTGACAAAGAGAGCTTTGATGAGCTGCCTCCATCTAGGCCTTGGGACCATGTTATTGAATTGGTTCCCAACGCTAAGAATCTAGACTGCAAGATCTATCCACTCAGTCTGGAGGAACAGAAGCAGCTTGACGAGTTTCTTGATGAGAACTTGAAGACAGGACGCATTAGACCATCGAAATCTCCTATGGCCTCGCCGTTCTTCTTTGTCAAGAAGAAGGATGGTGCTCTTCGACCTATACAGGACTACCGGAAGCTGAATGATATGACGATTAAGAATCGCTATCCTCTTCCGCTTATCCAGGAGCTGGTAGACAAACTTAGCCAGGCTCGTTACTTCACCAAACTGGATGTCCGTTGGGGGTTTAACAATGTCAGGATCAAGGAAGGAGATGAGTGGAAGGCAGCGTTCAGAACTAACAGAGGGCTGTTTGAGCCTCTGGTTATGTTCTTTGGCCTAACCAATTCACCGGCTACGTTTCAGACAATGATGAACACAATTTTCAAAGATGAGATCGACGGTGGAAAAGTCATTATCTACCTTGACGACATCCTCATCTTCACTGAAACGTTGGAGGAACATGAGATCATGGTCCGGAAGGTTCTGCAGAAACTGCGTGCAAACAAGCTCTTTTTAAAGCATACAAAATGCGAGTTTGAACGTAGTGAAGTAGAATACCTTGGCATGATTGTCTCGCACAACGAAGTCAGAATGGACCCTGCCAAAGTCCAGGCTGTTGTTGAGTGGCCTGAACCACACCACAAGCGAGATGTCCAACAGTTCCTTGGATTCATGAACTTCTACCGCCGGTTTATTGAAGGCTTCTCTGGTGTAGCCAGACCGCTGTCTGCTCTGACTGGGAAAGGAGGGTGGCGGTGGACGGCTGTGGAAGCGGAGGCATTTGCGGAGTTGAAGCGCCGGATCACGTCTGCTCCTGTCTTGGTCATCCCCAAGGCAAAGGGACGTTACCGGTTGGAGGCCGATTCGTCTGATTTTGCAACTGGTGGTATTTTATCGCAACAGCAGGAGGATGGTGTCTGGCGACCGGTTGCCTTCATTTCTCATGCTCTCAATGAGACTGAACGCAACTATGAAATCTATGACAAGGAGATGCTTGCAATCATGCATGCACTCTCTGAGTTTCGCCAGTACCTGCTAGGAGCGTTGGAGGACTTCGAGATCTGGACAGACCATAAAAACCTCGAATACTTCAAGAAACCCCAGAAGCTTAACAGACGACAGGCGCGGTGGGTGGTGGAGATGCAGGAGTTTCACTTCACTCTACATCACAAGCCAGGCAAGGCAATGGCTAAAGCGGACTATCTCTCGAGACGAGCAGGTCATGAGAAGGGGGAGAATGACAATGAGAATGTAGTCCTGCTGAAGCCAGAGTTTTTCCGAGTTCATCATCATGATATCAGTGCCCTCAGCGATGAAATCATGACTCGGATCAAGCGCGCTTGGCAGCACAAAGACAAGCTTGTTGAGCGCGCTTTGGCCAACAAGGAGAAAGATTGGGAGGAGCTGGATGGGCATATTGTGACCTGGAAGCACCGGTTCTATGTCCCTCGAGACAAGAAGCTGCGGGAAGACCTCATCCGCTGGCATCATGACACTAGTCTCGCAGGACACCCTGGACGCTTCAAAACTCAGGAGCTGATCACTCGGAACTACTGGTGGCCGCGTTTGCAGACAGATATTCGTTCTTATGTAGAAGGGTGTCAGACTTGCCAAAAGACTAAACCGAGAAGAATGGCACCCCCTGCACCTCTGTCTCCAAACACGGTACCCACGCGACCCTGGCAGATTGTCACTGTTGATCTGTTAGGCCCACTTCCGATGTCGAATGGTTATGACATGATTCTGGTGTTTGTTGATCGATACACAAAGCGTGCCAAGTTCCAAGCATGCAATGTTGAGATCAACTCAATGGGCTTTGCCAAACACTACCGGGATCGTGTTTTCCGTGACCATGGGCTCTCTGAGCGGTTGATCCATGACCGAGGTCCACAGTTTGCTTCTCAATTCAGTAGGGACTTGTGCAAGCTTTTGGGCATTAAGCAGAACATCACGACTGCGTACCACCCTCAGACCGATGGGCAGACAGAACGAGTCAATCAGGACTTGGAGCAGTTCCTCAGGATCTTTGTTAATCATCGTCAGAGCGACTGGGCAGAATGGCTTGCCATTGCTGAGTTTAGCTACAACGACAAGATCCACACTGCTACTGGTCACACTCCGTTCTTCCTTGACTCTGGACAACATCCATGGAAAGGAATTGAGCCCAAAGGTACGGTGCGCACTCAGAGTGCCCAAGAGTTTGCAGACAACATGAAGAAGATCAGGGAGGAAGCAGAGTCGTCTCTTAAAGCAGCTGCAGAGACGATGAAGCGGTTCTATGATCGGAAGCGTACGGATGCCAGAGAATACAAGGTCGGGGACATGGTCTATCTCGAAGGTACCAACATCGAGACAGTCCGTCCGACCAAGAAATTCGATGACAAACGCTATGGTCCTTTCAAAGTCTTGCAGAAGATTGGCACTTCAGCCTATCGTCTGCAACTGCCTGCTTCCTGGAAGTCCAAACACCCTGTCTTCAACGAGGCTCTGTTGTCTCCTTACATCCCTCCCAAATTCCCCTCCCAGAAAAAGACCCCTCCGCCGCCGCCTGAGCTTGTTGATGATCACCTGGAGTATGAAGTGGAAGAAGTGTTGGATTCGAGGCTTAGGAGTGGAAAGCTCGAATATTTTGTGCATTGGAAAGGATACCCAAAGGAAGAAGACAGTTGGGAGCCAGTCGGTAACTTGACAGATAATGCCGGCCTGCTTGATGAGTTCCACCGAAAACACCCCTCAGCCCCTCGCCCCCTACCCCGAAACGTCCGTTTTATTTATAAACCCATTGAAAACTTCACCACCACACCTCGTTTACCTGGACATCTCTACAACTGGGAGAACGGGAAGATTGAATCCTTCCGACCCATTGTGTGGACACAATCCTTAAGAGGGGGGTAATGTCATGAACAGATCGCTTATCGGACCTGATCCGGGCTTATCTAGCCTTATCGGACTTGATCTGCGCTTATCTGGGCCTTATCGGACTCCATCTACTGTCAGACTCCTTATCCTGCACTGTAGATAGCGTATATAGCACGATACTTATCATTGATAAGGACACTTCCATATTAGTTTAGGACACTCCCATACTTATCAGATCGTTCCCATGTCACCCACTAGTATATATACACCCCTGTAGTCGTTGTAGTCCCCAGTCTTGAGCTGGTCATATCTCCACTAGCAATATAGGCAATCCTTGTCCTTTTGAGCACAACCTTGGTCCACTTTGCATTGCCTGCATAGTATTGGCCAGTGTGTCTGACACTGTGCTTACTTCTACCACCAACAGGATCCCCGAGTGATGCGGGTGGATGAAGCAGCCTTGGGCTTTGCAGTACATGAAGCCCGCAAGCACTTTCAAGTCGTCGATGGTGATCGTTACACGTACGCCCTTGACACGCTGCCCTCGTCACCGACGTTCGACGTTCGACGTTCGAGTCGCCGCATCGTCGCCAGTGTAGATGATGTGTTTTGTCAACAGACGTCTCCTTGAAGGAGCCCGTGCAATCTGCATCCGCCTGCCTTGTCTTGCGCAAGTCATTCATTGCCGAAACGGAGGCGTTTGTTTGGCTTTGTCCTCGGAACCAGACAGATCTTTTCAAAATCAAGTCCGGCGTACCTCACGCAAAGATAGGAGGGATGTCGCGTCACGTGGGTGCTCCTGGCGAGAGATTACCGACGAGTACGCTACGACGTCCTCCTTGTCTGGGTCAGGTGGTGCTTGTGTCGATGAGGTGAAAAGCTTGTACATGTAGTTGCCGGCGAACGATGATTCGGTTCGTGATATTCGCGAGTGTGAGCACAGGTGCCGTGGACGGCGACCCGCGTACAAGCGACATACTCCCCAGCTCGCGGTCGTAGTCCTTCCTGCTGATAAGGGAGTTAGAACATTTTGGCCGAAATCCCAACAGACCAACAAACCTCATTGTAAACGCGATGATACTTCCCCTTGCCCTTCCGTCGCTGCCCGCTGACACCCTGTGCTTCGTTTGCCACGCGCGCAGCCGATTCTCCGCGGCGCGTCCGGCAAGCAGGAATGCGCGCCACATATCGTTCAACGCGCTCACAGGAGTGGATAGCAGCTGTGCGTACAGCGCTTGCTCCATGCTCTGGAACGTCCTTGCGCGAGTAAGGAGCGCGAGCGAGTCCAGGGGGTCCTCTGCGGTTGGCAACTTGAGTGACTCTGTCGACCCCAGCGCCGTGGCGGATCCCGATGCTGCAACCGACGACGAGGTCGGAGTCAGATCTGAAGGCTCGGACGATACTGAGGACGATGGATCCGTCAGCGCACGCGCCAATACCGGGTGGCTGCGGGGAAGAAGTCCTGTGCACTCTTCGCGATCAGCGGTGTCGTCGGGGCCTTGCGACGGACGGACGTGGACTAGCGGCTGACGCCGCCTCTCCCTTTGCTGGGGAGGCGATCCCGGTCATGGGGCCGATTGGCACCCCGCCCCGCCGTGCAATCCGCAGCCGCGGCACGCGCAGCTCGAAGGCCTGGTCAAGCACCGACAGGGCGATGCATACAGCATGCCCTTGCCCTTGGGTGTGAAGTAGCGCACGAAGTTGAGACGCGCAGAGGGGAACTCGGCCTGCAGGTCTTTGTCTCGGAGAGGGCGGGGGCAGACGCGTACACGTGGGCGTCGCTGAGGCCGTCGACACGGAGGTAATGGACGTGGTTCTTGCCTTGAAGGGGGTAGGTGTCAGACACACTGGCCAATACTATGCAGGCAAATGCAAAGTGGACCAAGGTTGTGCTCAAAAGGACAAGGATTGCCTATATTGCTAGTGGAGATATGACCAGCTCAAGACTGGGGACTACAACGACTACAGGGGTGTATATATACTAGTGGGTGACATGGGAACGATCTGATAAGTATGGGAGTGTCCTAAACTAATATGGAAGTGTCCTTATCAATGATAAGTATCGTGCTATATACGCTATCTACAGTGCAGGATAAGGAGTCTGACAGTAGATCAAGTCCGATAAGGCTAGATAAGCCCGGATCAGGTCCGATAAGCGATCTGTTCATGACAGTAGGCGTCATTTGAGCACAGAGGGGTGCTGCAAGCGCAGCGACCGCGGGCGAGTAGACCAGCAGCTCGAGAAATTTGGTCCAGGAGAAGAGACTGGGAATAAGACGTGAATGGTTTGATAGAGAAAAACAGAAAACAGAAAAGGGGGAGAACGGGAGGAATGGAAGCAAAGGAAAAGAAGCAAGAGAGGAGGAAGAAGAAGATCGGGGGAACAGGCGAGGAAAGGGGAAGAAGAACACGTACAACGTACCTTCGCTCATCACCCGCCTTGATGTCCGCGCGCCGCACACACCGCAGCTCAGCCACATATCAACCTAGGTCCCATCATCCTCATTCGCAGCCGAGGTCGATGTTGAGGCCGTGGACGTCGAGCTCGTGCTAGCTTCCTTCGTCTTCGTCTTCATCCCACTGGTGCCCTTCTCCTCCGCCTCCGCCCCCTCCCCGCCGCGCTGCTCCTTCTCCTCCTGTATCACTGCACTCCCGCCCTTCTCGCGTTGCCCTGCCGTAGCCTCCCCCTCCCCGTCCACATTTTCCGACTCCTCAACGCTAAACTGCAATCCTTACCGCCTCATGCACGATCCTATGCACATGCCGCCCCTTCACGAATGCGCACCCCGTCCTTGCGCACGGCTCCGTCGCACTAGTCGCAAGCGCCACGGGGTTTCGCACGGGAAGACCCGGAAGTGGCCCGGTTCTACATGCAGGCATACACCTGCAGAGACGTTCTCCTCGGCGGGCTTGAACCAGGCGCCCCCTTGGGTCTTCAAGGGCGCGTCAATCGTGTCCTGGGAGCGAAAAACAACGTACGCTCTTCTGGAGAAGATGTGCGAGACGGTCTCGCACTTGCAGGTGTGCTGCTTGCGGTCGGGGGTGTTGAAGAGAGCACGCCCAATGGATATGAAGGCGTTGTTAAAGGTGGATTTATGCGCGCTGTTGTCGTGTGTAGCGTGAGCGAATCCGGGTCCGCGACAGACATTTCCGCACAAAGGGACCTGGGTGGGATGGCACGTCAGATGCAGTTGGGATTGGTTGTCATCATGGAAGCCCACGCACCATACATGGGATGCATCTCGTGTTTACGCACAAGGTTCCCCTTTGACGCCTTGCCGTACATCTTCAACACGCTGCCCTGGTCACCGACATCATGCGGATGGTGTAGGGAGCCCGCGCAAGCTGCATCCGCCCATCTCGGTCGTTCTTGTCTTGCGCGCAGCGCGACTCGGAGTCGATCATCGCTTGATCATCGCCGAAAGGGAAGAAAGTGGTTGTTTGGATTTGATCTCGGAACCAAACAAACGTCGTAGTCGCCGAAATTGGGTCAGGCGTGAACCTGTCAGCGCCGCCGAACCTGTGCCTTCGAGCATCACGATGACTTGAATTGAATATCCAGATTAATTTCTCCCGGCATTGAGAAACAAATTCAGGGCTTGGAAGTCACCGCGACGCAACTTGAAGGAGAGATCAACTTCGAGCAGATAGGAAGAGCACGGAAGAAAATAGTGAGCTCAAAAATCCCAGATAAAAAGCTAGGCACACTGGAAATCAAATCCGATCCAATCCAAATCCAATTCTCGTCTTTTGCACTGCACCGAATATGGACGCAGCCAGCTGGACCAGCGCAGAACCATGAACGGAAGGCAAAAAATGTGCGGAGTCTCAGATCTCAGCACCAAACACGGACGCAGCCAGCTGAACCAGCGCAGAACCGTGAGTGGAGGCCAAGAATTCCAGCACCGAACACGGACGCAGCCAGCTGGACCAGCGCAGAACCATGAGTGGAGGCTGAGAATTAAGAGGCTGTCCCAGCACCAAACGCAGACGCAGCCAGCTGGACCAGCGCAGAACCGCGGGTGGAGGCCGAGAATTCCCTAACGTGGATGTGCCAGCCAGCCAGCACATAGACGGATGACATCAGTTCTGTTTGGTTCAAGCAAACTCAGACTGATGGTTCCCTACTTCACATGACTCGGATTAAAACGCACGATATTGATGCGAGGCTGCGAGCTGATGCGAGTTTTGTGCGAGTTGATCCACGGTCAGTCGTGCAATCTGAAAATAGAGAGGTCAGCTAAGAATATCAGTGCAAAGAATGATTGAACAGGGAGAATTGAAAATAGAAGAGCGACTAGAGCGCACGGGAGCCCACCCGAACCCAAATTGACTTACACAATGAAAATTCGCATTTTCTCGCTCAATTGCGAGAGGCGCATAGCGGCAGCCTGGAACTAAATAGAGCTTGATTTGGTTTTGGACTCATGTATTGCTGGGGCATCGCGAGCCATCAAACCCCGGTGGTCAAACAGCTTGGACACATCAAAATTTGCTTGCTTCACATTTTGAAAGTAAGACTCACCATGGAGAGGTTCACGGGGAAATGGCGGTAAGTTGCTGAAAAAAATTGGCTCCCAACTTGGTAGCCGAACACGGCGGTATAAAAACTCATTTTAAGGTGTTAAAAAATGTGTATATGTAGATAGCTGGAAACAACTTACCTAGCCAATGCGGCTTTGTATTCTGCAGGCTAAAGAAGAAATCCGTAGATATAAATTCGGTCAGCAACAATCTGGCCAGTCATCTGAATAAAACCAACCTTAAGACGGCTGAGTTACAAGTTGGAACGGTGCTGGGATGCGCCGTGAACATTCCTGAATTTTGGGAAAGAGATAGGCTGATGATGTGAAAAGGGTCAACAGATGATCTACTGCGATTCTTAGCAGAACACTTACCAGCATGATGTTGAGGGCACTTGGGGAAAATACTTGTGATCAAAGGAATATGTAGGTCAGAACTTGAATCAAGAAGATAAAGGAAACGGGGTTGACCTTTTTGGGCAAAGTCGGCGCTTAAATAGTGCGTTGATTGCACTGGCCCGTACCCCGAATCCCGCCCAGCAAAAACCAAGATAAACGTTCCGCGTACGATAGGCACGCCATGCTCCTGCTCGCTTGCTTCGATGCACCTGGAGCTGGACCCGAAGCCCGGCTTCGCGCTGCTGAGGTGCGGGCTCGTCGGATCATGCGGTTGAGACTCGAGAATGTGGCGCGCAAGCGCAGAGCCACACCATCGCATGTCGGTGTCAGTTGAGATGTCCAAACTATATACCTTTGACTTCAACGTTATGGATTTGAATGTTGCATAGTGTGATGCTGAGATTAGCTAAGGGTTTCAGGATGGAGTTGGCAAAGCCATATGTCGCTCGTTGTCAATTCGGACGCGGGCTGATTCGCGCGGGCGCAGTGGCAAGTTGAGAGATAATCGATTTTAAATTTATGGTGTCCGTATGCGGATTAAATACAACCATTTTGAGGACGGCAATCGCGCGCACCTCCTGCGCGCTTAAGTAACTTCCACGTTACTCCCGAGCCATTATAAAACTAGTCCATGTCCTCTCCTGAACGGTGGTCAGCGACGTAGGAGTATGGGGAAGCCAAAAACACTCACATCATTTTGAGTATCGTCGACAGCTGCAGTGCTGCAACCGCGGGATTTTTTCTCGCACATCGCCGAAGGTTGTCTGAGACGACAGATATGTCGTTATAGCTCGCAGATCCCGGTCGAACCGGATGGCACCGAGCTGCATGGATGTGAGGAGATGAACCTTTACAGCCTGCAAAGATAACGGACTTCGGCGGTGAATTTAAAATCCCATCATAAACTTCTCACAAGGTCAAAGGAGAACCTTGAGCGCGCGAGGCCAAAGAACAGCCGGTAATTTGATTGTGTGAATGTGTCCTTGTAGCAACGGTCGATCAGGCTCTCTCATGCCTTGATGAAGTGCGCCCGTTAGCTTGTACGTCGCCTGAGTACTTGACTCGCTTGTAATACGCGTTGGCTCGCGACCAAGTCTGCGCGTCGCAACAACATTGCTGCCTAGTCATGCCTGTATGGTGGTACCATACACGGTCTTCTGATGACATGAGTGTCTGTGCGATGGGGCCGTCCAGATCGTCGTTGAGGCTCTGGAAGGCCTCGTAGGCCGTGCGTGTTTGCTCAAGGTCTCACGAAATTGGTTGCCCAATCCTCACTCGTGGACTGAGCAGCTTCTTCGTGTGCGGCATACTCCCGAGATTTGGCGGTGGTCGGTGTAGTACTGCGGCCAGAGCGACGAGGTGGGTAGCCGGACGCGCCACGACTGGCGCATCCGGCCCGGGATCCGCCGAGTTGCCAGGAAAGGAAGGAGGGCTCAAGTCTGTCTGCGTTCGCATCCAGTGCCTCTGGAGTATCGTTGCTCCGGGCTCAATTTTAAAGGCTATAAAGAGTCTATTGAAGGTATGCGAACGCTTTGCTTGTTGGATTTCTCGTTAAATCGGGCTGACTGATATTGTTCTCTTCAAGATCTCTCGTGTACTCATCTGTGGCTACCCGTTTCGTGTGGGCAGCTTTCACGCCGAATTCCTGGTGAGATTTTTCCTTTCCTTCCCCTCATTCCTTGTCAACTCCCATCCCCTTAAACAGATTCTGCGCGCAGCCGGCGGGGCTTCCAAATCAAATCACATTAATTTCCGAGTCGGTGTCTGTCGGTGTGTCGACTTTGCCATCTCACAAGGTCAGATCCCTGCCTTTGCTCCGTTTCTTTTGCTAACCGTTCGATTACATTTACATCTCTAGATAGTCATTTTAAAGCCCTCCGAAATCATTTTGGTTAGTAACCTCACTGTTTACCGCGTGTTTCACATACTGACAAGTCTGAATATTATCCAGCGTCATTCCTGGCTGGGGCCCAGTCCGACTTGGAAGCATGGAGAGATCGTACACCGATTTGCCGTGTTTTTTTTTCGCTCATGATCAGATTTCCACTCGGGTTTTACTAACCTTACCTTTTCAGATTTCGGACTTGATGATATTGTCTTCAAGTACATTTTAAAGCCCTCCGAAATCATTTTGGTTAGTAACCTCACTGTTTACCGCGTGTTTCACATACTGACAAGTCTGAATATTATCCAGCGTCATTCCTGGCTGGGGCCCAGTCCGACTTGGAAGCATGGAGAGATCGTACACCGATTTGCCGTGTTTTTTTTTTCGCTCATGATCAGATTTCCACTCGGGTTTTACTGAATTCTGTGCGAGATGGCCGCGCAGACTGTGTTCCCGTTCCTCGTCGCCATCAATGAATTCCGAGCCTTCGCTGGACGCTCACTTCGGTGGCTCGCCCGTGACCTCGGGTTCGACTCCGGGTGCATCAGAACGAATGAGAGCGGAGCGTGCGTCCTTCCCATCTGTGGCTCATACACGCGATGCCAGTCTTGGTTTTCCGCGGGGCAGGATTCGGGGGCCGGGTTAAAGTTCCCTCGCGTTCCTTCGGCCATTATTTTCATTCAACTTTGGTTTTCATTCACTAGTGTGCAGGAGCATGTGCTAGTCTCGATATTTCTGGTCAATGGCGTCTCTGCTCCAGGTGCATGGGACTCGATGTTCTCCCCGTGCGGCAGAGTACTACTTCATGCATCATCAAAGTTCCCCCGAATGGCAGGGCATCTGCGCCGAGTGGATTAAAGAGTTGGAGAACGATCCCGTTTTTTGTCCTGATGACCCGAAAACGGAATATAAGAAGTTATACGAACTCGGAGGTCTCACCCCCGACCAACAGAAAAATCTCAAGGAAGCTTGCGACTCATATCTGGCGCCGCGAGATTCCGAGCCTGAAGGGATGCCCAATCCGGGAGTCTCCCATAGAGAAGTTCTCGCGACGTTGATGCAGAGGTTCACACACGCTCTTGCAAGGTTAACCAGCCCGGGACATGACAAGCGACCCGGTGGTCGTAGGGCGGGAACTGGTTCAGACATCGGTGGGGACCCAAAGACATTCCTGCGCAGAATCTTCGCTTTTCCATTGACGCGTTAGATATTGTAATACATTTTCTCTATTTTCAAGACTTGGGTGGGGGGGGGGGGGGTCGGGGGCCGTGGCAGCGCCCAGCAAAAAATTCGCTCGTTGCTCATCACAGTGGATACGGTGGTCGTAGTACAGGATAATAATGAAGCTTAAACATGACCCGTAAGTTACTACAAATCTTCGGAAATTAAATCACTCCGTATCATCCGTTCAATCCATTTCGCGGGGAGGTCGAATTTTCGTCGCGGGAGCCAGAACCTGCGATCGCAGGTATTCCTGTGCTTCCCATTTCTGCCCACACTCCGCCTCACGTTTCTATCTCAGATTGCACTTTTTTTGGTGTCCCAAGATTGGAAGCGAGGCAAATGTCGCTGGGACGCCGCACACACATAACGTCTGCGTCTCCGCCGGTGATTCGGCGTGCGCGGCCTGTTTGCGTGCGTTGCCTTCCCCAGTTAACTACACGTTCTCCGTGCCAAACTCTTTTGGCCGCTGCTCGCACCGTCGCTGGGTGCGCGTAAGTCGTTGATGCGCACCGAGAATTAAATTGCATGACCCAACGCCACGCCTCACGCCACAATGTCATCGTGTGTAGCATGCCTAGCACGCGCCTCGACTCGGCGGGGTCACGAATAGCCGCATGCGAATTCACCCTCGCGCGAGATTGCCCAATTCCCATCTTGCTGCCGTGACCCGATTCGCTCGTCGACCCTCCCCTGACTCGCCCCGAGTCCAGGCCAGGTTCATTCACTAACCCGTTGCGCTGTATGTAGATCTCGGCGACGCACGCCCATTACGCAAGCAAATCTGGGACGCGGCGCACGGCATGTTGGGTGGGGTGGAACAGGATGTAGGGTCCCGCCGATGCCTTGCTCGCAGGTGCCATTTGGGTATCAGATTTCCGCGACGCGCGTACCGCAGGCCTTGGATCCTACATTTCGCATGTTGGACTTGTAGAGGTGGATTACTCGCTCCGTTTCTCCCTTTCCTTCGTTCTCGCGTATTTCTTGCTGGATAATGTCTGCTGGATCATGTCTTGACATGTTTACGAAGCGCTTCAACTTACTTCTGTAACCTGTTGTCGACATATCCTGGGTTTCGACTCGCAGAGGTCCATTGCGTCTTTACCACCCGGCTCTGTTCAAGTTTGTTTTCGGTAGGTCGAGTCTCGAGTCGCCGTCCATGCCCAGTGAGGCGAAGTGTTGTGGGCTATCCCGCGGTAAGGTTTTGGGCGTCGGATTTCAATCCACGGACCAAGTATGGAATTTTGGGTGCAGCCTTGGTCTAGATCTTGAGCAGATTTCCCCGCAGCTTCACGACGTTAAATATGCATTTTCTTGATTAAGGTTTCCGCCGAACAGGTTCTGTATTGCCAGTGCCGCGTGCTGCTGTTCTATCTATCAAGCCAGAAAAGAAAATGTGATTTACTCTGTTCTCGAAGTCAATCCGGGCTGTAGCTCCCGCGCCGGGTGCAATGGTGAGCATCTGTTCTAATCCTGCCTTGTATTTCTCCCATTCTCGCTTGCTTAGATTATTCTCGACTGACCGGCTCGACTCAATCCGAGCCCCTTTTAAGTGTGCTGGCTCCAGAGTGCAGGACACCGACGCCGAATCGAGGCAAGTCTGACATCCGCAGCCGCGTATCTTCGTCGTGGACTCGGATTCACCGGCGCGGGTGTTGCACGTAAGTTGCCTTGGCCGAAACTGCCAGGATTGATGCCGACGAGTCGCACAGAGATGGCACTAAGAGATCTGAATTGAAGTGGTATATACATACAGACGTACATACGTACGGACTACATACCCTGTAACGGCACGACAGTGCGTGCGTATACTGCGGAGGGCGGGACCGGGGTGGCGGAGATGAAGCTAGACAGTGTCGTCAATGTGATATTCTGTCAGCCCAACAGCCATCTATTCGTGTAGATCTCCAATGAGGTGGACTCAAAGACATTCGAATACAATTCGTTCCGCACGCTGAGTAGCTGGATCGCAACGAGGAACGCGCTGAGCGGGAACGAGACGAGCGCATTGATGAGCTGCCGTTTTGAAGCTGACAGTTCAGATCGACGCGGAGCACACCCGGATCCCATCCGTGAGGGCGAGTTGCCACCACGTATGTTCCTGCTTCTGGCGCATCAGCTTGTCCTGCGCGCTCGACGCCTCCAATACAGACTGTGCGTGGATCACCTGAATTTCGACCGTCAGCGCGGGTACAATATGATATGAATGAAGGAAGGAGAGGGAAGGACGCACACTCCAATACAGTGCATGCAACTCGTTCTGGCAGCTTTCTCAAGGCGCTACCCTAGCGGATCAACTTGAGGTTGCTCGTCCCGGGTTCGACGAGCCATGTGGAAAAACATACTACATGGGCGTGCAAATGACCCGGAGCCGCGGAGGATTTCGTCATCATTAGCGTCGACAGATTTTAGAGTAAAACTCCACCGGTGCTTCACCCGTTCCGAAAAAGATGTGAACAACGGGCAGACGTCGTGGAAGAGGGAAGGCAGACGTTGAAAACCACTGCATACCAGGTATCTTCGATCCACTCCACCTTTTCGATGGAAAGGCAAGGACAAGAGAACAACATGGAGAGGGATTGCTCAGCGTACTCGAAGATATGCGAAAGTAGTATGAGATGACGGGAACCAATTTACGCTCACCACGGTGGAGGTAACGGCGAGGTTTTCGACTGCGGCTTTATTTCGGCGCGTATTATAGAGCTTGAGGGTTCTAAAAAAACAAAAGAAAAAGAGTATAGTAGCGCACCGGACTCGTTTACCAGCTCCTTCAGAGACCTGGGTTCGCCCGTCCCGCTCATTCCTGTCTTGTGTAACTCGAGGGCGGAAAAGAGAAGACATCGGTTGTTTAGCCACGACCTCGGAACCAAACAGATTATCTTCCAGACTGGAGTGCGCACATCGCGCAAATTCAAATGTAAATTTACTAGGCCTCTACGCACCACGCCGCCCCTCTCGCTTCGACGCAGCCGGATCTGAAGCTTGAAGCTGCCTGCGCCGCCGACGCGAATCCGCCTCGGGCGTAGCGTGTGCGGCCGCTTCCGACACCAGCACGCGCCAGCTCTCCAATACTCACCACCTTGACATCGAGGCAATATTGAAGTACAACCACAAGGCACATCTCTCCTTTTTTGTGTGCGCGCTGCGAAGACACCCGCTAACGACCGCCCCCGAAATTGGCACATCCTGAAGCTTCAACTTCAAATACCAATGGCGGATGTTCCAAGTCGAAGAAACCCCAGCCTGCGTCCCGCTCACGCGAATCCGCGCTGTGCTCAGCCTGAGCTGCGGTTTTTTACATATGGCGCGTTCTTTCGTCGTACATTGCTGAGGGAGTGTTCACGATGCGTGAACTACCCATGCATGGGTAGTTCGGCATTTCGGCAGCAGAGTTTCGGTGACATTCCTTTTTTTTACAAACATCGTTCATGGCTTTTGCACCGCTGACTCCTGGCGCTTTTCTTTCAGTTTCCAAGATGCTGCTCGGCCCGGACTTCTCATTCGGAGTTCTACGTCGTCTTAGCATCTCTGCGCAGAGCATCCAGATCCGCCTGCATCATTGCGAAGATACCCTCCTTGCCCGCCCCCCGCACGCTTGAAACCGTTTGTGCAGTCAAACTCACGGAACCATCTCATTACCGACAACCAGGCTGTGATTGAGTCGCCTCCGCCTCCGCCCGACCGCTTCCTTCCCCTGCCTCAACCCGTACCCCCCAACCTTTCTCACCCCGATCTCCTCCCCTCCCCCTCTCCCTCTGCCACCGCTCACGAACTCCATCACCGCGACCCAACTCGCGCTATTCCGCCACAAGCCCGAAATGAAGACCAGGTTTCGCAGACGCGTGGTGGGTGATGCGGAGGATTACGACGCAGCTACGAGAGACACTGCCGAGCTGGCGTGGGGGTGGGGGTGAGGCCTGCACCCCCAGGAGTGGAAAGGGCATCGCACACCCCTCCACCACGCACAGTGTCGACCCTCCGTCCTTGGCTCTGGCTCCTCCCTTTTTACGACCTCCTCCCCTCCGTCACCCTGCCGCTCAGCGCCACGATTCCAACCCGCACACCAACCCTACTTCCGACCGTGTTCTCTCTCGAGCCTTCTTCGGCGTACGCCCGCCCCTGGCCCTACGCGGCGCATGCTCCATCTCTTGCTGCTCGCGGCAAGCCCGCCGCGCTCCCGGGACGATCGAGCAAGGGGGCCGTGTTCGTCTCACACCAGTGTCTGCTGGAAACGCGTGAGCGCTTTTGCTGCACTCGACTTGCGCAGCATGCCGGAATGTGTACGCAAACGGGTTATATGCGACGCGCTCTTTCCCTGCGTCTCGCCGCTCCTGCTCCCGGCGTCAAGACTGGCTCCGTGACGCGCCAACGGTGGACGCGCAGATAGGAGACGCGCGCACCCACGGTGGGATCTCCTTTCCGGCGTAGGATTAGTCTGATTACAGCCTGCTATGGGCAAATCAACTCGGGTCTTCGCGCCCACGCGTCCCGTCTTCCCACCGGCCCGACACCGACTCGGATGCGCACTTTTCTGCGTGGCGTAGATTACATCCCGCACGCCGCGCTACGGATCGATCAATCGCGGTGTCACGGGTTGTCCGTATCTGCGTCGAGCACGTCGTGTCGACTCGGCGCAGTGTAGACAGCCATTTGAGGCGCGAATCGGTTTTGCCGGCTGGGCTAAAAGATGAGAAAGTCCTCTGCTGCGCCATCTGCTGCGCCTCAGCATTTTACGAAAATACTAACCGAGACGAGCCGCTCGCGTTATCATGCGTAGACTAGAACACATATACTCAAAGGTTTGCGCTTCGTCCTTTTTACCTTTTCTTAAGTTGATTTACATATCACAGCCGGACGCTGTTGTGCAAGCGCTTGAAGCGCAATGGATGTCTCGGAAATAAAACCGAGCATGCAGCTTGCTACCCAGGGCCCTACCTCGGGCCTCATTCACGCGCTCAGCGTCTGCCTGTACACATCGGGTAACTCCCTCCTGCGCACACGCGCGACGCTCAATCACGTCTACCACTACACGCCCCACAATGACTTCCATACCGCCCGCGACATGCTAAGTCGGGCGAAGCCACTGCTATCTGGATAATATACAGCAAGACAGTATGTGAAACACGCGGGAAACAGTGACATGACTGACCAAAATGATTTCGGAGAGCTTTAAAGCGACCACCTAGAAATGCAATTGAACGGCTAGTGAAAGACCTTGTGAGACAAAATCGGCACACCAACTTGGAAACTGGTCTGGATGGGGTTTGAAGTTCCGAGGGTAGCTGCGGCGGTAGTGGGGTTGGTCGCGGTGGTTCTGCAGTGATCCGTAATGCAGATGTGCATTGTTTCTAGGTTGCGGGAAAGGGCATCGACTTCGGTGGCGGGTGCGAGCATGAGAAAATCGCGGAGGACCCTGCATTTGTACTGTGTATACAGATTTCTGAGAAAATATATCAGGAAAGGGAAACAAGATGATAATCTCTCAAACTTACTTGATAATTTCACCCACACTGTGATGTATCTGGGTTATGTTCGCGTTCGCTGAATATACTAGTTCGGGGTGCAAGAAAAACCAGAGAGCTTCCGCAGCGCGTGTGCGTGCGCAGCCACCCGCGCTCACCGGCGACGACGAGGACATGGTTCACCGTGCCCTCTGCGAGGTCGACGAAGGCGGTGAGCGTCGAGCGGACTTGCGGGTCTGGGGGCGGGAAGAAGCCGGGCTGGGAGATGTTCGCGCCGAGGGCGCGCAGCAGCTCCATGCCGCACCCCTCCCTATCGCCGTCCCTCTCCTGCTCCTTCTCAGCATCCTCCTCTCCGCCCTCCCAATCCGCATCCCTCTCCCCCGTCGCCACCAGCGCCTGCCGCCAGAGCCACTCCTCGCGCACGCCCGACACGTAGCATGCACCGCCTGAAACGTCGTCTCATCCTCACTAACCCCCACCCCCTCCCCGGCCCGCTCATCCCCGCCGCACCCTTCACCGCGTCCTCTTCCACGCGCCCCCCGCCGCCACCCGCGCGCCCTGCAGCGCCTGCTCCGGGCACCCCAGCTCGTCCCTTACGTACTTGACCGCCTCCACGCGCACGCTCCGCGCGAGCTCCACGTCGCGCAGACACACGCTGCAGAACCGCGCCCGGCGGCGCTCCGCATGTTCGCGGCACTCGATGATGGGGTCCAGGCGCGGGGTGTTGATGACGCGCCGCGCCTGGCCGACCCTGTGCGTAATTTTGGGGGCGTTGATGCGGTAGGAGAGGCGTCAAGAAAGGAACCTAAGGAGAGTTTCTGTGCTTTGGATGAAAAGATTTGAGACAGAAATGGGCGAGACAGACTTACTTTTGTCATATACCCCAGTAACACAAAAGTCGCCTTAAGGCCGATATTCCCGGCGACGCGCGAGTCTTCCGGTAGCCTGGCAGCCTAGCCATCCGTTAAGAGGAGAGCCTAATGAGCGTTTACGTGGTTTGGATGAAGAGATTCGTAGAAGAAATGAATGAGATAGACTTACTTTTGTCATATACCCCAGTGACACAAAAGTCGTCTTAAGGTCGAGGTTCCCGGCGACAAGGGAGTGCTCCGGTGCCCTGGCGACCTAGCCGTCCTTCAAAAGGGGAACTTAAGGAGTGTGTCGGTCCTTTGGATGGAGAGGTTTGAAGAAGAAATGAATGAGATAGGCTTACTTTTGTCATATACCCCGATAACACAAAAGTCGCCCCAAGGCCGATATTCCCGGCGCCGATGGAGTGTTTCGGTGCCCTGGAGACCTAGCCGTCCGTCCAGAGGGGGACCTAAGAAGTGTGTCGGTCCTTAGGATGGAGAGATTTGAAGGAGAAATGGATGAGATAGACTTACTTTCGTCTTTTACCCCAGTAGCACAAAAGTCGCCTTGAGGCCGAGGTTCCCGGCAACGAACGGGTGTTCCGGTGCCCTGGCAAAATGGTCGTCCATTGAGAGGGGAGGCTAAGGAGTGGCCGTCACAAACAATTTCTTTTCCTAGCTAGGCGGCATTACTTATCCGGACCGGGCCGGTCGCGCCAGTTGTGGCGCGTCCGCCGTCTATCCAGCTCCTCCTCGTCGTTCTGGCCGTAGTACTACAATGACCACCCGTGCTGTCGAATCTGGGAAGTATTCTGCACACGAAGAAGCTGCTCGGTCCACGGATGAGGATTGGGCAACCAAATCCGTGAGACCTCGAGCAAACGCGACCTACGACTCTTCCAGCACCTCAACGTTAATCTGGACGATTACATTACGCTGCCGGAATGCCTCTCAATGAAATGGTCAGCCTAAATGAAGAAAGCACTGGAACACACTCTTAAATCTCACCCAATTCCGATGCACACTCTTCCTGCTTTTTTTGTTGCATGATCTCACCCATGACCGTGGTCCTCGCGCAAGGGAAGCGAGAGGCCAACGCAGCGCTCTGCGAGGCGCTGCAGGATAAACCTAAAACAAACCGGTTGATGGAAATTTGTGGAAGATACGCAAGAATTGAGGGTTGTGCGGTAGTTTCAGCCTTATCTTTTCTTTCATCTCCGTTACTGACCGACCCGGCTTTGTGACGGGACTTCTTAGAATTCAGCTCGGAGTGGCTCGGGCCCGATTTTGAAGGCTATGCATAGTCTATTGAAGGTATGCGAACACTTGAGTTGTTGGATGTCAGGCTGTCATATTTTTCTCTTCAAGATCTCTCATTATTCATCTGTGGCTACCTGTTTTGTGCGGGCAGCTATCAGCCGGAATCTTGGTGAGGTTTCTCCTTTCTCTACTCTCATTCCTTACTAACTCTGATTTGATTCAACAGAATCTGGAAGCCCAGTGCGAACAAATGGCTGCCTTCAAATCAGATCACACAAATTTCGGAGTGCCGACCTTGTGTCCCAAGGTTAGATCTCTTCCTTCTCTCTATTTCACTTCTAACCAATTCCCTTGTGTCTACAGATACTCGCTTTCAAGGTTTTCGAGTTCATCTTAGTCAGTAATCTCATTGTATCCCGCTTGTTTCACATACTGAACAACTCTGTTTACTATCCAGCGGCATTTCTGGCTTGGGCTCGTTCCCGACTTAGATAAGTGGTGAGCTCTCCTCCGAACTTGTACACCGGCTTGCTGTGCGTTTTTTTTGCTCGGATTTCCACTCGAATTCTTACCAACTTTTTCAGATTTCTGACTTGATACCTTCTTCAAGTATTCGACTTGTGGGCGCATTATCATTCGGTGAGTGTTCATTTGCATTCTATTCAATTAGGTCTATTTATGAATCTCACAAATTGCGCGCATATTATAAAATTAACGCGTCATCACTTCCAAGTTGTTCGACCCTAAAGCTTTTCTTTCTACCGTGCATCCCAATGCAAAACCAGGACCTCGCTAGTGGAATATTGCACCTACAATCGATAGACGCGCCCTCTGAAGCTATGCGAATTTTCGTAGAGGACAATTTCGATCGATTTGTTGCGGTCAGAGCCTCGACAGATGGTACATTTCGATTCGTTCGTTTACATCCCAAGCTGAAACACACGTCCATCTCTAACTCATCTCACATACTTATCATTCACTTCAGCTAGTTTGGAGAATGCAGAACCGGATGTCCTTGATCTCGCATCGATCCTAGCTGCTCAACTCCAGGTCCCCATCGGAGCGTTGGACTCTAAGCAATCTGGAGCTGCCGTTGGTAGGCTTTCCTCTCGCGATCTCGAATTGTCCTGATCATCATGGCCAGCTAAATGTGCGGCTTAGCCTGTCTTGGAAACCATATCGGACATGGTCAAGACCCTTTCCGACATTGTGCTTTCGTCCCCCCCGAATTTATCAGTGGCCATCCAAAATGAGAGCGGGCCCGCAATCGACCTAAGTCATCCATTTCTTGGGTAAATCTCAACTAATGTACTATTGTGCCCCCCAGAAATCCCCCTCGTCGTATGTCATGGGTCTCGGGGCCTCCGAGGCCGCGCGCCTCGTCGCCACGCTGGACATCACCGATAATATAAAATGGGCTGAGAGCAAAATGGATGCAAGTCATCCATTTTCTACCCAAATTCTTTGAACTAGTGTACCCCCACATATGAATTGAAATACAATGCCGTAGGGAGAAGTAGATAGAGGGCCGCTACTTACTTACGTTATATGTCATATGACTGTCACAACGTACACGTCGCCATCCTGGGAACTTTAGAAACACCGCAGCCTCAAGAAATACTCTTGTCTTCGGACCCCCACTATATAGTGTTCACTGAACCCGTCTCCAGAGGAGCGTCGGGGAGGGTGCATACAGTGTAACGACTGTATGCACGCGTTGTGGACGGCAGAACGTCCTTCTGCCGTCGGAGAACCTGTCTCCTACGCGTTACAGGTCTTTTTCCCTTCCTTATAGGGCCTACTTGCGTCTAGTCGCCCCTTTCGACCTGCAGACTTCATCCTCATGGTCCCAGTACTATCGCAAGGCGACGGCCTTCGATCCAAATATGCGCATGCACACCGTCATGTCCCTCTTCCCTCCTGCTGTTCGCTGTTTTTTTGTTCCCCTCTGTGATGGCATGCAACTGTTTTCTATATGGATGCTACAGATCTTGGCCTCGCAAAGTGCATCTCACGTCGTACCCAACACCTTGCCAAAGTCCCGCACGCGCGTTGAGGCTGCTCCGAATCCGCACATGTCCCGCAGGCGCAAATTCGCACCCAGCGCAGTGTGTGCGGGTAGCGCGGAGACCTGCGAATGACATCAACCGGCGACGATTGCTTGTCGACAAATTGTGTGTGGCAGAGAACGGTACGCACGCATGCGCCCCAGTCGCCGCTGCCATATTCAATGAGAAACGGCACAAAGAACACGGTTCAAGGACACGCATTTTTTCAACTTACGACGCGGCGCATCACCCTGGGACACAAACTGGCACAATCCGCGGGACAAATTCGCGCTCAGCGCCGCGTGGCGGCTAGTGACCGAACTGCCGCAGCGCGCCGAGCACTTTCCCAGTTATGGTTTTTACCTCAGTGCCTATTCTTCATCCTTGAGAGCGTCGGACCTCTTCAGTAGACCCACAAGTGATGTACCAAAGTGCTAGTTAGAACCGGCTTACCTGTCTTTGAGCCAGAGGTCCGGTAAATCCACTTGATTCGCCGTCAAGCTAATTCTGAAGTCGGGACACCCTTTACTTGTTCAGACGGCCGGCTGGGGACTGGTTGGTTCAATTCAGAGAATGAATACAAGGTGTGTCGAGTGCGGGGTACTATCTAGTCTATCATTGGGCATAATCTGTTCCATTCGAGTGTTATCCTCTTCCTTCGCGTTATCTTGGTTAATGTTCCTCTGTTTCCTGACTATTTTGACATGCAGCCGGCGAAGTGGTCCAAATAGGCCGTCCCTGGTGTGCATATTTGCTCTTTTTTGCTCCGTTCTTTCTCCTTCCCCGCCCGTTTCTCTTCACTGAGTCTTGTTTTTTCTTGGGTCTATCTTTTTTTTTTCGAAAAACGGTTAATATCGATCCGAACCTTGGTTCGCCCTTAGAACGCGATGCGGAATCTTTGGCTATCGCCTTTTCTTGAAGAAAAGGGTGTGTATCCTTCGATTCCATTCGACGCGTGCACGGAGAGCGGGTTGGGATCGAATGTGTGGTGATCAAAAGACGAGCGTCGTAATCTCATCTGTATGAGCAACAGTGGAGTTTGCTGGACCGCGAGCTGTGCTTCCGCCGCACCGCTGTGCGTGGTGATACCCCGCTCCCTTTTCCCGGCATGACAAACTCCTCCCATCCTTCCTTTGCACAACGACAACGGAAAAACTCCTGAGCTGCCTGCTCCTTACGAGCTATGCGATGGCATGGTCGATCACACGCGAATAGGCGAACGGCGGGTGCGCGAGGGAGGTTTTAGTCCGGCGGAAGATAGATAAAAGAATAGCCAAACTTGCCTTAGGCTCTCCAACTACAGCCCGCAACAGATGCAGTCGTTACACTTCAGTCGCCCTCCTAGATTCCCCGCGGGAGCATGGTTCAACATGGAAGAGGAGAGCAACAGAGCAAAATTTTGTTTATTAAATTATTTGTGCAACATCGTGCACATCACCGGATTTTAGCCGAACGCGCCAGCTCTGGCACGCTCAAAATGAATGTTGATATAATTCTGGGCAGGCCAAAGTACATACTAGTGGCTGTAAGTGAGTTTATCGATAAATCTTCTTCCGAATTGCGGGTCCTCCACTGATGCGAGATCAAGGTGAGATACAAGGGAGGTACGGATAGAACTTACCCGATGCACGCAAGACAACTGTTGAAAATATACGGTGGGCCCTCCTTCTCAACGCGCATGCGCTCCTTCTTCGGCTTGTACCGTTTCCCTGTATGTAGCAATAAGCCAGTAGAAACTAAAAGAATAAGAACGACATTTACCTTTGAGCTTGAGCGCAAGCATAGTTCGTGGTCAGTCGGAGCCTGGGGGAACACACCGAGCCTATCTTTCGAGCCTGGAGCCTGCCTTCAGCGCTGATACTCTCGGAGACCGCCCCGCCAGGATTTTCCTTGGCCAAATTGTTGGAAGGGCCACGATGCCGCCGCCGGAGCATCGCGGGGTGGCTCCCGGCATGCAAAGACACGGACGGCAGCCTATGCATCTGCATCGACTGGCATCGAAAATTCCTCCGCGTTATTGTCCTTCTCGATCTTCAGTCCATCTCGTACTAGATGACGGTCGAGGAGGCTTTCACGATCTGGTCGAGTCTGCAGACTTCGAGGCGGTCGGCCTTGGTGTAGTAGATACTCCCCGGGAAGTTGAGTATCTTGGCATTGGAGGTGACAAGCCGAGCGTCGTGCTAGAACAGGGTTTAGTTCTTTGGGCTTCAGTGCAAGTGATCTAGAGCGTACCGCAAAGTCTTCCAAGGAGCGACACTGTACGTGCTGGACCTTCGTGGTCATTCCCAGGTCCATGGAACGCCTACCGAGGTTAGAGAGAGTATCCCGGGACCTGAGCCGGGTTCACTGGTTTCAGAACAAAGGCATAGTCGTCCTTCCTGCAGAAGTTTGCTTATTATAAGTCGTCGCGAAAATCAAGTAGCAGACGTACTTTTTCAGTTTGTACAATGGGCCTGCATGAGACTGCTGAGCACTTCCTTTAGTGGTTTCAGCTTGACTGGCCGCGAGATCTTCTGAGACGTCGAGGTATCTTGATACTCCGAATATGCGAACGGCCGCTTGGATTTCAATTTCGAACTGGATTTTTTCGCAGATTTTTTCGGATCCTTGATAGAACTAAGCCCTGGAGTCGGCTGGCGTAGTGGAGATGACCTTGACTTTCAGAATTAACATATATTAAAGAATCTCCGCGCCAAAGATCACGTTTCCGAGGGGTTTTTGACAGATTTTGTTGAGTATAGGGCACAGACACATCGATTATTCAAAACGACAAGAAAAACAAGAAGAGCAGACCCAGCTTGAACTGCGAGTGAGCGAGGAGGAGCGAGTGATGCGAAGTGATGCAAGTCGGGTATCAAATATTTGTTTGGTTGCACAAACAAATCGACCCCCTCCCCTCTGTATCCCACGCGATCATTCAAAGTTCAAGTCCACACCCGTCGTGCCGTGGGCGGCGATCGCGCACAACCTCGCCGACTCCTCCCCATCCAACTCGCCGAACGCTGCGCCCCAACTACATGTATCATCCGCAGCGCTCCGGCGCAAACCGCTCTGTTGCCGCCGCCGCTGTTTCACCTTCGACAAGGACAACGGGCGCGAGGAGGAGGAACTCGGTGGCTTCGACTACCTCCCCAGCAATAGCGGCTTCCGGTCATTTGATGACGACACAATTTGCAGGTGCGTTTGTCCTCTTCCCTAGTTTTTCGCGCTGACAAAATATTTTCTTTCAGTCCTCCGACTTTTCTGTGCGCGATGTTCCGGTAGGCAGGCACACTCGAGTCCTGGGCCTGTGGATTTGTAATCGGGCCGAGCACGAGGTCGGTAAAATAATTGATTTTGGTGCAGGCAAGGGGCTGCATCCTTTCGCGCACCGCCCGAATTTCCCTGCTTACCGCGGCGCTCGACGTGTTCCCCGCCTCGAGCGTGGGTATGCCGCTACAGTTCCCAGTTCGCCGCGCATCTGGAGCACGAGGTCGAGGTCGAGGTGCGTGGTTTGCGTCTTTTTTTCACCCCTTTTCACTCCACCGTTTCCACGCGCGTCTTCCTTTTCACCTTCCACATTTCGCCTTTGGCCTCTCACTTTTTTTTTCTTCTTGCGTTCGTAAGGCACCCGACATCATTCTATATTTGCGTTCTATTTACAGTATTCTCTTTCCTTCATTCAATATCTGCCTCCCCCCTTCCCTCACTCTTATCTTTGATGTGTTCCCGTCACTGACTCTCCGCAGACCCCGCCTTCATCGAGGACGAATACGACGAAACGGGTCCCGAGGCGCTCACCGCGGATGGAGCGGAGGAAAGTGAAGAGGGCGTCGAGCAGCGCGCCGACAGCGAAACAGATGTGGCGGAGGCGGAGATGGAATCCGCGCCCGGCGCCGATGCAGACGCCCCAGCCGGCTATGTGGTGAACGCTGGCACCAGTTCCTCCAACTCCAACTCTACTTCCGCGGCAGTGGAACTCGCTCAATTCGGAACCAGTGCCACGCCCCGCGCTGCGCTGAGCTCTCCACGCTCGAGGAGCACCGCGAGCGCTCGGCGGGTACGTTTCCGACGAGCGTGACACCACTGCCCTTGACAACTTGGACGTGGACACGACCTCCATGGCCTCCGACGACCTCTTCGCATCCCTCCCCTACCGCAGGGGCTCCTGCTGATGAATCAGCCACGTCGTTCTCTCTGTCCTCCACCTTTACACCCTCTCGGTCTCCCACCGCCGCCGCCCCACCTCCACACGTTATCGCCCCGAGCTTGAGCCACCTGGCGGGCCGCTATCAGTCTGGCGCACGCGCGAGGTCGCCCTGCGTCGCGAGCCACGTCAGGACCCAACATCGTGGACGACGGCGTTTTTCGACGGAGAACGCAAAACGCAAAACTTAAATGACGATTGGCCTTCTTTCTTCCCACTTCCCTTCGTCCTGTTCGCACGCCGGTTCGTGCTGTGCCACTACCAGAAAAAGTCGCGAATCTGCCAGTGTGCGCGCATGCCGCATGCAAGACGTGCATGTCGACGAGACAGCCTCTGCGCCGTGTCTCGCCGCGCGCACACGTCCCTATCGTTGGAGTCGGGACTCCAGACGTGCCTGAAGACCACAATCTTCATCGTCGCGCGCACGTCGAGGAAGGCGGAGGGGGAGAGGAAGGCGAAGAGGAAGGCGAAGAGGGAGGGGGAGAAGAGGCACGAATGGCGACTAGGGATTGGCCTTCTTCCCACTTCCCACTTCCCTCTGTCCTCCCGCCTCCCGCTTGCCCTGTTCGCGCGCCTCCCGCGCTGCTTCGCGCTCTGTGCCGCTCCCAGAAAAGAAAAGCCGCGGTCCTGTCTGTGGCCGGCTCCCCACGCCCTCCCCACGCCCTCGCCACCGCCGCCCTTGCCCTTGCCTCCCCCGCAGAATCGAATGGCGGAGGGTATCCAGTCCGCGGCCGAGGCGCGCATCACGGCCCTCTCCTCTCCCGCCCGACAGCGACAGCGACACGAGGCAGACGTGGGCGTCGCGCTCGTTTTTTACCCGGATCCTGGGTCCTGCCGGGGCGATGACACGCGGTATGCTTCGGTCGTATATAGGGCCGTCGTCCTCTGTAGCGTCGCGTGGTGCTTCGCGCTCCTTCCGTCGCCATGGTGTAACGTCGGCGCGGAACGCGAGACGCTCGCAGGGTCGAGGAATACGAGATACGAGAATGCACGACGTGTGCGCGTGCGCGCGTATCGCATGCCGCATGCCACATGCAAAACGTGCCCGCGTGTTGACCTGCGTGCGCGTGCACGATCTCGTGTCGTGTCGTGTCATGTCTCCTTTCCGCCCCCTCCGCCGCTTCGTGCGTCCCTACCGCCGGACCCCGGACGCGCGCGCCCTTCCTTCCTTCCTTAGGCTTGAAGGCCGCAATGTCAATCTGAATCTGAATCTTCATCGTCGCGCCCATGCCCACGCCCGCCGCACGGATCCCTCCGGTCTTCGAGGTTCACGCCTATGGCAATGCACTCGAGGATGGGAGGCGGAGGCGGAGGGGGCGGGGCGCTCTACGAGGACAACCACCATCTACCATCCAGTCTTCACGCTTCGCGCTTCGCGCGCACGGGGATGTATGTACTCGAGGAAGGCGGGGGGTGGGAGGCGGAGGCGGAGGTGAAGAGGGAGGGCGAGGGAGAGGAGGGGTGCTCCAAGTACGCGAACGCGAACGCACGCTGCCAAGCCAAACGAGAAACTTGCGCTCGAGCTCGTTTTCTTTTCCTGCAGGGGCGACGATATGCTGCGCCCGGTGCAGGCGCTCCGCCTCGGTCAGCACTGACGCCTCTATGTAATATGCGTCGCCATCCGACCGCGCGGGAGTGGGTATTCGCGTTCGCTGCGTCATGCAATGTACGCCTCCCACGCGGGTTTGCGCGTGCAGCATGCTGTCTTATGCATGGTGCGGCGCAGTGCACGGGTGGGCGTGGGGGCAGGGATCACGGCGAGGGATATGACAATGAGAGGATGGAAGCAAGGGGATAATGGCACCCACCTGAGCCAGCCGCAGACCATGTCGTTGGGGCGGGAGTGGGGGCATCTGCATCTGCGACAGCTTCGCGTGCTTCACAGCCTAATGGTACAGGATTTGTGGTAGAGACACCTTTGCATGCTCTCATTATATCAATGTAATTGTAATGTACTTTGCACGTACTCTGCTCAATATGATTGAGCAAATGATTTAAAGCATGTATTGTGCCTTCATTGAAGCCTAGGACAAGTACATATCCATAATTTCCTATTCAAGTATCTTGGAAGCACTCGTTTATCTCCTTTTATGGAATGTTTGGTTCAAGATCTGCGGACCATCTGCGGGGTCCGCAGATTTTGAATCTGGGGACCCCGCAGATGGTCCGCAGATGCTACGGAGATTATGGATCTGCGGGTTATCTCCGGGGCCCGGAGATAACCCGGAGATAATCAGATTATTTTGAATATTCCGGCCATCTGCGGGCCCCGTAGATGGCCGGAATATTTGGCGCAGATAATTGATCTCCGCCCGATCTCCGGCCTATCTGCGGGGCCCGGAGATCGTAGCCTGCCCCCAGTGTTACCCGGATAAGGTCTTCTTCGTCTGTAGCTCTATGTCCCGAGCTCGAGAGGGTCTTCTTCGTCTAGCCTGCCATCGTAGCTTGAATACGGTACCCCATAGTTGTAGGTTAGCTCAACCCGTCTATCTTTAGTCTGGCTTTTAAGGTTCTGTTCTTATCCGGATAAGGATTATCGTGATGTCTGCAGTGATGCGGGTTGCCTAGACCGGTAATGCCGGTGGCTATTCTTGGACACTGTCCGTCTTGGCGTCCCAACCTTCTCTTGGTATGCCCAACTCATCATGTGATTCAAACGCGGTAGGTCTTTGTGTCAAACACAGACAATCTTGGTCTAGTCAATCTTTTATGAAGGACTTCGGTTCTTCCTGTGTGCAATAATGATAGTTTCCTTCCCATCTCCTTGGTATGAGTCCCAGCAAGCAGCCTTAGGCTTTATATAACCTAGTTTCTCTGCCATAGTGGTCTAGTTCCTTACCCGGGTAAGACATATGTTGGCCCCATTTGTGAAGGTACCGCCATAAGCCCTCCTGGTTCATTCCCCAGTGCTATTAGACTATTAGGCTTCTCGTTCGGAGCTCCCGAAAGCCTCTTGGTATGTAGCTCACATGCTTGACACCTGGAAATATGCAAAATGCGCAAATTCAGGTGTACTTGTTTACACGGCTTATCATCTCCCCTCTTCTTTAATATTGACCGTCCCCGGTCAAGCCTTATTCATGCACGGTGGCTTCTCCTAGGTCTTTCTGAATTTTTACAGATTTTTCTGACTATACTTAGACTGACGGCTACAAGTTTCGCCAGACAGCGCTAAGTTGACTTTGATAGCCGAGACGCGGACGCGACATGTCACGTGACCGCGGTTGTGCCTATTCCCGTCGTTACTCAATTGAGTCGGCTAATGATCGACGGTTGATCTCCCTCGGACTCATCCTCAGATAGTCATCCAGCTCCTTGGGGACCAATTCGGTTGTATTCCCCTGTGTCTAAGCTTCCTCTAGATACCCAACTTCGTCTTGATAGCCCTCTTGGGTACCTTGCCAGGCAAGGCACATTTCCGTTTTAAAGGTGCGTCCGCAGACGTAATTTATGTTATTCCAGGAATAACCAAGACTAAATTGTGCTTCTTTTCTAGCTTTTTGCGCAGCCCAGGCAAGCCAATTCAAAGGCTGCGGCTGTGCTTTGTATTGCTGGGCTAGGGCTTAGCTGGGCAAGCCAATTTGGCCGTCCATTCTTCCTAAGTCCCTCTCTTGTCTTCCACCACCACTCTACGTTGTTTATCGACGTATAGTGGGCGCCCTCTTCGCTCTTCTCCTCTGTACGCTGTCTTACGGCGTATATTGGACCTTTCATTCTCCTGCTGGCTCGCCCATCTCTCCCTCCAATTTCGACGTTGACCCCTGCGTCAACTCTTTTCCTCCCTCGGGATTCGCCCTCGACGCCCAGTATGGCGTCTCCTCCACCTGGAATGCGGTCGAAGGATAAGAACGGATATCCTCTTGACCCGTTCTTCCACCTTTGGCACCCGCTTTGCGAATCTCTTCTGGACCTTCTCATGGACCGCGAAGCTATGGATGATACCCGCGACGCCCAACTCAAAGGCGCCGTCACTTCTGCCATGCCTTTCTTGGTAGGTCTATTTTTCCTTTCTTGATTCCGAATTCTGACTCGGCTTAGGGACGACTGCGATATCAATTCCTCCACCGCAAAATGCCCGAAGACCTCAAGAAACTTTTGTATCCCTTGCGGCGAATCTGCCGCCACATCCCCGATGAACTCAGCACCGAGCTCAAGTTTCACCGCCCCCCACTTGTCAAATCATGGTCGGTAAGTAAACCAACGATCTTTCCTTGTCTCACTCTAACTTTCCTTGGTCTTTCTTTGCAGAAGTACCCCTTGGGTCCCGGCTGGGTTATGCCCCCGGCCAGCGACTTCTATGTCGCTGTGACACCGTTGAGGACGCCTTCACCAGCGCCTCCGGTTACTCCGACTCGGTCGGGGTCCAAGACTGCGGCCAGCCCGCCCCCAAAAGCTTCAACACCCGTGGCGTCGCCTAAGCCGAAAGGCGAGGGGCGCGTCATTCAGTCTCCTTCAACCCCGGCTTCCAAGGCTGCTGTGTCGAAGGTGAAGGAGGGCGCCGTCGCCGGCCCTTCTTCGTCTTCGCCTGCTTCTCCTCCGAAGGCGGCCGCCCCTAAGTCGCAAGACAAGGCGCGCGCCGGTCCTTCTGGTCCCACGGGCTCTTTCTTTACACTGGCCAGGATGCAGCCAACCGACGACAACCCCTTCGACAGGCGTCGTCGTAAATTTGCCCCCTCCGGCCCTCCTCAGCATTCACGCTTAACTCGGGCTAACCTCGCTGCCCATCAAAAACCAGTATCGAAGGCTCCTTCTCCTGTCGCCTCGGGCTCGAAGCCCGCTCTCGGGGAGTCCAAATCTCCCGGGGATCGTTCTGGTGATAAGGCGTTTACGCCTGACTCGCCCGCTCGATCGCCTCAGCGTTTGACTTCCGTCGCCCGCGCTGCCTCAACTTCGGCAGTTGGGACACCGGCCCCGCGCGCTATATCTCCCGTTGGCAAACCCTCCGCTGGCGTCATTCGCGTCCCTCCCTTGAAGAAGAAGCCTTCCAAGATCCCCGCGCCGTCACATGGGAAGATGGAGGTGGTCCTCACTTCGAGGCCATCTACTGCCAGTTCTTCTCGTTCGCGTCAGCGCCCAGCTTCTCCACCACCAGCTTGGCACGCCAATGGCAAGCGTAAGGTCACCACTCCGTTGCCTTCACCTCGGCCTACGAAGCGCGTAACTCGTAGTTCCAACGCTTCGGTAAGTAATCCTATTTCTCTGGTTAAATCTATCTAACTTAATTGATTTTAGTCAACCAAGTCCGTGGAAGCGCGTTCTAACGCATCGCCTGGTCCTTCCAAGAGACCTGCCGACACTAAACCTTCGAAACGTGGCCCTTCCCGTACTAAACCCTCGACTCGCGATTTTCGTGACGACAAACGCGTCTCGACGAGCTTCCTTGAAGACCGCGGTCCCAAGAATAAGGACGGCAAACAAGCACCCTTTGGCGAACCTTGGTATCCCCCGTCTACCAAGACGTTGTTTTACAACGGGGTTCCAACCAAAGATATTTCGCGCGACCACCTCCCTGCTGCTCAGGCTATCGTCGAGCCCTTGCCGCCGCTTTCCAAGAAGCAGATCGTCGGGTCCAGCGTTCGTCTTCTTATCGACGTAAGATCTTCCTTCATTTTCTCAAGTCTTTCTAACCCTTTCTTAGCCCGGTTACATTTGCACGAACTGTATTAACGGGAACGCCCACTGTGAATTTGGTGGTTGGGGCGCCCGTTGTACAGCTTGTAGCAATCGCAAGGGCTGCGGATTTACTCAGACCGACAAGCAGCTCGAGTACAACCGTCAGCAAGCCGCCCCTTGGTTTCAAATGGGCAACCAACGTCAGTCTTTCTTCTTAACTCTTTCTTCTAGTTTGCTAAATATCTCTTATTTAGACTTGCTCTATATGATCGACGACATGAACAACGCGTATATCCGCGCCGAAAACGCGTCTCACGCCGCCGCTGCTGCCGCTGTCAAGTACGAGAACAAGTTCCTCGCCTTCGCCAAGCAAGCCGACGTGATCATCGAGACTATTGGCGTCGACGCCTTCCGTGATCGTTTCGAGAACTCCGGCCCCGACGTCATTGAACATGTCGAACGTATGATCGACAACTTCAACAACGGCCTCGATATTCTCGCTGATCGCTCCCACCCGGACCATATTGCTTCGTTTGACCCTAGCCGGGCAGCGCACGAAAATAAAGATCGCGCTAGCCCTGGCCCATCTGGTGAGTTTCTTTCTTCTGCTCTTTATTTTGTCTAACTCCAACACCTATCTAGTCCAGTACGACGTTGGCGACGACGACGCTGAAGGTTCGGTCGAGGAAGAAGAGTCCATGGAATCTTAGTCGCCTTTGCCCAAATTATCGACGCGCCGGCTGCGCAAGTTCACGCGCAGGGGAGTAACATCGAAGGAAAGGTAACAAATGGTGAAGGGCACCATTTACATTCCTTTTCCTCTCGTATCCCCTTCATTCACTGGCCTTGGCGGACGCTTCTTTTACCAACGCGCTTATTACTGTACTGTTTCTTGCTTGTTTCTCCTGGTCCCATTTGTAGTCTACTGCACTGTACATTCAGATTTAACGCAGTTTCATTGACTCTGGGACCTCTTGGTGTGACTCTAAGAATTTTATTTATTTCTTTTCTGATTTGTCGAACTTTTTCAACCAAGGCCTCTTATGGATTAGTCATCAGGAGTCTGGACCAATCTTTAAGCGCCGGGCGCTTAACCCTTGGTCTGGATCCCATCTGTGATGACAACTCCTCGGGATCTCGGCTTCCAAGCCTGCCGACGGATCTTTCCGTGGCAAGTTCGCCTCGCAGATTTTTAGTTAAGTCCACTGCTAAGTGAAGTACACTTTTGTCCTCTCAGTAGTTACAGATGTATCCTTAGTACCTTAGCAACATACTGCACTTAATCAGTGCACCATATTATTGCTGATCGATCGCGCCATTGCCTGGGTAAGGTGATTTGAAACAACAGATGGGACTTTCACCCCTATCCGGGTAAGGTTTCTTCTCAAATGCCCTTCCTCAATGACCACGAACGGTTTACTCTGTATATGCTAGAGGATCTCCAGGTGCGTGAATTACACTCCCTTCGATTCTCTGGTTTCTGACTAGTTTTCTGTAGCCTTCGACCGCTTGCGCCCAATGTGATCTCGCCGGTGTACCATGTGAAATTTACTCTTGGGGACGAGCTTGTTGGCTCTGCAACAAACGACTCGACACCAATTGCTACCTGCTCCATCGTAGGAACTGGAGAGTATTCTATGATAGTGGTCTCGAGGTTCACCAAGCTGGTGCGTTACCCAGGTAGTACTGCCCGGGTAAGACAATTGACGTTTTTCTGTCTCTTCTAGCCGTTCCTTTCGGTCGGGACAAATACCCTCTCAGCGAGCTTCAATCCTACGTTCCGCGCGCCTTCACTATCCTCCGACGCGGTTACTTCAACGTTACCCGCGCTCTGTACCGGGACGCCTTGCAACGCATTACCCAGATAGTGCAGCTCCGCCGCATCAATTTCGAATGGCATCGTGATGGCTACGGACCACAAGCCATACACTTGATCGAGAGACGCATTGCTCAGGTGGTCGCTGTCTAGATACTGTTTTAGACTTTATGCAGATCTATCTTTTTGCCTTATGGGAATTTCGGAGTTTATTATTCCCGGGGTTGCGCTGCCCGTATAAGGACTTCGCGCATTCCTGATCCTTTATGTCCGATTCCCCAGCCTCGATGGCTACCGCTTTGACCTCCGCACCGTATTTCAATGAAATCATCGCAATGTTCCACCGCTACCGGGTTGGTCTAGTCAATTCTATTCTAGTTTCTTGTCTCTGACCTTACCTGGGTAAGGCCACTACTCCTTGTGCTGCCTGTCTAGCGCGCGGTCATGGCTGTACCTTCGAGCACTGGTCGGTTTCTTGCAAGGAATGCGACTTCACCCTTCGCTCGGACTGCACCTTCACCAAATTCGACGAATGGACGAAGTTCATGTTCACCTATGACCAAGGCGTTCGCGCCCAGAACCGTACGTTTACTGGTTCCAGCTTCTATTTCTATTTCTGACCTTGCCCGGGTAGTGCTTTCTCCCAATTGGGGGGCCGCCGTCGAACTCAGCGACCGTCAGCGCACGTATCCGTTTGTGGAGAGCTTCTTCCAGGCTATGAACCTCATCGGATTTTACAAGACCAACTCCGCCCTTCGCCACATCGCTCTTGATATTCCCCAGACCCATGCTCAGCGCTTGCTGAACGTTATCCGGTCAATCGCTATCCCCAGCCGTGTGGCGGATATCTTGTCTGACCGTGTTCTAGCCGGTCTTGACCTTATTGCAGTAGCTGATACAGCCCCTGCTCCTAGTACTAGCTCTTGATAGTCCGAGTTTGTTTCGAATTTACCTTAGCCGGGCAGTGTACCATAGCCTAGCTACTTCCTGTTTTTGGTCGTAATCAATTCACGATAACTCGGGAACCCTTGGGAGTGTATTGGCTTCATCTAAACAACGGTACAAGCCTAGGCAACGTCCCATGTTACGTTCCTGCCTTGCCCGGATAAGACAATTGCACCATTTATCATGCTCGAGTCTCCTCCGTCGGAACAACCATCTCGTCCTAGGGGCATCATCTGAATGTGGCTTCTTATCAACGTTTTGATGTGCTGATCTGCCTTATTCGGAAGAATCTAGGATCGTCTCTTTTTCCTTGGCCGTCTTGTGCTTGCCCGGGTAAGGTTTTTCATGTGGATAGCATGCGTTGCCTACTGGGCTGCCCGTCGGCGCTGTTTCTATTGGACGATAGAACTCGGATGAACGGATCCTGGCGGAGATAGGCTGAATAATTGAATAAACTCGACCCATCTCCCCCTTTTTTAAATCTCAACTGTCCTCAGTTGATTTCTAATAGACCGTCTAATGCTTAGTTCGCTTTCCTTAAAGTCTTACACGACTTCTCGTCCGGATTTGCTTCCTTTCGCTCTCCAATTTCCCGCACTATTCATGTCGACCGTTACCAATGCTACCGCTTGCCCACCTGGAGTCCCGGAGGACACCTGGAACGCAGCAATGGATGCCTCGGCCGCCATTAGCAAGGTCCGCATGGCTAGTACCGCCGAAACGCTGAAGTTCATCGCGTTTCGTATCGGGAACGTTGTATGTTCAACCTTTTGCACTACCCGGGCAGTGCTACCGTCGGACGCCGAGCGCCCAGACGATCCCATGGACGGAGTCACTAACTTGGTGTGTAGACCTTGCTGAAGTCCACGCTTTCGCTCGTACCGTCGTTGACAAACTTATCAAGACTGCGCAAGCCCACCCCGTTATCGACGTTGACGACGATGACGACGATGTTCTGTTCGATGCTGGAGCCCCGGTTGGGATGGTGGACGTCTCAAAGCTTCCACCGGGCATCAAGTTGCCCAAGACAGGCGGTGAAGCTGTGGTACGTTCCTTGCCCGGATAAGACTTATCCAGCTAACGCTTTATTTCTAGGCCACGGTGCGTGGTAAAACCATCCGCTTCCCCTACGTTATTACGCGGGGGCTCGACATTTCTCACCCTTCGTATCGCAAGGCCATGCACTTCATCTCCAAGAGTAACCCTGAAGAGGTTCTTCAGGTAGATAAGTTCATCACCACCTCGACCGTGTCTCGCAAGCGCAAGCGCGGTGCGAAGCGTCTTGAAGCCGACGAAGCTTACTTTTCTTCGCAGGGTAACTACCGACTGCCTATTGCCTCGTCCACGGGTCTCACTACACCGCTAGCGAACGACTCGCGCACCACGTCGGAGCTCTTGACCGACGCTGGCCGTGCTTCTCGCACTGAAGGTCGCGTCAATAATCACGCCCTTCTGCGTCAAGAGGTCGACACTCGGGACCAACTGCACATCACCTCGCACCAGCTGGCGTATCACCTACGCTTGTTCGAGTTCAACAAGGCTGAACACGATCATCTTCTCAAGGAGATTGGAGAGCGCCAGCTCACCACTATCCAGGAGGCTCATGTCTAGTCTGGGTAAGGGTTTATTTCTCCCCTACTTCTTCGCAATCTGACTCGCGGCCTTGCCCGGTTAAGACAGCGTCCGCCATTTCACGAACACCACTTCCGCGCACGACCGTTAGCCACGCCCATTAGTAGTAATCCGTTGTTTACTCCGATCCAACTCGTATTACATTCATTCAATAACACGCTCTTTGCTCTCAAGAACTTGCGCTTGATTAAATGAGTCTTGCCCGGGTAACGCATTTTATGTAAAAACCACCTTTATGAGTTAATCTTCAGACTCGACTTTCTCGCATGCCATAGAGGTAGTTGAACAACTGAGGGGAATGATTATAAGAGTCTCCAGTAATGAAGAGCTTCTTAGAAGACTGTTTGAACAGTTTCAGTCTATTCCCCCCGATCAGCAGCACTTGTGTTTGATTAATTGAGTCTTGCCCGGGCAACGCGTTTAGAGCGTCTCGGGTTCTCCTCATCATACACTTCATCCTCTAGGTCTGGTTCTTGATCCTCTTCATCATCTTCGATGTATTCGTCAGATAATTCGTCCGGATCTATGTCATTCCAATCTGGCCTTAGCTTTACTCTGTGGAACTGCATGTCCTTGCCCAAATACTCGTCTTTCTCGTCCTCAGCGGCAGCTAAGTCCTCAAGAGTTTCTTGCGACAGGTCAATCAGTTCTAGTATTCTGTCTGATAAGTCGATCTTTTTCCTAGCCAGGTAAGGTATAACTCTGAACTGCGCGATCTTTCCGTGCATACATTGCACCGTTAAGTTCACAACAGAGGTAAGAGCCACCCTTAGTTCTTCTGACTACCACCATAGGACCATTATATCTGATCGCCATCTTGGTGTTCAACGACTTCTCCACTGTTGTATTCCTTACTAGCACCATATCACCGGGCTCGAACTTCAAGTCCTTAATGGTATGTTCGTGAACACGTTCATATTTTCTAACAGCTGCAAGCTTCTCAGCATCTACACGTTCTCTCATCTCATCTACGTGTTGAACATGCTTGGCTAGCGCTCTGGCAGCGCAATCCAACTAGTTCAGGTAGTTGATATAATCTCTCCGGGATAGTCTACTAACCAAGTAGCTTCCTCGATATCCAGGGAATCACTGGATGGGCACCGCACACTGCAAAGTAGGGTGTACAACCTAGACCTCTCCTTGTAGTAATTCTGTCCGCCCACAATACGTGTGGTAAGAACCAGAACCACTTACGAGTAGTCGCCTCCTGTAGCTTTATACAATGCTTGACGAAGGTGGAAGTGCGCGCTTTCAACTGGACCATTGGCCTGTGAATTGTACGCCGAAATCCTTATCCCGCGTATACCATACTTCGAAGCTAACCATTTCATGGCAGCAATGAACTGTGGTGCATTGTCTGTTACTATCTCTGCTGGACAGCCCCAACGGCAAATGATGTCTTCTAATAAGAATTTTCCTATAGCTTCACCATTATCTGCCCGTAAAGGTCTTGCCTCGGGATACCGAGTTAACGAATCCCTTGCCTGGATAACGAATTTGAAAGCCATTGGAGGGTACTCCCATGATCATCACATCCGAGTGAATCTTCTGGAAGACACTAGGTGTCATTGTAGGCTTTGGCGGAATTCTTAATAGAGTTTTCTGCCTTACCTGACATAGATGGCACGATTTAACATACCAGTCTACATCCTTGCTATAATCTGGCCACCAGAATCTTACTTCAATCATTGACTTTGTTGAATAAGCTCCTCTATGCCCCAGACTATCGTGTGCTGCACGCATCATATACATTCTGTACTCTTTTGCGACGACCAACTTGTGAGCACCGCCCTCATCACGACGATACAATCTGTCGGTCTTCTCATCCACGAAGAATAATGAGGCATAGCGTACAAAAGTAGCGTACTGCTGGTCTGTATAGCCCTCAGGCCTATGATCTGGTTGTTTAAGCCATTCTTTAATAAGTACAAGTCGGTCGTCTAGCTTTTTAGCGCTATCCGTCCTATGAACTTCAGGGTAATCCTCCCTATGTTCTGGATCTAACTTGTATTTCTCTTCTGGCAACAACAATTCTTCTGGCTGAACATGCGACATTAAATATTGAGGCACTTCTAACCCTTCTGCAAGATAAGATCGCTCTACAAACTCTGTGGTCCTTGCCTCGCTAAGGTATGCAGTTAAGCATTCCTCCTGGAAGTCCCCTTCAAAGTCTGCTTTCTCTACAGCTTGTTGAGTGTAACCACCACGAGTATCAATTTCGTGTTTGAACTCTTCAAATTCTAGTGGTTGCCTCCCTTCTGTGTCCCAGCCGGGATGATCCTCAGGCGGTGGATTTTCATCGTAACCGTCCTCGATATTCTCGACCTCTTCGTCGCCTTCAACTGGTCGCCTTCTTGACAATCCATCAGGAGGGAAAGTCTTTCCAGCCACATGCTTCAATTGAAAGTGGAACATCAGAATTTGTTCAATCCAGCGGTTGATTGTAGCGTTTGGACCCATGCCCGGGTTAGCCAACATCCCTTTGATGTATAACGCATCTGTCTCAACTACTAGTCTTCTGGCTCCCAATAGCCAGTATTTCATTCTGTCTAACGCTCTTAGCAGGCCATACAGTTCCCTCTTAGGTTGAGAGAACCGTGATTCACGGTCATTCAACGGGATGGCTAGGAATTTTGCAAAGTATTTCTTAGTCGGGTCAATTGGATCCAACTGATATACCTCTAGTCCAACTGACTGCCAAGATGTATCTACAGCAAGTACTATGTCTGAATCCCACTCATAATTAAGTGGTTTAAGGGCACGGCATAATGCAACTTCAGCCTTAATGGCATCCATGGACTTCTGCTGTTTTTCTTCCCAAATAAATTCAACATCTCCTCGCAGTAGCCTAGCTATTGGTCTAGCAATAATCCCATAGTTCTTGATGAACATTCTTACTTGTCCAACAACTCCTAGGAATTGTCTGACTTCAGAAACGGTCTCAAGCGCTGGCCATCTAGTGATTACACCAATCCTATCTTCTGATGGACGTCTCCCTTCGAAGGAACATATATGTCCTACAACTGGGAAACTTTCCATACACAAGAGGGCTTTCTTGCCGGAGAAGGTACCTCCGCAATATTTGAGCCTTTGCACTACCCGGTTAACGTTCTGGAAGTGTTCCCATACAAACCGTCTAATGCCTGAGTTCTCTGCAATAGTCTCGTACTTCCCTTTCTTGTTCTGATAACGAGTGCCTGGCCCTCGTATAGGAACATCATCAATGTAGGGTATAGTAACGTGCGGGATTTCATCACGGAGGATATATGTAACATCATCGTGGAATATAGGAACCGAGTTGGTCCATCCCTGTGGAAGCTTTACTAGTCTAAGAGCACCAAATGGTGTCTGAAATGTAGTATAGTCCCGACTATTTTCTGCAATGTCCCTGTGGTCGTAGCCCGAATAAAGATCCAGTACTGCACCACAGGCTCGTCCAGCGAAATGGTTTGCTAGCTCTTCAGTGGCTGGTGGTACTCCAGAGTGAGCAATTGTTACCGCGTTAAGGGGTTCCAATGCATGCACTAGTCGAATACTCTTGCCATCTTTCTTGACTACCCCGAAGAACTTGGTCCGGTATGAGGCGTTCGAGGGCTCATAGACTCCAGCTCCAATCTTCTCCTTGATAAGTTTACAAACCATATCTAATTGACCACGCGGAATAGGTATACTTCTTTCAACCCAAACTTTGTGTTCAATAACTGGGAATTCTATCGGCGGGAAGAAGTCATGTCTGAAGCTACCCCTTTCAGAGTCGTCCCAAGCAAAGGCTTCTTCCTGCTTCATCATAAACTCGTGCATGAGTTTACGCTCTTCTGACCATAGAAAGTCTCCTTCATGAATCTTATCTATGATTTCTTTCCTATCCGGCGTGTACTTCCCGGTTGGAGCATAGTCTGCCGGGTTAGTTGATAACTCTGGCATATTCTCCAACGGATCACCCTTAATTTCTCTACGAATTCTGTATTTCTCTGGGAGGTCTGTGAACACAGGGTCTAATCTTCAAAGCTACTGGTTTATATTTCTTGCCAGCGAAGACTTGCTTAACCGTGTAAGACTCTAATTTTCTCAGAGCACGCTTCTTTATCTGAAGGGCCTTTCGACGCTTCTGTGATTCAGATGCTTCAGTTCGTCTCTCCTTGGCTGCCTCACGCTTTTGGTAAGGTTTAGACCAAAGTTTCTTTACCCGGGGAACGATATACTCAGGTACTTGAGCGCAAAAGCACTCAGCCTCGGTATGTTCCGCGTGTTTCCCACGGTTCAAATTGCTCTTTGTGCCATTCAAGTGATCTGGGACCGCTTCATCCCATGTGAACACTTGATAGGACTTGTCCTTCTTGTTCTTTGGCTTAACCGGCTTAAGAAACTCGTTGAAGAGTGCCGTAGCCTGCTTGTCCTGCTTGAGGCTCTTAGCATCAGCAGAGGCGGCTATATACCCTGCCCGTACCTCATCTGCTGTAAACCTCCCTCCACTCCGTGGCTGCAAATAGCCTTGGATTTCCAACTCATTCTTCTCATTGAACCCAAACTGCAACGCCAATTCTCCATCTTGGGCCTCTGCCATCAATTCCTCGAAGATCGTTGAAAACCCGGCTCTTCATCCTCACTATCTGACGAATCGTCGCTATCTGACTCCTCAGATTCATCCTTGACTTCCTCTACAGTCGCTCTACGGCTCTTGAACTCTGCCTGGGTAGTGGGTCCTGGGTGAACAGGAGCCTTGAAACTCTGTGACACTGGTTCCGGCCTAGTAGCAGCAGAATAGGTCCCTCTAGGATGTGTAGGCACTGTACAGCGCCTGCCCGTGTTAGGGTCTTTCAGCGTTATTACTTGTCCACCGTTAGCTGAGTTGTTCACTTGGCTTTCAGGTAAGGATATCAAAGGGTCTTCCCAAGAGTAATCTTATACTGCTGGCTGATCAATTATATGAACTTGAAGATAAGCTGCTATTTCGCCAACTACGAACGGTACGTTCCTGGCTAAGCCCGCTGACTTCTTCAATTGACCATTTGCGCTCTGCATATAGATTTGAATGTCTGGGTCCCAAGTAATATTTAAACGCTCAGCCTCAGAGAGTGCCATAGACACAATCTGAGAACCGCTATCAATCACTGCTTCAATACGATGTTTTCCATCTACCAAGGGGAATATAACCCTTAGCGAGGCAGAGTCATTGGCCACAAATACTTGTCGAGGGGATTCATCATCCTTCAACGAAGCCAAGTATTGTAAGTAAGGATCTGGGACAACCATGTACCCAGCCTTAACTCTAGGGTCCAATGCTGTGTCTTCCTCTGTGGAAATATATAGCGAGTCTACCTTGGGTAAGTCCTCGATATGAATCGCATCATAGTCTAGTTGGCAGCTTATATCGTCTTCCATGTAAGGATAATCCGACTCTTGCAAGAGAGCATTAATCGGTTTAAACTTCAACGGACTACGAACTTTTGTGAGCATTTTTCTCATGCCCAACGCTAGGTGAGGAGAGGCTTTCACTAGTCGGCCTAACGGTAATGTGATTGGGGTCTTCATTACAGTCTCGAGTAGAGTCTCCCCTTCTTCAAATTCATCCATCGGCGCCTTGAGTCTATAAACCTTTTCTTTACTAGCCACTGGAATATTTTCTTTGGCCTTCAAGAATTTTGGAACGCTTGCCCGGGTAAGGGCTGGAACGTCCCTATAAGGTAGTTCAGGCTCTTTCTCTGGTTCTATACGAACTTGTAGTGGAATTTCGGGTTCCTTAACTGTCTCCTGTATTTCTATAGGGTCCAGTACTGGTTCCTTGAACGACACTGTTCGTTTCTCTGGCCTTTTTGTCATAACAATTCTATCCCGGGTAGCTTCGAAACAGCAACCGGCTTGGTTCTCCAATTTTTACTCCTTTCAGCTTCACTTAGGTCCTCCGGCGGGTCAGCTGAGCGAGACTTAGACTTTTTCTTAGCCTCTCCCTCCTTCCTCGAACTCTCTAGTTTGGGGACGGGGTTTGCCCTTCCTTCGCGGACTGTCTGGTCTGTGCAAATTGCGCTTGGTTTGTAGGTAAGCTGCTGGAACCCCGAACAGCATCTACTATCTGCGCCATTTGTGCAAACTGGCTAAGGTCAATCATCCCCGGCGTAGGTGCAACCTGAGTTTGAGGTGCTGCCTGCGGTGTAACAGGGAAGTTCAACGGCTGCTGAGTCTGAAAAACCTGTGGAGCTGGAGCATAAGCTTGAACAGTCCCTGGGTTGTACATTGCCATTGCCTGGTTAGGCGCTACCTGGGTAGGCATTGCCTGGTTAAAGACTTGTGGCTGGTACTGGTTCTGTTGAAAGGAAGCAACCGGGAGGTACGTTTCCATTCTAGCCTTGTTCTCTCCAATAATTTTCTGCACCTGGAAGCAACGAATTTCATCGTCGCGACTATCATATACAGAATTCAGATTGTCTACCAGGTCTTGCTGGAATTGCGTGATCTGGTCGACCCTTGGGTGCGAGTATTGTTGCATAAATGCAACTGGTGCCCCAGGAACAACTTTATTAGCATAGTAGTCATCAACCCTTTGTTTCTGACTCTTGGTCTCTGGCCATCTAGGAAAGGCTGAGCCGTCTCCTAATTTCATACGACCATTTTCTATAAGAATTTTGGCTGCATCAATGTGTTCCCTCTTGTACGGGCAATCCCTGACCATAGTGTCCACCAAGGTAACAATAAAAACAATCCCTATTGGGTTGCCTAAATGTTCTATCCTCGCCGTCGCGGTTTGACGCTTGCCCAGCTAAGACAATATCTTTGTGGGGAGGAGCATCTCTGCCCTTCCAATTACTCTGGCCCATATATTGCTCCATAGTTTGCTTGAAATCAGCCCTACTCTTCTTAGACTCTTCAGCTAGTTCTGCTCGCATTTCTTTCTTGTGCAGTACTAGAGTGTCCTTGATCTGAGCGAATCCTGCCTCAACTTGGTCTCTAACTTCATCCTTAATCCTCATTTCAGTTTTTGCCCAGTCTGCTGCCTGAGTAGGCGCTCCAGACGTTGGCAGAGCAGCCGAAGACAAACTCATACCCGTAGTAGTGGGTCTAACGTTTATCTTTGAAAGCCTTTCAACTAAGATGAATAGCTCGTCGAGTTCTATAGTCCTTTCGGGCCTATCAACTTGAGCGGGCTGTGGATTTGGAACATTAGTCAACCCAGCTATCTGGTCGTACATTACTCGAGAAATCATGTGTCCGATTTCTAGAGCAAACGACGGTTCAAAGCATGTTAAATACTTGTCTACCAGTGCTGTGTTTGTAACCAAACTAGGTGGGTTTCTAAGCTTTGCTGCTTCCAGTTTGAACTGGATGTTCAAGCGCTTTATCAGACCTTGGTCTGACTTCTTTATCCCAACGTGTTCATTGCAGATTTCTTGAAGACGGGTGATTGAACCAACCCTGAAGGCTTTGATATCGGGAAATAACTCCTCTATCTCGGCCACCCATTCATCAAATGTGCCTGGGGGGTTATAACTGGACAAACTCGACCATTCTTCTTGTACGGATAAGGATGCAAATCTAAGAACTACGTCCTTCTTCGCTTCTTCATCCGTTACATTGGCTTCTTTCACTATCATCTTGCAATGCTTGAGATATTTCATCAAGCTTGCGGCGGTTCTGCCATCGAATGACGGGCTATTTCTGGTGTCCCAAGGGACAGGAACTTTCATTGTAGTAGTAGACATTGGTACGCTTATCCGGGTAACGGTTGTTTGAACTACAACGGTTGCTGTTTCTGAACTAGGCGCTATAGGAGTTAAAGGACTTCCTGGAGGACTAGGTTCTGGTTCGAGAGTTTCAATTCGAGACGTGCTGGGTTGGCTAGTAGCTAGTTCGCCCTCACTTTGTAAGGTCTCGGATTGTAATTCCTCGTAGGCTGTTTGTCTTTGTACTGTTTGCTGTGAAGCGGCAGTATGGGCTCTGTCTGCAGCTGAAGGAACTCTTTTCTTAGAAAAGGTAAGAGCTGGAACTAATCCGGCACTCCTTGATCTCTCAGTTGTACGGGTTTTTGGAGCAGGTTTGGTCCAAGATTGAAATTCTTGTGAACCTTCTCCTTGATATTCTTCTTCCGAAGATGAACGGTTTGAAGCTGGGTTCTTCTTAGGTGACGTGATGAACCAGCTTAACTCAAGCTTTCAATTGAAAGACTCGAGTTCTTCGCACTTGTTTGAGTACGACTTTCACTACCCGGGTAAGGATTTCCTATCCGTGAAGCAAGTTTCTATCACAGTTTCTGCTATAAGCCCCTCGCGGTGGGCTCCAGATGAGACGGTGGCTCTCGAAGTAAGGCGGGAAATGTGCTACTGGCCGCTAATGCGAGTGGACAAACGAGCTATCCACTAACAACACCAACAACTAATAAATCACTAACAACCTATCGCTCCTCTTGTGTGAGTGCCGATGTGAGGGTAGTTCGGGGTTTGAATCAACGATTAGTTGACCCTATAGCTAGTCTGTACTGGTAGACGGCTTGCTTTGATCACTAAACGGCTAAGGTGTCTTAGCCGGGTAAGGATCTCCTGGTTTGTCTGGGTAGTTCTGGTCTTATTTCAAGACTAATGCGGTACAATGAACAGAGTAATAGTAGTTTTACGACACAAGGTCAGGTTTGGGTGTCTAATAGACGAGTTTTGTGGTTATACACCAAGGTTTGGACGGCTTTCGGCCTTAAGAGAGCTTTCGACTCAATATGATTCAACGAGACAACTGGTTCTGGACGGCTTTCGGCCTTAAAAGAGCTTTCGACTCAGTACTGATGTTCGGCTTTCGGCCTTATTCAAAGGGTTTTCGACCCAGTTCTCGATTGCTTATATTTTTAAGGTTCTTTATCCAATCCCAATTCTATTCTGGTGCTAGGTTTCTGTGGGCTAAGCCCGAGCTAATCAAATCTAGTGGAACTAACAAGGACAACCAACTCTGGTGCCTGCCTCCAAGGGATATGCGCTCCCGTTTTGCACTTCCTGCCCCTACTTATACTAAATCCAACCTGCTTACACTGCCCGGATTACACTACTATAGCTAAGCTGACTCCCCACTGCTCCTGTCGTCCGTCGGCGATACTCGTTTCTCATTGGTTGAGTATGGCGTGCTTTGATGTAGCACGAGATTTCCATCTGCTCCGTCGGAGGGTCCATCTTGACATCGGGTGCCTTACCCGGATAAGGTCTTCTTCGTCTGTAGCTCTATGTCCCGAGCTCGAGAGGGTCTTCTTCGTCTAGCCTGCCATCGTAGCTTGAATACGGTACCCCATAGTTGTAGGTTAGCTCAACCCGTCTATCTTTAGTCCTGGCTTTTAAGGTTCTGTTCTTATCCGGATAAGGATTATCGTGATGTCTGCAGTGATGCGGGTTGCCTAGACCGGTAATGCCGGTGGCTATTCTTGGACACTGTCCGTCTTGGCGTCCCAACCTTCTCTTGGTATGCCCAACTCATCATGTGATTCAAACGCGGTAGGTCTTTGTGTCAAACACAGACAATCTTGGTCTAGTCAATCTTTTATGAAGGACTTCGGTTCTCCCTGTGTGCAATAATGATAGTTTCCTTCCCATCTCCTTGATATGAGTCCCAGCAAGCAGCCTTAGGCTTTATATAACCTAGTTTCTCTGCCATAGTGGTCTAGTTCCTTACCCGGGTAAGACATATGTTGGCCCCATTTGTGAAGGTACCGCCATAAGCCCTCCTGGTTCATTCCCCAGTGCTATTAGACTATTAGGCTTCTCGTTCGGAGCTCCCGAAAGCCTCTTGGTATGTAGCTCACATGCTTGACACCTGGAAATATGCAAAATGCGCAAATTCAGGTGTACTTGTTTACACGGCTTATCACCGGGCGTGCAGTTGGTATGTTCTCTGATTCTGCTCCCTTATGTCCCGTACTAACGCCGGTTCAGCCCGTATTCCCGGTGTACGCTACGTGATGTTGGGTGGGAAGGGCGCCCTGAATAATTAGTTCCACCGCACTGTTTTGTTTTTGTTGGGGGCTTATATATTATGTTGTTTTATCGGAATTGAATGCTTTTTCGGTCGTGTTATCAAATACTGTATACATTGCTCGAAGTCCGGCTTCAAGCCGGCTAGTCAGTCCTTGAAGAAAATGTTGGCCCGGCAGAGCCAATGACAAGAAAACAAGATTGAACAAAGGTAGACCCGAGAATTAGAAGTCAAGTACTATAACGTTTGCGACCTAGCGCTTGTATAGCTAGACTTATAATAACTTGTAAATCCGGCATTTAATACAACGGTGTACACAGGGACAAACAACCACTACGGTCTCAATATGGTAAGTATGTTCATTCAAACATAATTTACTTCAACAAAGTCAATCAACTGATTGCTGGGAGTAAGATGGTTGAATTCAGAAGGTTTAGTATGGTAAGTGTGTTCTTTGAAACAAGTGTTACTGCAATAAAGCTGATGAACTGATTATTTTAAATAAAATTGGTGAGATCAAATACTGGGGGCTCCCAGTGATTGAGCTGGGAGCTCCCACCGATCAACCGTGGGGCTGGGAGCTCCCATATGTATATTATAAGGTGGGAGCCCCCAGCAAAATTTGAGGGATAGATGGGCGCTCCCGTCATAGGTCTGGGAGCTCCCAGCTGGTTTTATGGGTGCTGTGGGGGCTCCCACCTGTACTGAAGGGGAAGTCCCATGGAGACAGCCATGGGCTCTCCCACTGCAATTGAAGGGAGGCCCCAGGATAGGCATGGGCTCTCCCAACGCACTTGATGGGAGGCCCCAGCAGTATGTTATGGGAGGCCCCACAGAGGTTAAAAATGACCTTGGGAGCTCCCTGCATGATAAGGTGGGGACTCCCAGGGGCAAAGCCTGGGGGCTCCCAGAGCAATGAATTTGAGTTTGTTTTCTAAGTGGACCTCTGTGACACTGGTATGTACAACAACGTGAATGAGCAGCTAGCTCCGACTGATATTGTGGAAGGCGCCAAGTGAATGGTAGTGGTGATATGAAGCAGATGGTGAAGTGCGGGACATAGCAAAGGGCACAGTAGCATTCCAAGTATAAGTAAAGAAAGATGTGAAAATTTGAGCTGGTACGCTAGAGTGAGGAACAGGTGAGGCAAGCAGTATTGCGAACAAAGTCTACGATGGACTTGACTTTGCATCCAATGTTGGATGAGAGCAGTAGCGTCAGCAGTGAGGCAGGTGAGGAGAAGAGAAGGTGCGAGATGGAGTCTGGGGTATCGACAAGCATATAATATGAGTAGATATATATATAATATCATTGATACCAAGCTTCACAGCTACATTTCTTTCATCTAGGAATGCACTGTGAAACAGAATACCAGGTGTATGTACCTGCACAGCACCTATTTTTAAATGCAGGCTAATAATGAAGGGGCAGATATAAGGCATAAAAAATTGTGTGTCTGTACCTAGAAGTGAATAGTAGATACACTGCTACACTGCAAGTGATGAGCTGCAGGCCTGAAAGATATCCTGCCAGGCGCAACTGTAAATTGGGTACTAGCCATCCTAGCATCCAATGTCTTGGCCCATGCTACATGAGGGTATCATGCTAGGCTGTGGAGGAGGAATTGAGCAGGTGAACCGCCGGTAGCCCCAGAATCCAATTTTTGCCGTGGCCAGCGATCAGCTGCCAAATTGGCCAGCCTGCCCCTAGAATTCGATTTTCGGCCTGTGTTACATGCGGGGATCATGCCTAGCCTATGGAGTAGGCACTGTGCCGCTGGGCCAGGAAAATGGCCCGCCGGTAGCTGCAAAATCCATTTTTTGCCCTGGCCAGTGATCAGCCACCAGAATGGCCTGCCTGCCCCCCTAGAATTCAATTTTCGGCCTGCACTACGCGTGGGTATCATGCCTAGCATATAGGGGAAGCATTCTGCTGCTGGGCCAGGAAAATGGCCCACCGGTAGCTGCAAAAACGCATTTTTCGGCCCGCACTACGCGCGGGCATGGGAGCTCCCATGGCAAAAAAATGGACGGGAGCTCCCATAGAAATATGTGGCTGGACACTCCCAGCCCATCATGGGTGGGAGCTCCCAGCACCCTGGGAGTCTCCATATACCTGGGACCCCTTTGGGGTAGTCATCTCATTATAACACAACTACCCCAAGCTGGGTCCTATATATGTCTGCCTGAAGTGCCCACAAGCCAGCATGAACTTCTTCGCACGTCCGTATTCGGGCATTCGAGCAGTTCCTGGAAGAAATTGGGGATTTTGGCATCAACCACCGCCTGGGCGCCATCAGGCCAATGAGCAATTTGCATCAACGCATATGTCGCCTGCTCGGTGACCTCAATATGTCCATCACTGAATTTAAAAATGAGACCCGGTGGAGACAAACAAGCAAGACTTACCGCAGGCGAGAGACGAGCTGTGTACAAAGTTCCACGTCCATTACTGTCAACGGGATGCTCTCGTGTTCGGCCAGGTTTCCCACCAGCGAGCACGACCATTTTCTGACATCTGCATCCGACGATTCAAGCAGTTCCGACACATAATCCAGCACTTTTGTTCGAATGAGGATCTGAGCACCATGAGGCCAATGAGCAATATGCATCAATGCATATGTCGCCTGCTTGATGACCTCAACATGGCCATCACTGAATTTAAATGAGACCCGCTGGGGACTGGGGACATACGGTGAGCAGGATTTACCGCAGAAGAGACGCCAGGTGACTGCACAGTTTCCCGTCCAATACTGTCGGTGGGATGCTCTCGGGTCTGGCCAGGTTTCCCACCAGCGAGCATGACCATTTTCTGACGTCCGCATCCGACGATTCAAGGAGTTCTGACACGTAACCTAGGACTTTTGTTCGAATGAGGACTTGAGCACCATCAGGCCACCGGGCAATCGTCATCAATGCATACGTTGCCCGGTTTATGACCTCAGGCTGTCCGTCACTGAGTCGAAATCAGACGGGCCGTTGGAGACAGCAATTCACACTCACCGCAAGAGAGACACGAGTGTCATACCGAGCAACATGCTAGGCACAAAAAATTCAACGTGAACGGCAAGGTTTCCCACAAGCCGGCCGATAATTCTGCGACCATCCACCTTCGAGGATTTGAGTAGTTCCTCCAAGATATCTGGTACCTTGACGTCAACCACCGCCTGAGCACCATAAGGCCACCGGGCAATTTCCCCCAGCGCATATACTGCCCCCCTGACAACCTCAGTGACACTGTCACTGAACTTCGATTAGACACCTTCCTAATCAACAATGAAGACTCACTGAAGAAGAGATGTAACCTGCACACACAGTCCCAAATCTAGTATACTCGGTACAATGAGCTCGTGGCTGGCGAGGGCCCCCACAAGCCGGCAGGCCCATTCTCGGACCTCAGGCTCGGGACTCGACGATCCAAGGAATTCTGATGCTTGAGCCCTCAAAAAAGAATCCCCTATTATTACTCGTGCGTCGTCCTCGGATTCGGCTCTCTCTGTTAGCCCTATGAGAATGGCAACTTTTGTTGAGGAGGAGATATAATTCCATCTGCAAAGTTGGTCAGTACAGGTCCAAACGACCCAAAAGAGCCACCATACGGAAAATAACTCGTGAAAGTGTCCAAGATTTCGGGCGAAAGTGGTACCCCGCGGTTCTTTTCGATGAATGCCAAGGCCTGACGGTGATGCATCCGCCTCAAGAGCGGCTTCGTCATCGCATGGAGGTTGATCGTCGGGCCCTGGAGTCGGGGGTTGCTGTCGGACCACCAACTGCGAATGCTGGCGGGGGTTCGCTGACGGGTCAAGGGCGGCATGAGAGGTGGGGAAGAAAGACGCGGAACACAGCTTCGCGTCGTTCGGGAGGCTATGCAAATAAGTACAGCTCCCGAACAAACTCGGAACTTGAGCCGAATCCAAGCCGAATCAATGTGAATTGCTGTTGAGATTCTTCCGTAAGATTTCATGTCTGGCGCTCCAGTTACAGCCTTCGCCGGCGCCTCATGCAATTGAAGCCACCGCAGGCGTACGACATCAAATTGATCTTTAATTTCTTTCTTTGGGTTTATTTTCATAATCGCTGGGTGGCAAAACTTGAAGCGTTGGTTTGGAAATCATCCCCAGTACTGTCGGGTGAGAAGACTAGGGTAGGATGGAGCCCAAAGGGGCGAAAAAAACAGGAATAAACTTGCAGCGTGTGTCCGAGGCATGCTGTGGGAATGAGCATCGAGAGAGGGTTGATTACTATTTCGACAACCATATCCTGCGACTGGGGCTCGTGTCAAATCGCAAATGGATGCGGGCCGGCGGCATCGGACGGTTGAGCGAAGCAAAATTCGCATCGATCAAACGCGGGAGGGCAGCAAGAAGAGAGCGCAAGTATTTTGGAGGGTGCATATCGACGTGCGGGACATAAGACTAGTTATATTGTTGTGAAGGAGGTCGATATTTGAAGGGGAAAGCATCCCAATTTTTTTCGTACGGGGGCATGGGATTGGGAAAGGTGAATCAGACGCGATCCGAACAGCTTGGAAAGTACATAGCACAGAAGTTGAGTGGAAGCCGACTGGATAGTGTGATTGCTCCGAAGACCGAGTTTATCTATGAGGTGCCTGCGACACGCCGTGGAATCTGTGAGCAAATATTATTTCCGCTAAATAATCAATGCTTGAGAGATCGTGATCCTGATGGTAAGTCCCAGCGGCAGGAGTATCGTCCTCTTGAGATGTGGTAGGATGGCGATACTCCAAGCCCGCGCCGATATTTGTTGGGAGCCTGGCACTCGAAGTTCACTCAAGATGTCGCATACGAGAGAATTCCAGGAAGAAAACAGCGTGCATTCACTTTGAAATGAGACAATCTGCCATGAATGGGCCAACGGCATGCGCGCACAGCGAGATACTTCGCGAATCGCGGCGATAAGTGTTGATGATTTTGGCCAGCGCCGAAGTCCGAGACTCTGAAACGGGTCCACAGCCAAGCTACGCGCCTTAATTTGAAGCTGGATCGGGCCGAGGAGTTCGAGAGAAGACCAAGCTGCCAGGAAGACATTGCGCTTCGTCGTAACCTGAAAAAGTACAGGTGATGGATCGATTACAGCAGTTAAATCTCCCTGCGCAAGTTCGAAGAAGAAGAGCCAGTGTGGGAATTCGGATCAAACGCAAATATGAGCCGATCAGCCAGTCCTCTCAGACTTCGGCTCGATACTGATGGCGGTGTCCGATACCAGAATCGGATAGCAGCGGAGTTTGAAACGCCACGTGACTCGGCCCGCTCCTCCCGTCCACTTCGCGTTCCTGCTCTAGTGCCGGTCTTTTCAGAGGATAGCAACAAATGAAAATATGTTTGGAGTTTCACTGGGTACCCCAGTCATTATAAAGTATCCTGAGTGCAAATTCATCTTGATTCAAGGGCCAGACTCTCGGGAAATGGTTGACAAACACGCCAAGGGAAATATGCCTGTAGTACTGCGTTTCGTGTCGTGTTTTTTTTTTTCAGGTCAGTTCCATATAAAGGGAGCTTCCAGAGTATTCCATCCCCGCCTCTTTCACAAAAACAAACTGGGGAACATGATGATCCAATGGAATTTGCGACACATCAAATTTGGAATTATCAGAGCATTGGCCCCATGGGGGTCTTCACAGTTGTTTGCATTGAAAGAGGTGCATAAATGACAGTATATCCTCTGAAAGAATTTTTGGGCCACGTTCATGACCTTGCCCATACTGGATCTAAGGGAACGTTCAAAGATGGCTACAAATTGGTGCCATCAGCCGCCGGCAGGCCAGATTTTGAGAGTCTGATGCTGCAGCAGGGACACAAATGGACCACAGAACCTCATTTGTCTCCATGAAAGAGATCAGGACTCAAAGAAAAGATGTGGTGCACAAAATGAAAGACTCGCTCAAAAACAGAAGAGCCTGAGGCTGCCATTGATCCGATGTCAAGCTCCGCCGGAAACCAGCGGAGTGGTATCGGGAAATGGCCGTTGTTTTATTGTTTCCTTTACAACCTCCCGACCGATACCAATTCTGAGTAGCTAGAAAATTTTGAAATAAATCATTCCAAAGGTTCCATTTTTTGAGCGTGATAGGCACCCCTTCTGAGTCTGTCAGACAGGTATCGGACCATGCTGAAGTAAGCTGAGTGATCGGAGATCTCCCCTCTTTTTATTGCGATTTATTTTCTTTATTTTCTTTATTTACCCCACCGCCATTGGTATCGGGCCAGCAGACTTCATCGTTTCGCTCCCACTGCCAGGGATTCCGCCAGGACATTTGCGCTTTCTACCGCGCATTCAGACAAGTTACATTCCTTCCAAAGAAATAGGCTAATGGGAGCACCTGAGGCGAACAAGTGGTGAGTACGCTCTTTAAATTTCGCTCTTGCGTTAAGCACATGGACTTACACTCGCCTTTCTGTCCAGTGGCCCCGAGTCCCGATTCTCTCGGCTTGCAGGCCTCCTGGCTTAGCTTCGATCCCGCATCCGGACGATCAAAACGAAGAGGTGCCGAACCCAGTCTTCTTCCACATGAATCCTGCCACAAGCTCGCGCAGTTTGTACCGACTAATCAATACCAGGGTTCAATCCCAAGCGTTCGCTCTCCTCAAGCTGTCAATACTGCTATGTTGTCGGACTGAGGTGCGTCGTACTTGTTTCGATGCACCTATCTTTGCTGATGTGAATTCGTTTTCTCTGCAGTTGCATTTCTGGTTCTTCGCACCTTTGTGTTCCATGGATTCCGCATCTGCGACGGCAGCCCGACCAGGATGTGTCCAGTATGTCTAGACCCTTGTATATATCTTGTAATCTGCTCACCATCCTTAGGGTCCCTCCCTAACCTTCTTCAGCGACGCGAGGGCGTTCCAGCGACGCAGAAACGGCTTCCCGCGGTTTTACATCCGTCTCCGCCTCTCCGATGTCAACTGCGATCCCGCGCCTTGAAGATCCATTGTCGGCACTCGACCCATCGGCGCGCTGGCGCGCCCGCACGAATAGATCCACGTCCGGATGTGCCTGCTCTCCGCCCGCACTGCGCGCTTGCAAGGGAGCTGCACCCTCCCATACACGCACGCCGGTACCGCAGCCGTGGCTCGCAACACGCGGTGAAGCCTGAGATGCCACGGACACTTCCCCTCACCCGACGCCGCCTGCCACCCCACATTCAGATCTTCGTCTTCGGCACCCTCCGAAACGCTCCCTCTCTCCTCCGCGCCGTTACCGCAGCTGTCCCCGTTGAGTTTCCGCTACAGCGCGAGCAGACGGCGCGGACGACTCGCCTGGTGTCGCAGACCCGAAGGCGGGTTCCCTCGTCGCCGCTCGGATTCAGATCCGGATTGGGATCAGTCTCCAGGACCTGCGCGTGCACGTCCACCACTCCATTCCGTGCCGCGCGAGCGCTTCGACACACCACAACGCACACTCCCTTCTCCTCCCCGCACGGCACCATGCGTAGCGCGCTCCCCATACCGCGCGCACGCCCTCCACGCGATAACGCGCAATTGCCCCCCTCCACCTGCTATTCTCACCTGATCTCGGCCTGGAGGCCTGAAGGCGCGAGCCGTGCGGGGTTGCGATTCTCGCATACTCGGTCGCTCGGGCGGCGGGCGCATGCGCGGCCGGAAAGGGTGTCGCGTTACGGCGGCGGTTGCGGCCTCCTCTTTCCTGTGTCCTGTGGCGCAATGCACCCGGCGGCGTGCGTCGCCTTCACGGTACAGTGTGCGCGCGGCCCACCCTCGCGGTACACAGCCTGAGCGCTTCCAGCCACTTCAAGACACGCTGCCCGCGAGCCACGCCCATTTCGTCGCGCGCCTCCGGCTCCCCTCCTTCTTCGCTCTCGCGCGCATAGACGGGTACCCGTGCTCCCGCCCACTCACCGCTTCGCCCCGCCCACCGCCTGCGTGGATGGGGTGTGTGCCTCGAAACGCGATGTGGCAGGGGGTGCGTGCGCGGCGCCAGGCTGTGTGCCTGGTGTCCTGTTAGCGGGATGAGGTCACCATGGGGAGGCGCGACGTGGACGTTGACGATCCAGCACACTGTTTTGGGGCTAGGCACGCTCTCCGCTCCGGACGCGCCTCGGCCACCCTGCGCTGTGTGTGCGAGCATCAGCACAAGTGTTGACGTAACGTCACCTCCCCCGCAGCCCTTCCCCTCCCGCATTCGATGTCTTCCCGTCGCCCGTCGTTCCGTGGGGGAGTCGTGACACGGGATTGGGGAAGGGGTTTCCCCCGTGTAAGGGTGAGGAGATGTCGCGGGGAATAACAGGCGTGGTGCAGTGGGGAAAGCGCGCGGGAGCAGGGGCGCGCCAGCCGTGGAGCGTGGTGAGGGGATGCTGTGCACGCACCTTACGGGCGGCGCGCCGAAGACCTCCGCTCCTCACGCCGCCCTCATTCCGCCAGCGCATGCGCTCGTGTCCTCCAACGCGGCTCCTTCCAGATGCGGCGTCGATGGGACCCCGCCATGCGACGCATTGGCTGCTCAACATCGGAACCACTGTGATTCCAATCTACCCCCTCCGCGCAGGTACACCGTGTTTTCGCTTTCTTTCAAGTGCGTGTGTGACCCACCACCCGCAGCTGCTTGCGTGTGCATCTGTTTGCGCGGTGTCATGGCGCCGCGGGATGGGAGGAAGCTGAGGGGGGAGGCAATAAGTCCGTTTACGCGACTCGGACCGCGCACGACGATCGTTATCCGGGATGAGATATGCGGGGATGGGTACCGGGGAGGGGAGGCGTGGATCGTGAGGAGAGGAAGCGATGTGGAGTGGAGGGGAGGATGGATGCTCGAGTGGCGATGGGATCCCGGCTCCGACTGCATCCACCTTGCCGGGGATTCAATCCTCTTGTCAATTTGTGCTGACAAGTGCTCTCGCTTTCGCTTCCCCGGCCTGTACAGTGGACTCGCTTCCCGCGTGGCGCCCTCCTTCCTTTCCAATGCGCGGGGATACGTGTCTGGGTCGGGTGCCGCTTTCCTTATGCCGCTTGCGCGGTTCTCGCACCGGGGCGATCTGCCTACGCTCCTTTCTCCCGTGTCTCCCCCGCCGCCACGAGCATGCTCAGGCAGATATGGGCTAACGCGGATTTGGAGTATGTGGCGAGTGTCCGAAGCGGGTACTCCGCGCTGCTTGGCGACGGCCCAATTACAAGTCTCGGATGATGACAAGCGGAGGGAGGGGGGTCGTGGCATGGTGCATGCGTACTGGGATCGCTACGATAATCGCAGGCAACCGGACGTATCTTCTGGTGAGTGGCTGCTCGAATCTTTCCGCTTGATTTCGACGCTTACTGAGGACCAGATCTTTGTACTTATTATATGCATCGGAGCGTATTTGACGTGTGCTTACGCCGCCCGTGCCTGTAGACTCCTGCCTACGCGATTCTACCTTGAATCTCGTTTTTTGCCATTCCAGCAGTTGTGGCAGTGTCGCTGACGCTATCGCCGTGTCGAATCAACCGCGCCAAATAAGTTTGCGCTCAGGGCATCCGCATGGGTTTCCGAATTTCTGCCGTCATTCGAGAGCAGCGTGATCCATGTTTCGTGTGGTTCTCTTCTGTTCATCCTCGCAAGGAACTTGTCAATATTTTGTTTCACGAGGCGACGAGCAAGGCTTGCTGACAATGCGTGCTCGTTTCACGCTCCAGTACCGGGTTTATATCCGCGGGCGTTCATCTGCTCCGCGATTCTAAACTTTCATCGGACCCGTTTGTGCATGCGATTCTCAACGAGAATTTCCTCGCTCCATGCTCCAACACTGCGCATGCAGATTTCCGGTTTCGACGGGCATGTCCAACTTGCAAGTTTGGACTCAGCTCGGCTTCGGCTCGAAGGTTCAATTCAAAGAGGGGAGAGCGAGATGGGTAGAGTGCAGAGTACTTTTCGCATTGTGATCAACTAATGCTACAATTGTATCTAGGTGATTGAACCAATTCAAGCTTCCACTTTACGAGCATCCGACGCCTGATGGTTTTTTGGGGTCCATTTTCTTCCCCTTGTAAGGATATTGTCTTGAATTGTGTGGATGTCAGCTTGAAATTGTTCACTCCCGAAGTCGCCCATAACCTGATGGTCCATCAAGATATCTGTTTCGAGATCTGCTAGGACTGCAACACCGCCAGGCCACCCACTGATTCTAGCAAGAGTGGTGACGGCGATGGGCCGAGTGGCAGAATCAGTTCCGCTAGCTAATGTCAACAGAAATAGTGATAGAGTCTGCTCGAAAACACACCATGCAAGCAAAAGGAGCCACGAACAGAGCTGGAGATCAAATGTAGCTGGTGCACTGTCCTCGTGGGTGGCAATGGACGCGATCAAACGACACGCGCCTTCTCGGACGTTCGCATTATAGGATTCAAGCAAACCCCGGAAGTAATCCACCACCTTCGCCTCGACCACCGCCGGGGCACCAGCGGGCCAACAAGCAATACTCCACAATGCGTATGTCGCCTGTTCGATAACCCAAATATCTTCGTCACTGAACTTTGATGAGACGAGTCGGTACAAAACAAGTGAGTCTCACCGCAGCAAGGATACAAGTTGCCCATATAGTTTTGAAGCTAAGATTGCTGGCAAGAAGACGTCGTGGCCGGCGAGAACGCCCACCAGCGAGCATGCCCATTTTCGGACGTCTGCATCTGAGCATTTGAGGAGTTCCCTCAAGTAATCAAACCCCTCGATATCATCCATCACCGCCTGGGCACCATTGGGCGAGTAAGCGATACACCTCAATGCATATGTCGCCTCCTTGATAACCTCAACTTGACTGTCGCTTCGAGGAAATCAGACGAGTCATATTCAGGACAAAGAATTAACACTCACCGCAGGAGAGATACGAGTTTCGCACATAGCTGTTGTGAATTTGATAGGTTGGGCACGAAGGATTCAATGTGAGCGGCGAGGTTTCCCGCAAGCCGGCACGAAGTTCTTCGAATGTGTGCATTCGAGGATTCAAGCAAGCAATTCCTGGAGAAAATCTGGGACTTGGGCATCAATCACAGCCTGGGCACCATCAGGCCAATGAGAAATTTGCCCCAATGCATACGTCGCCTGCTCGATGACCTCAACATGGCCATCACTGAATTCAAATGAGACCCGCTGGGGACATATGGCAAGTAGGACTTACCGCAGAAGAGACGCCAGGCGCGTGCACAGTTCTCCGTCCAACACGTTCGGTGGGATGCTCTCGTGTCTGGCCAAGTTTCCCACCAACGAGCACGAACATTTTCTGACGTCCGCATCTGACGATTCAAGGAGTTCTGGCACGTAATCTAGGACTTGAGTTCCACTGAGGATTTGAGCACCATCAGGCCACCGGGAAATCTTCTTCAATGCATAAGTTGCCCGGTTTACAACCTGTCCGTCACTAAATCGAAATCAGACGGGCCGTTGGGGGCAGAAATTCACACTCACTGCAGAAGAGACACGAATTCCATACATAGCTTTGACTTCATTACCTTGGGCACGAAGGATTCGATGTGAGCGGCAAGGTTGCCCACAAGCCAGCACGTAATTCTGCGAACGTCGGCATTCGAGCATTCAAGTAGTTCCTCCAAGATATCTGGTAACTTGGCGTCAACCACCGCCTGGGCACCATCAGGCCACCGGGAAATTTCCGCCAATGCATATGCTGCCCACTGGACAACCTCATCGACACTGTCACTGAATTTTTACGCAATTAGAGAAATGTTGAGAGCTCGGAACAAATAACAGGTACCCACCATAGGAGAGACACGAGTTCCATGCAAAGCTTTGACTTCAATGCGTTGGGTACGAAGGGTTTAATGTGACCAGCGAGGTTGCCCACAAGGCGGCACGAAATTTGTTGAACGTCGGCATTCGAGGATTCAAGCAGTTCCTGGAAGAAATAGGGGACTTTGGCGTCAAACACAGCCTGGGCACCATCCGGCCAATGAGCAATATGCATCAGTGCATATGTCGCCTGCTCGATGACCTCAACGTGGCCATCACTGAATTTAAATGAGACCCGCTGAGGACATACGGCAAGCAGGTCTTACCGCAGAAGAGACGCCAGGTGAGCGCACAGTTTCCCCTCCAATACGGTCGGCGGTATGCTTTCGTGTCTGGCCAAGTTTCCCACCAACGAGCACGACCATTTTCTGACGTCAGCGTCCGACGATTCAAGCAGTTCTGGCACGTAATCCAGGACGTTGGTTCGACCGAGCACTTGAGCACCATCAGGCCACCGGGCAATCTTCATTAATGCATAAGTTGCCGGGTTTATAACCTGTCCGTCACTGTCGAAGTCAGATGGGCCGTTGGGGGCAGCAATTCACACTCACTGCAGGAGAGACACCAGTTCCATACAGAGCTTTGACTCCGATACCTTGGGTACGAAGTGTTTAATGTGACCGGCGAGGTTGCCCACAAGCCGGCACGACATTCTTTGAACCTCTGCATTCGGGGATTCCAGTAGTTCCCGGAAGAAATACGGGACTTTGGCGTCAACCACCGCCTGAGATCCATCAGGCCAAAGAGCAATTTGCATCAACGCATATGTTGCCTCCTTGATAACCTCAACCTGACGACCGCTGAGTCGACATTAGATGAGTCATTGAGGACAATGAATTTACACCCACCGCAGGAGAGGCACGAGTTTCACACAGAGTTTTGACTTGAACGCCTTGGGTACGAAGGGTTTAATGTGACCAGCGAGATTGCCCAAAAGCCGGCATGAGCTTCTTTGAACCTCTGAATTTGAGGATTCCAGCAGTTCCTGGAAGAAATAAAGGACTTTGGCGTCTACCACCGCCTGGGCACCATCAGACCAATGAGCAATTTGCATCAATGCGTACGTTGCCTCCTTGATAACCTCAACCTGACCACCGCTGAGTCAAAATCAGACGAGTCATCGAAGACAAGGAATTAACACTCACCGCAGGAGAGACACAAGTTTCATACAGAGATATGAATTCAACAGGTTGGGAACGAAGGATTCGATGTGAGCAGCGAGGTTTCCCACAAGCCAGCATGAACTTCTTCGAACGTCCATATTCGGGCATTCGAGCAGTTCCAGGAAGAAACTGGGGACTTTGGCGTCAACCACCGCCTGGGCGCCATCAGGCCACTGAGCAATTTGCATCAACGTATATGTCGCCTGCTCGATGACGTCAACATGTCCATCACTGAATTTAAATGAGATCCGCTCAGACATACAAGCAAGACTTACCGCAGGAGAGACACGAGCTGTGTGCACAGTTCCACATCCAATACTGTCAACAGGATGCACTCGTGTTCGGCCAGGTTTCCCACCAGTGAGCACGACCATTTTCTGACATCCGCATCCGACGATTCAAGCAGTTCCGGCACATAATCCAGGACTTTTGTTCGAATGAGGATCTGAGCACCATCAGGCCAATGAGCAATATGCATCAACGCATATGTCGCCTGCTTGATTACCTCAACATGGTCATCACTGGATTTAAATGAGACCCGCTGGGGACATACGGCAAGCAGGACTTACCGCAGAAGGGACGCCAGGTGAGTGCACAGTTTCCCCTCCAATACGGTAGGTGGGATGCCCTCGTATCTAGCCAGGTTTCCCACCAACGAGCACGAACATATTCTAACGTCCGTATCCGACGAATCAAGCAGCTCTGGCACGTAATCCAGGACTTTGGTTCGACTGAGGACACGAGCGCCATGATGCCGCTGGGCAACCTTCGTCAATGCATCAGTTGCCCGGTTTATAACCTGGTCGTCACTGAGTCGAAATCAGACGGGTCGTTGGCAACAGCAATTGATACTCACCGTAGAAGAGACACGAGTGTCATACAGAGTAATACGCTGGGCACGAAGGATTCAATGTGAGCGGCAAGGTTGCCCACAAGCCGGCACGTAATTCTGCGAACGTCCACATCCGACCATCCGAGCAGTTCCTCCAAGAGATTTAGGACAGTGGCGTCAACGACCACCTGAGCACCATCAGGCCACCGGGCAATTTCTTCCAGCGCATATACTGCCCCCCTAACAACCTCACCGACACTATCACTGAGCTTCGATTAGACACGTTCCTAATTGTCACTGAACACTCACCGAAGGAGAGAAGCAAGTTGCACACACAGTCCCGAAGCTAGGATAGTCGGCATGACGAGCTCATGGGCGGCGAGGGTCCCCACAAGCCGGCACGCGCATTCCCGGACCTCCGGACTCGACGATCCAAGGAATTCTGACTCTTGAACCAAAAAAAAAGAATCCCCTATTATTACTTGTGCGTCGTTCTCGTATTTCGCTCTCTCTGTCAGCCCTATGAGAATGGCGGCTTTTGTCGAGAGGGAGATATAATTCCATCTGCAAAGTTGGTCAATACGGGTCCAAACGACCCAAAAGGGCCACCATACGGAAAATAACTTGTGAAAGTGTCCAAGATTTCGCGCGAAAGCGGTGCACGGCGGTTCTTTTCGATGAATGCCAACGCTTGTCGGTGATGCATCCGCCTCAGGAGCGGCTTTGTCAGTGTATGAAGGTTTATTGTTGCACCCTGGAGTCGAGGGTTGCTGTCCGACCACCAACTGTGAACGCTATCGGGACTTGGGGGACGAGTCAAGGGGGGCATGAGGGATATGTAGTGAAGAAGACGCAGCGAGATATATGTAGAATATATGCAATTTTGTGTCGCACGCGTATTAATCCGGATTCTGTGCAATCACAGGCTGAGGCTAGGGATCGGCACCGTACGGCTCGTATCAAAACGGCCGTAAACTTCGCTACTTTTGGGCCTATACTGTAACGGGACAGTTACGGTAAACCCGTATACGGCTGTCTATTACTGTTTTGAGCAAAGGTCAGTAAGATTAAATAACTGTAGAACACACATTTACTTACCTCCTACGGTTCCCGACTCTAACCCAGAGCCCACTGCGCCCCCCATGAAAAAAAAACCCGTACCGTATACCGTAATCCGTAGCGGTAAACCGTATTGTACGGTCATGGTGCCCATCCCCACTCACAGCACCCGACGATGCGGACTGCGGATGAGGTTATCCCGCGACAAGATGTCCTGCGCATCAAACGCCAAGCTTTCGGATGGTGTATTTTCACTTGCTTTGTACCCCGGAATAATCCCTGGAAACCGATGTTCGTGATTCGGACCGTGCCGTGTAATGCTTACCTACCTATCTACCTACCGACACTAAAGTCCATGCTTCCGAATTTGTCCTAAAAGAGGGGCAGGAAGCTTGTAAATGAGACATTTGGTGAACAAGACTGAGTTTATGTGCATGTCGGAGAATGTGGACCTGAATTTTCGCGACCGAGCTTCAGTTTCGGTTCAAAGGCCGAGTAACGAGTGCGCACCCGACACGAATCCTGGTACGCATCATGACAGTGATGAGAAAGTGCTAAGTATGTATACTTTGTGCACTGGTGGTGTCGAAGTGTCGCTGACGGGCCCAGAAGGATGGCACCGAACAGCCGCGAAGTATACCGGTATGCAATTACGATGACTATTGGCTGGCCGAGGGCAACATAATGGAAGTACAAGTGCATAGGCAACAGATGTGGCGTCGTGTGGCGGAGTTCCCCGTTGAAAAGAGCCCTAATTTGTCGATAAAGGGGAGATAATTGTAGCCCAGCTATGTCCCCTTTGATCATCAAGGCGATGATGAGAAGGAATGTAAACCAATGGACATTGAATGGACATACTGACCGCAAGCAGCACATTCTTAAGCCCCCGGTCATTGCCTTATCTGGTGATCCGCAATAGAGTAAATCACGGCCCCAAAAGGGCCTCATGTCGGGCCGTTGTATAGAGTAAAGAGCCTCAGCCTCAGCCTCAGTGCGTGTAAATCGGGGGGAGTGCAAGGGTTTTGTGGATATTATATCGCTGAAAAATGGAAAAAGACAGTTGAACAGCGCAGTCGGTGGTTAAAAGCTTACCGAGTAGGACTGAACGGTGCGATTCGGTTACTCGTGTTGTACTCATACCGCAATCGGATTAAAAACCTGACCCGGAGCGAAAAACCGATTATTTCTGAGCCAAATCTTGGTCCAGAACAGAGTGAAACAGGTCCCGTAAGCGAAATTCTTTTGAGAAACCCTGAGCAGAAAGCGGTCCGTCAAAGTAGTGTCAGTGTCCGGGACACTGCATTACTCTCGTGAACACGGAGTGCCGCATCCTCCATTTGGCGCTCGTCTCTTTCAGTATAGATGCGGGGGGATTGGAAGCTTGGACTAAAAAAAGGTTCGAATGGGCTGTGGCAGGGGAATGCGAGGGGGCAGCGTGGAGGAAGCGCAGATATATAAAGGAGATCGTACTGCATGCAGTGTGTGTGGATGGTTGATTATTCGTGGAGCGCTGGGAGGCCGACATCGCGGCGGAAATCATGCAGAGTGACCGAATGGGGACAGGACGTCGCAAACAGTCGCGCATCGGCCACTGCCGGCCTGACTCGACGGTCAGGCGGACGAGACGGTCCAAATTTATGTGGTAGCAAAGAATATACGCCACGCAATCGCTCCCGAGACTCAATTTGTTCCTGAAGTGCACGGCGTTGAATGCGGACCCGACGCCGAGAATTTTTCCGCCATAGAATCAGTAGGAACGTATATCCTTCCACGAATGCTTGAGATTGCGATCATATGTTATGTCCCAGCTAGTAGTGTGTGGCAGGCAGAGCGACCCGAATCTTGTTGTCATGCGTAGTTATTCGTCGGATAGGGATCAACTGCAGTGGGAGCGCTGGTCTCCAGAGAATCGCGGATAGGGAAGGATTCCGAGTCGCAGGGCATCATAGAGGAATCGGATTCTATTTCCGGGGGAAAACAGCGCATCTTGACTTCACTTGAAACATTTTGGTGAAATAAAAGTGGTGGATGCGAGCTACAGCAGTTGAAATTTCCAGAAACGCGTGAACGCCGACGTGAAGCAGATGGCACCTGCGCCAAACCTGCGCAAGCCAGTGTGGGAATTCGGATCAAGCGCCGATACGAGCCGATCAACCAATTTCTACGCAGTTACTGTCGTCAACCAATTCTCTCAAGCCTCCTGCGATGTCGCCGCTGGAAAGTCCACTCGGTTATCTGCGTCATATAATGCGCATGAAGCAAGCTATCTGTTTCAAATAAATGGGCCGATGGGGGTATCTGAGGCCAATTACGAGTCCTAAAAATTTCCTATTTTTAGGCTCGTTTTTACATCTATTCCTCACCACTAATTTTCGTCGTTTTCAGCAGATTTTGCTATTACCGGGCCGGCACCGCCACGCTTTTTCCTCGGCACTTTTTCCGGTCTAGACCTAGCACAGCCATTTCTTTCCTTTGCTGCTTTCTTTTTTCTCACCACTTTTCGGCACTTTTGCTATTACCGGGCCGGACGTATCCGCTCGTCCGGTCTAGACCTAGCACAGCCAGGTTTTCTCTGGTGGAATAATATTATCTGTGACTGGCTAGTGGGCCACTTGGCTTTCATTAAGGCAGGACCTACTGAAAAGTTTTGTTTCGGGTTTTGGGATAGAATAGGACCTGCAAGGCTGGTTCATACCGTTTTTCAACCCAAAGTGATGTTCGGATCAAAAGTTATGGCACGTGCACTATCGGCCGAGGGGCTCCGAATGCCGTTTTCTTGCCGTGCTCTTCTCCCCCTCGCTCTTTCTCTGCCAGTTCTTCATCTTTCGGCGACTTTCAAGGCTCATCCGACTTGCACGATGCAGGCCTTCATCCGTGGTAGAGGATGGCGCTGATTTTCCCTGCGCACTCTTGCTATAACGCGGATATACCTCGGCTTCGATCCTGAGTGGCTCAGGCTGGCGACGTCCCCGGCATGCGACCCATCCATGCTATGGGTCTGGGATTTGGCAAGGGTTTGTGTAACTGGGAATACTCTAACTGGTGTATCCTGCTACTTTTTCTTCTTTCGAATCTATTTTCACTGCTGTCCTTTATCCCGCACCACCCAAATTCGGTGTCCGAGTGATTTGAATTTTCTTTGGGAGCCAGAGACATCCCGGAATCATCAGAATGGTCCTAGTATGTTGTAATGCTTCCTGTAAAACGATATGTATCTGATTTTGGGGCGCCACAGCTTCTGGTTCTGACGAGGCGCCTGGGCAGTCCGGAATCTGCGATTCCGCCCGTTCCGATGCCGTCTGAGGCACTTTTTTTTCGCCATCTCATCGCTTCTATGCGGTGGTAACTACACAGAATCGTCCCTAGTAGTTCCCTGTATTATTCCTAAACAAAGAGGCCGCCAGTTTAGGCCTGCGGAACTCAATTTGATGAGGCGGCCCTCTAGCTAGTATTTGCATCTGTTGGGGGTACCGGCAGAAAGAAATTCACCGGTCGATCAACACCTCATGCAAATTCGTGAAACTGGTATTAAATCATTCTCAAGATACTTGCCTTCATTCCACAGTACAGTCGAATGCGCAGGGGCAGTATGGCCCTCGAGAACCGGCAATAAATCCTAAGGTGGCCCGGTACCCGGTCATTAATAATAGTGCGGTCCAGGCTCAGCATAGCCACTTTTTCTCCTCGGCCACTTTTTTCAGTACCTTTGCTGTTACTGGGCCGGACGTTACCGCTCAGTGTTGGAAGAACCACCTGGCCCAGGCCCAGCACAACCACCTCCTACTTTCCATACTCTTACTGTGACCCTGGTGGAATTGATGGATCAGGTATGTGCCGAGCTGATGGTATCTGTGCGAGGAACTCGAGCCGACCGAAGGTCGGGCGAGAGTTCCGAGCCTGCGGAATCTTACTTAGGTCAAACTTAGGTATAGCTATAATATATAACTTGGTGTGTATGTAGCCTAATTTCAGCAGATTTGGCATCGAGCTCTGAGAATAAAAATCTGAGTGTGATTTACAGTATGAGAGGAAGTAATCGATCTAATCGATGTGAACTTTCTAGTCTGCACATTTTAATTAAACAACTGCACGAATCTGTGCGATTCCGGAAAACATCTGCTTGAATCCGTCCGGATCTGTCGACAACAGACATCCACAAAATCATGAGTGTTTTTGTCAATTTTCAATTGACCGACTCGACAGAATGTCGCGCAACTGACTTAGAGAGTTCTCGCGGTTGAGAACAAGTTGCAGAGCCCGCGTATCGTTGCCAGGTGCACTGACCAGCTCAAACGGGGGAACATTCGGAGTTTCAAATCCTCCTTGCTTCTTACCTAACACCACCATCCCCCGTCTTTCACCCATCGGGCCGCCTTCTCCTCTTCCTCTTCTCTTCTTATCATCTTCCCTGGCCTGTTTCTCCTTTTTTCTTCATCGCAATAGGCTCCCCCTCAAACTCAGGAGTCAGAATTAATAAGGTGGTATGACGACACAACGACATCTGACAAATGACGCGATTAATCGGTCTTCGACGCGTCTTTAGGCTCATGGTGAGCTCCTAGGCTTTGTTCATCCTTTCTATGCACTAACAACTCTCTTTCCAGATGTCTTACACTTTGTGCACGAGACGAGGTGAGTAATTGCTTCTCAACTTCCGATCCCGCAGATATAATTGTGTCGCGATACTCAGATGCCAATTGTCTGGCGTCCTCTTTACCTTAATTTCCTGTTTGCGCATTCCCCGAAGGCAGTAGATTGGGTATTCGCCCCCTCCCCTCCACCTTCATTTAATGATTGTACGGCAGTGTTTCCGATGCAGAGAGCTTGGCAGCCATCGCCGCCACCGTACGTGAGTGGGTGTCACCCCGTGAAGGAACTGTTTTAATGTATAGCCCTCGTCGCCTTTTTCGACTCGCTTTAAGACTGTCAGAATCGAAGTTCATACATACTGCCCACGACAAATGATAGTATAAGTGCGCATTTCCAGCCGAATCTTTGGTTTTCCTTCTCGACAGCCACCACCGCTGTTAACCACAAGCAATTGTTGCCTAGTATACATGAGCTACACTGACATTAACCCTTTTCAGCCATGTGCACTGCGCCAATCACGCGATGCAGCGCGTTGAAAACACCAGTAAGTTATTACTTGAATTGAAGGCACATATATTCACTTGCTATGAAGCAGACTAGGTGTCTATTTTTTTTTTTTTGATTTGCACGACTTGCGTCTCGACTCTCGATGCATTGGTCTGTCGCCCTTTTGCACATGGGGCGCCGGGCTGCTTGTTGGGACACGGATGGGGTGCTGTGACCTCCGGCATAGTGTGTGAAGGTACAACATGTTGTCGTAGTAGCTGAATAATATGGATTGAACAATTAAATTGAAGAGAGCAACGAGGGATATGACGAGGCAGATCTGATCAGCTGTCACCACATCTGAGCATTACTGAGCAGACTTGAGCATTATGTTCATCATTTGCTCATCTGCTATAGGGCCAAATTTTTGTGCAGGTCTGCTCATCTCTGTTGCACTTTGGGTGGGCAGATCTGAGCAGATCTGTGAGTATCCCAGCAGAAGGGATTGTCACTGGGCCTTAGCACTGCTCCAAACAAATGTAGAACTCGGACAAACAAGAATTTATCGCTCATTTCTCTACTGATTTCGAAGATCTTTGTTTTAGAGCACTCACTGGGATGTCTTTCGTACCTTACAAGCGTTTCTGGGAGTACCCTTGATGTTGACCTCATTCGACTTGTTGATCAGGCTGATGCCTAAAAGATGTCAAGCTTTTACCCATTTTCCCGCCACCTTAACCATCAGAGGGTTGGATTGCCCCAAAAATGTACTTAGGAGATGGGTATACATCATAAAAGTGTCCCTGAAAAATTTCGAGCCGGTAGGTAGCTTGTAGCTTCTTCGGTTTACCTACAAGATACCACTCCCGCCACCAAAATCAAAGAGTTTGATAGCCAGAAAGAAATTTGTGGTGTTCAACATACAAGGGTCACCCAAGGCTAATCCAAGTTACAAGAGGTATACTGGATGCAAGAGGGCCTGTCCATGAGTTTTTGAGGTACTTCAACCAATGTGAGCCTGGTGTGAGGTTGGCAATCAGAATGTTACATTTTATGTGGAAGCCGGACACCGGAAAGAACAACGCTGTTTGAGGACCAGTAATAGTGGACCGTTTTTCGCAAAGGAAAATCTCGAAATCAAAGAAAAGACGGATTGGAATCTGATGGTGTGCTCAGATTTTGCCCAGGCCTCATAGTCAAAAAGATATTCAACATTGATTCAACAGGTTTCCTCTCGGGATGGTCCGGAGTCCCTGTATGCCTCCAACCAACCTTTCTGAAACAAAACTCGTCTCAACACGGGTCACAGAAGGATAAACGTGACCTGGACAGGACTCGTATTGCCATGCGCAGCAATGGCCTTAAAACCCACGTTTGTGGTGAGTTTCCTCATATCAGTCATATCCGAGTCTCTTTTCAATCCGCGTTGAACCCAAAGTGAATTCACATCACGTTTCTGTCCAGTAATCTCCATTCTCTTGGCTTGCAGGATTTCTGGACTATAGCGGCTTACATGTAGCTTCGGTCCCGCATCCGGACGATCAAGACGAAGGACGGCTGGAACTCGGCCTTCTACGTATGTAAATTCGCCGCAAGGCTCGCGCGGTTGTACCGACTAGTAATCCCAGGGTTCAACTCCTAGCGTTTGTGTATTCCGCTGGGTTTGTGTATGCCGCTGGAGATTTGAGGTGCGTCGTATCTCGATGATGCACCTATCTTTGCTGATGTGGAAGTCCGCACAGTCGCTGCATTTCTAGTTCCTCGCGCTTTTGGATTCTATAAACCCTTCATGTGCAACCACAGCGCCGAGAAGAACAATCAAATTGCATCTTTCCCTCGGTACAGCCTGTCTCAGCGCTACTTTCATCGGCTTACCATCCTTTCATCCAGCAGCTCGACCGCGTCCGAGCAATACGCTAGGTTACCTTCGCCCTTACGCATGTCACCCGGAATCTACGCCTCTCGATATGCCACCCATGCGATTCCCCTCGAAACCCCGCGTACTCGATCAGAAAGCCCATCGACAAAGGCTCGCGTTCCCGTCCAAGCAATGACCCGTAGCGGTACCTCCCCCCGCGCTCTGCCTACGCTCGTGCGCGACTCGCGCCCTCTCATGCGCACCCGCCGGCACCACAGCGGAGTAGCAGACGGTGGTGGATAGCGTCTTACGCCACGTCACTCCAGGATGTGGTGGAGACGCTACGGACGCAGAGGCATTCCTTCCCATGTAATGCCACAAGCTCCCCCCTCCCCCCCCCCCCCGCCGCCACACCCCAAAGTCCCTCACCCCCGGCGCTTTGCAAGGGAACGGAGACCATACATTCCCCTACGTGATGCGGCGCTGGTGTAGTAGATCCAAAAGCGCGTTCCGTCGACGTGCGGATTGAAGTCTGCCACCTCCACCTCCACCTCCTCGTACCCCCAGCTCTTGTCCGTCCGGCACGCGCGTGCGGCCTCCATACGTCCGGATCCCAGGCGCGCGTGGGCAGGGATACACTGACGACGATTCCGCAGCGCGGAGGCCCTGAGTGCCATTACTTTCTCTCCGCCGACGCAGATAGTCCGGCCCATGAAGGTACTACACGAACAATCTGTCAACGTCGGTCCTATTCCCCGCCCCCACCCGGCATCCCACAAACACGACCAGGAGCGCGGAGCCGGGGTGGTTTCCGCACCGGCGACGGTAGCGTGATGGGCATGGAGAGTGTGGAGATGGAGGATGGAAGACGTGACGTGGGGTGCGCGGCGTGTATGGACAATGAGAAGGAAGGTACGCGATAGGCTGGAAGGCGGGTGCGGGTGCGGTGCGTGCGTTGTTCGTGCTTTTCGGTCACGACACGAAGAAGTCGTCGTAGACACCCATGGCGCGCGACGCTACGACTTCGGAAAAGGCGGAGGGGGACTGCACGCACGGACTACGCGCACCTACTCGCTTGTCCGCCCCACTTTCGCTCCTGTAGCCATTCCTCCCCTCCTAGTCCCCCCTCCGTCCGCGGTACAGGGAAGGCATCCACCACATTTGCGTTTTGGGCACGCGGACGCCTACCTTCTTGCTAATGCGGGGGTATCGTCGCCGCTGATGCGCGCGAAGTGAGGGTACGGAAAACGAGGCGCGGGGTGGATGAAGGATAGGAGGAGTCGCTCGAACCTCGCAGCAACACGCACAAGCGGAAATGACGAGGCTCCCCGAGAACGACGGCGGTGCGGACGGGTGCGTGCGCCGCTGGGAGGATGGATGTCGACGAGCGACGGGATCTTCGACGCCTCCACTCGGAACTCTCCTTCCATCGCTTTCCCTACTTACCGCTGTACTGGCCTCCTACTCTTTTCACCGCGGCTCCCCGTTACAGAGCGAGATTCAGCATTTCGTGCGCATTTTTGTTCGTCCTAGGAAAGGCTGTGGCGGTGTAGCGGAAGTCGTCGTCATTGCGGATCAACATGAGCAAACAAACCTCTTGTCTTTCACGCTCACCGCCTGGTATTTTCAGTCGGAGCGTGTTCTTGGATTGGCTCTCCCTGACTGCCCTCGACATTTCCCGGCTTATGTAGCTCTTAATTTGCCCACTCTCCCTGAAACGCATTAATGCTGAATTTTTTCCACTGGAGTAGCATATTCTATGAAGACTGACCGGAAAAGGAAGAAAGTTGTGTCGGCAAATAGCGTGATGGCCCTATTAGGCATCATTTTCTCGACCACGATGTGCTCTTCCTGGGATACATACACCGACGTTTGCGTTCCACGACCTGGACTATATCCCATCGGGCTATTCTGGCATCCTCGCACCGTACATCGAGACCGGGCCCGGAACGATGCGGGCCGCAGCGACGCTCATGCGGCTCGACCTCCTGCCTCCACCCACATCGCCACCCGCCGCCCTGTCCGTTGTCTGCGACCTTGGCTGCGGAGACGGCGACTTCCTCATTGGTCTCCTCACGCACATCAACGCCATAACGCACACCACCGTGACGCATGCCACGGCGGTGCACGGCGTCGGTATCGACTACAACACCAGCCTCCTCGCGACCGCGGCGGCGAACGGGCTGGCAGCGGGCGCGCAGGTGCGCTGGCTTGCGTACGACCTCAACGAGGACCGCGCGGATCTGTGTCGCCAGCTCGCAAGCCAGCGCGTCACACATGTGTTCGTTTACCTCGTCCCGAAGCAGCGCGCACTCAAGACGGTGCGCGCGATTCTGACGACTCTGTGCAAGAGCGGGGTCGTAGTGTGCTGCCACAAGTTATTCCGGTAGACGGTGGAGACTCGGGGACCGGAAAATCCGAGCTTGGAATCGCGAATTTGACGGAGTGACTTTCTCGCGCCAGCTGCGACTTATAAATCATGGTGTTCTTGCGCTGCGGCCTCTGCATCGACTTACAAGCTCAATGACATCGAGCATGAATTGTCTTACCACAGCTCAAATTATCATGGCATGCAGGGTTTTCCCAGGCACACGTCGCATTTTTGCGTCATTTTATCGCTGTTCTTGCTGGTTTGCTCTAGGTATCTCTGCAGACGACACCATACGAGTAAGGAAGGTGAAACGATCAAGAAGCCGACCTGGGGTCGAATAACAACACGAACTGGCTGTTCCGTTGATGTCTGGACTCCTGGCGCTCATTTGAATCGTTTCATATGTACGTCTTTTTCTCCTTCTCCACACACATAATCTCCACTGCCGTCCTCACCGTCCACAGTCCGACTCAAGCTGCGTTTCCCTTTTCACGGCGATGAAGTGCACTGGAGAGATTAACTAATGGCTAATTCGAAAGCGACTCACAATGACCGCTGAGTCGGAGTGCTGGCGGATCCAAACTTATTATATCGTGGATGATTAGATCTCTTTCATACTGTTCAACCCGATTTGTTTCAGCCATGCTCCTCAGACAATCCTGATCCCCCGACTAACAATATGTATTGGGTCCTAAACTGGGAGCGGAAACAATCACCTATCTGTCTACGGAGCGGCCACTACCTTGGTCCCAAAAGTCAGCTTACAAATATCCGAATCAACTGTATCATCAACCCACCATAGACACCGCATACACGGCATTGGCCTATTTTTGCCTCAACTTATATGCCTCCTACCTCCCTCCGATTTCTCACCGACCGCAATCCTCCAATGTCACACTACTCCCTGAGTGCCGCAGATGATGCCCCCATGCTGGATCCGGCTACATTTGCCTGGGAGCTGTGTGTATCCTTGTATCCTCGCTGATGAAGATCTCATGTGCGAATGTGCTTCCAGGCGGCTATTCCGCTCCGTTGTCCTCGCCGGTCTTGGTGCGTTTCTTACCTTAGTATCTTCGCCATACTCTACTTATGCGTCGCTCGCTGCAGTTCTCGTGATCTACGACCACACCCTGACACTCGCCACAGAGGTGAAGTTCATCTGGGCAGCCAAGCCTCAGCCGAGTATCTTCTGGTTCCTCGCGCTGCGGTACATCGGGTTGGCTGCAAACATCGCGAATTGCGTGGTCTACTTCGCCAAGCTCAGCCATGAGGTGCGCGTGCCTCCAGTGTTCTCTTCGGTTCAAGTTCTCAACGATCTTTTCTCAGAGGTGTGTATCCGGACCGACGTCTCTTCCTCCTTCGACCTCAAATTATTCTAGCTGCGTCAAAATGCACCTCATGTGGAAATCGCTCCTCACGAGCCAGGAGGTATTAGTCGAATGTGCGCCAGGCCATCAATCAGATCACAACCAAGTGCTTATCCGCGTCGAATTCGAAGGCACTCTCATCATGCGAGTCTTTGCGATGTACGGCCGCAATTGGTGGATCCTCATTTCCCTCATGGCGGTGTTAACTGCGTCCTTTGCGTTTGCTCTGGTACGTTGTCTTCAAGTATTTTACTTTACCGGTTGATTGGCACGGGGTAGTGGGGTTTTATCACGGAGGGACAACCGCAGATATTTTCCGTGCCGGGGAGCAGCGCATGTGCTGCGGCCATTCCGGGAACATCGTGAGCCACATGATCGTCTGGCTTTAATTGAAGTCTTACGCCGCACAGGACCTTTGGTGAGGCTCCTCGCACTCATTCAAGTTGTTGGTCACCCGCATGAACTGATTATACACAGGGCTTGCAGGGGTATGGGAAACAATGTCAGTATTCTGGTACTTACGATGAGGAAGATTTGTCCGGCTGCGCTCAATTCCAACTCATCTATCTAGAACCGTCTGCGACATACTTATCTTCCTATTGACCGTCCGGCGCGCCTACGTTCAACGAGAGACGTATCCTAAGTACGCGGGAACATTGCTGTGGCGGATGACTACCGATGGGGCTGTGTATTTCGGGTGAGTTTAAGGAATCATCCAGTTAGCTAGAATGTGCACTCATCCACGTAGCATAATCATCATCGCCAACGTAGCGAATCTCGTCACGTTTTATGTGCGCGCCGTCCTTTCTTCCACTGAAAGATGGACTAAATTCGTTCATGATCAACAGTTGGGCGATGTATGTCCCTGACCAACCCGATACTTTCTGTTTACCTTCCCAGATCTTCCTCACAGGATTTTTGTCGTGGTTCGTCACGAGGTATATCCCGTCATACTCAATTCACCAATGCATCCACTCATTACGGTCTGCAGCCTCTCCATCACGCTGCTCGTGCGGCTAATGCTCAATCTGCACGAGGCGGCAGCTGTGGGCATGACAAGGGAGGAAATGAGCACGATAGATCTGGAGACGCTTAGGTTCGCGACGGTGCAAATGACGGTAGATAATGGGGCTTGAGAACTGAAAAGCGAAGCTGAAGTCGAGTTCAAAACAACTTGGCAATGTGAATGCGCAGTGGAAATGTGGCTTGGATAATCCCATCGGCCCAATTATTTTAAACGAGGTAGCTTGGTCGATGCAAATTATATGGCACAGATAACCAATTGGAACTTCCAGTCGCGACATCGGACGATGCCCTGAGAGAAACCGGTCAGACGACAAGAGTGGAAACGGATCCATAACCATCTCCAAAATAGTTGAAGTTCGCCGACCAGACGCTCTGACATGCAAAATGTGCTGCAGTAGAGATGACAGCAATCTAAACGAGCCCTTCAGATCGAGATAAGATGAGTTGGAGAGGGAATAATAATAATGTGCGACATTCAGGGTTGCGCATCGAGCCAATTTTTTCTCCTGGAGCTCATTTTACTGTTCATGGTGTTGTCATTTGCGCCCGTCTTCATGACTGCAAGTATCACTAGGTCTGCGCGCAAGGCGGGATAATGCTGGTCTGCCTGAGCGGAGTTCCCATTGTGATATCGGACTGGTGGAAGGAAAATAAACGCGTGCATCAAGTCCAGGAATTACGAAGATAGAAAATGCGGTGACAACAGGGTGCAGGTATAATGATATAAATTGCTTTCGGGGACGAGTTGCAGCAATCATGGCCGCAGGCGCGTGGCCGTCGAGGCGACAGAGTGGTTTACCCAGTGAATAGGTTGAAAGCCTTTCCGCGGAATCAGTTTCGCCGCGGCGGCGGTCGCGTCGATTTTTGCCGCAAGGGATTCGAAGAGCCGGAGTGCCTCCACGGCATCGGGACGTGCGTCTGGATCGTCTTTTCGGAGGCGGCGCATGAGGGGAATCAGACATTCGAGGCCCCAGTAATTCTGCATTACGAAACATTGAATCGCTTTTTGAGGATGAGCGCGGGGCAGGCAGTGCTCACCGCAAGTAGCTCAGTCTTGATGGTTTCCCCAATTTGTCGGATATCGAGTTTGAATGGGTCGTATGGGATGTCTGCGGATAGCTCCGGGATGTTCCTATGACGGCCGGCGATGCCAGTGACCTTACTCCGTGCGACGTAGCTCTTGAATGCCACTGCGAGGCCGAAGTCGATGAAATAGTAAGTGACAGGCGCCACACTCGTTCGAGAGCGGATGTGGATATCTTTCGACAAGCCGTCTTCCGTGAGGGTATTTATTGGATGAAACCCGCCGGGGATCATGTCCTTCGTGTCCATGACCATGTTACGGATTGATATGTCACTGGAGAGTGTCAGATGGTCAGTTGGCAATCTCTGACGGCGTGCCTTGCGCACCAGTGGGCCACATTACAACGGTGCATGAATTCGACGCCCTGGCTGTAGGTCAGGTATATATGTGCATCATCTCAATCCACGGACCTCGAAGACTTGCTGCAGGAATTCAAGGACTTCACCTACAGTTTCAAAAGGAGGATCGTCGGCGTCGCGCATTCGAGCCATGACCAAGATCTCGGAGTCCGGGTCATCTGGTAGCGGGATTGAGACATCGGCCGGAATGGTGTGATTGTGAGGGTCCGCCATTCTGGTCAGCGCAAGGCAGATGGCACTCTCGGTGGATGAAGAATCCACAAACTTCAGCAGGACAGGCGCACCGTCAATTCGGGTGGCGTCCATACAGTTCGGAAGCTAGATAGAGAAGATAAGCGCCATAGGACAGGAGAGATAAACATATTTACTGCAATATGGAGTGTGTCTTCGCAAAGGAGAGGATGTTTCAAGGGGTCCCTCTCGCATTCCGGAATCCAGTCAGGCTGGTACCTGGCCCTCAATTCATACCCACGGTGTTTGAGTATCGCATGATATTTACAGAACCTCTCCTCTGCTGGGTAAAGTTTGCAGAACGCCTTCCAATCCATAGCTGACCAGTATCGAAGGTGGGAAGGGAGGAAGAAGTGACACAACAAGTGTGACTCGCTTAATGTAATCCGTCACGTTTTTTGTTGATGTCAACCAGGACCGGTGTTTATGTGGGTTGAGGTAGGATACCAAAAATCGCTGCTGAACATTTCTTGTCCGGACTTTTTTCCAGCAAGGGTCGTAAATTTTTGTCCGGATTGGGTTCTGACCCTTGATTTTGGTCAAAAGTTGGTCCGGATTGTGCTTAAACCTCAGAAAATCCGAAAAAATTTGCAATGCTTTCTGTGTATCCACATTCTCCTCCTCCTCGATATCTACAATGTTTATATTCCGAATTTTCCACGCCTCTGAACTGTGTTCAGCCGAGTGACCCCCGCAATCAATCCCTTCTCCAACAACAGTGTTTTGTACTTCAGAGCCATCTCTGGAGAACCTTCTGCAACGTTGTCCTTCAAATTGACCTTGTCAGGGATGCGATAGAAAATGGATCCTGCGGGAATATAGTAGAGGAATAATTTGGTTCTCAGCACAAATAAAATTATTTTCTGCAGTGGCCCCGAGTGGCACAGCTGTGATGCACCACTAAACATTGTCCAAGATCGTGGAGAGTTGTTCAATCAACATTTGTTCATCATTGTTCTACCGACACGGCAACTGTCCTCCTATGTACCACTTGCCGGTACTAGTAATCCCCTGGATCCCGGCTGCAGCCAGTGTCCAGACTATGATCTGACTTGGTGTCGGCCGAGAACCTTGTCCGGACTAGTCGAACAAAGCTCGTCGGCCCAGAGGTAGTCTCGTTAACCAGACGTTATAGGGCAGTCGCTCGCTGCGCTCGCGGGCAGGAGGAGGAGATATATCCAACCGGAGATACCGGATCCACGGAAATTGCTCCGAGGCAGAAATTGATGAAAATTTGATTGGGGAACACTGCCCTATAACGTCTGGTGCAGTTCGCTTGGAAAGGGTGCGATCATGTCACGCTTCGACTCTCCGGTACTTTTCTTTTTAGTTCGCATTCCCCGATGGCCCGATGGCCATGAAACATTGAACATATCATCTGGACGACCTCAGAAGGCTCCGGGAATACCATGGACAATTTAATACGGCTCATTTGAGGTACAGTGACTTGAGCAATATGTGGAGCCTTTATGCATTTTTTGACCCCAGGAGATGTCAAAACCTTCATATAACATGCTCATATGTACCAAATACATCCATAAACTACTCTATATCATGTTTTGGGTCTTTAGGAGCCGTGTAGAACACGTTTGACCGAAGTACCTTTGCATCACACTCTCAAATATGAATCCATCATGCGTCTTTCGGCCTCAAATTTACCGGGATGCATTCAGAAATCAAATCAATTATTTTACACTACCAACAGCACGTATTCATCTTTCGTGTCGATGGATTCGTCCCTTTTGCCCCATATTATTGGGGAAATACTGATTCTTCACAGGTATTCGGTGTCTTAGCTCGCCTTGAGGCTACAGAAGTATTGAATATATCCCAACCAGTACCTTACATTTAAATTTGCCCATATCACTCATACTGTATGCCCTAAAAGTCGCGACGCGTCTGGAGAGGACCGGTGCATATACGGGTCGAGGTTTGATACCAAAAATCCCAGCTGGAAACTTCTTGTCCGGACTTTTTTTTAGCAGGGGTCGCGAAATTTTGTCCGGATTGTGCTTAGACTCGAAGAAATCCCAAAAAAATCCCAAAAAATCCTAATGCTCTCTACGCGTCTACATCGTCTTCCTCCTCTATATTTACGACACTTATTTTAGATTTTCCATGCCTCTGAACTGTGTTTAGCGTAGTAACCCCTGCAACCAAGCCCCTTTGCTCCGACTGGTATAAGATTATTTTGTGCAAAAAGACTACTCGCAAGCCTGTGCCACAGTGGCCCGTAGCTTTGATGTGCTACACCACAAGCCCGCCTTGGCCCCAGTGCGACTTCAGCGCAGGAGCTTGAGGTGATCTCATCAGCTGAGATCATTTCGTTTTCATTCTGACGGCTTTGTGGTGGCAAATCCCGGAGACTGGAGTTCATTTCAATCTCAAATTCGAATCAAAATGAGAACTTCAGGGATCTCACTCCCATTTCATTGCCTGAGTTCTCACAGAGATAATTACCTTCCTTGTGACATGTCATAATCCTCGACACGGGTAGTCTCTTATAAACAGACGCTACAACAAAAAATACTCGTACCTCGTGTGTTGTACGACACGGGTCGCTTATATAATCGCTTGTATGGCTTCCTTCGATTCGCTGGCCGACTGCAGTGTCGTTTTGACGAATATACAGTGTCAGCATTTACCGGACTGGGTCGTACCCTTTCAAATGTCATTGATAGCATGCAGAAGAAGACTGATAAGTTACAATGTGTATGCAAACCATAAATCAATACCGTGCTCGTGCGCGTTTACGTTTCCTGCCCGCCAGTTGCACTGGCTGCTGTTCTCCGTCGTCGTGCATGACAATGTCTGTGTCACGGTTGTGCTCATCCTCTAACTCAGGTCCGTCATCTTCCCCACGTTCGCTGGCATCGCTGTCAGATTCATCATCCACAATGTCTCTCCCCTCACTCGCTGCCTGCTCGGCTTCTTGAGCAGCTTGATCTGCTTCTTTCGCTTCTCGCTTTTTAGCTTCAGCGTTCTGGCGACGCTTGGCTGCCTTCTTCTTGCGACGAGAATCTCTTTCTGCCCTTGCTCGTTGTGCGACCCTCTTGTGAAATTCAGTCCGTTCCGGGAACAGTGGTTTGAGCTGAGTGAGTTCGGGGGGCAATACACGATAGAGTTTGGTGAAATTGTGGAGAGCCCCCATGTTGATGACAAAGTGATCATCGTCGGTGTGCTTTATCAAGTGCCTGTCCCGGTTCGTATCCTCGCGCTCTTGTCGTTCTTTGCCATTCACAGCAGGTTTACAATGTCCCATTCGGCAGTCATGCTGGACGGACATGACAAACTGGACAGATGCGGATGGCAGAACGAGGAAGGACTGAACACCTTCAACGATCTCAGATCCATTCGGACGCCGTAGGACTGGCCAAGAAAAATCTCGATGCACTTGTTGGCCGCATATAAACTGTTCAATGGTCACAAAGGCAGTCTTGTCGGCTGTCAGGAGTTCATATATTCGCCCGAAGATGGTTCGTCCCTCGAGATCTTTTGCAGTGACCCAATTGCTTACTGTGACCGTGTCTCCACTCTGCACAGAAAGACTGCGGCCAGATCTCCAGAGACTCTGAAATTGTGGTGCGATGCCATTTCCTGCGCTCCAATGCTTGTATGCCGCAGACTGATGCCATTCAATGGCAGGATTCTTCCGCAACGGTTTTGGATCCACTTTCCCCGGAACAACAACTGTTTGCGAAACCCAGCCGAGATGTCGCTGGACCGTGCGATCAGTCTGAAGTACAGCCAGAACACCTTCTCCTGCCTGCACCCATGTCTTCGAAGGTGTGTCCCACCAGTATCCACCGGACAAAAAGTGTTTAACGCGGGCCATGGATGCAAATTTGCGTGAGATGTCACGGCTGGGGGCAAGGTGATTGCTGTACAGTGAGCACAGCCGCCAAACACCGTTGAACGCTTCGTAGATTTCCGTGGCGGATCGAATCAAGGGTCCGAAACGTCGAACATCGTCCATCACATGCGCCAGCAAATGTAGCTTGATCTTGGTCAGAATCCGCAGGGGATCAACTGCGTCAAATGCATCGAGAAGATTGGCCGCGGCGATTTCAATCTGTGCGAGATATTCCTGCATATCATTGATTTCAGGGACCCAAAGTCTCGCGCCTAATTCTGCAGCGGCCTTGATCAGCGTAAACTGCTCAGGCGTCGAGATTCCGTGGATGTGGAATGGGAGGATCTGCATCAAGGTTTTGAAGGGCTTTCCGATGAGATTGTTCTTGTACTGAATCATGTATGCAGCGCGAATAGGTGGCACAGTCAATCCGGTGATATCTGTGGATTGTAGACGGATTGCGAGGAGATGACGGTCAGCATCTGACCATTTCTCCGTGTTCATAAGATGCCAGATGTATTTGATCACACCGAGCAGGATTGTGTGCAGTAATTCGAGGGGGGTATCTTGGGATGGGTCGAGGCCAGCGATATCGAGGAGGGGATTCATTTTGTCCCCAGGTTGCTCAGAAAACCACTTCTCAATTTCTGAGACGATGTCGTCCACGGTCCGTTGTCGGTTTTCTGCTCTGAGTTCCTTGAATTTAGAGACCAGCAGTTCGATCCAATATTGTGCGATCTTGTCCTTGGTTCCGGTTTGCTGTTGCAAGTCTTTGATTGCTTTTGAATCCCCACGCATCGCTAACTGCAACTGCCGTAGAAGAGTTCTCCGGATCTCCTCCACGCTGCGTAATGCCCCAGCCAGATGGCATTCATGGTAAAGCTTCTCCGTTTCTTTCTCCTTGCCTGTACCACCCCAATGACATTTTCGACAGGGATGATTGGCGTTACTTCCCATGTGAGATGCTTCCTCGGACTGTTGTGGGTTATCCGCCGGCAAGCCCGGGACACGAAGGATAAATCGGCATTTTCGTTTTGTGGCCGCATTATATGCCTTCACTGGAGTTGTTTCCGTGCTTTTGACGTGATCACGGAATGCGGCGAACTGTTCCGCGGATGAGGCGTGAGGCGAGGAAGAGATATAATGAACATGGAATTCCTGCTGAAGGAGACGTCCAGGCAGGCAGCCATTCCCGGTATACATGTTCATGTGTTTGTTGTATTGTTTTGATTTATTTCCGGAGACATCGTCTGCCCAGGGGGATACCATGATAACAAGCAGATCCTCGTCGTCATCAACGAGTGTTCGCATGGGATTGGGCATATCGGGAACAACAGAGTCGTCCACCCAGACCAAGGTTCCGAACTCGTCGACGATGTCATCATAGCTGCGGTGGAACTCGCCGACTTTGGTTGACTTCAGGTCCTCGGTATGAAGCTCCCATCGCCCATCTTGTCTTCGTGTTGCGCTGAAAACATCGGCCTCCAGTTCGTTATTCCGCACGACCAGGAGTTGCGGAACAACAAATGTTCCATCCTCGAGCTGCGCTACCTCATCTATCCAAAAGCGCTGCCGGCCCTTGGTGAACATGGGCGTGAGCTGATCTGGTGCGTACTCCGTCCATCTCTCCGCTTGGAAGACCTCCGAAATTGGCCCATCCGTCTCCGCAGGATGGAAATGCATGTGGGGGGCAACAAGTGGATTCGCCAGATCTCGGGCTATTGTATCGCGGATGTCGTTCATGTAGAAAATGTTCCCCTGAGCCGATTCTATCCGTGTAGGTGTCCCTCCGCAACTGGACTGAAGTGACTGTTGAATATTCCGCAGGGCTTTGATTGACGGAACATCTGGTACCCCAACGGTCTTGGCGAACTGAATTATCAGGGACATTTGTACGCTCGTAAAACGACAACGCGGAAAATTATCCATTATGTCGAGAAGCATGGTCTGGAAATCAGGGTAAGGAACAACACCTGGTTGAGCCAAAGATGAGGCACTCACCACTTTGCTTGGATAAGGATGATAGGCCGACGGAGATAGCGCCGCCGGATCGAAACAGTGAACATCTTCGTCCTCTCCTTCCATATTCGAGTTTTTTGGAATCTCGTCGCCCACAAATTGGTCATCAACACCGTCTTCATTTTCCAGATGGTCTTCCTGATATGCGTCCAAGAGCATTTGTTCATATTGCTGGCGGAGATTCGACTGCTTTTCCTCGATAGTCATCATCACGGGTTCCTCCAAGTCCACTCCGAGCTCCTGCGCCAATTCCTCCGTGCTGAAGACACGGTGCGACACGGGGAAATCATCATCTTGTTCCGAGGTGGAAAACATGGGTGGTGGATGGGAAAGACTGATTTCGAACTCGGGAAATACTGACACCGCAGTTGCGTTCGAAACCTGTGAGAACTCTTCAAGATCTGCAGCACGAGCTGCTTCATGCTCCAGATGGTTCTGCCAACAAATTCCATGTGATGTACATCCAAGGTGCGTTTTCAGCGACTTTGAGTCAATTCCGTGTCGACCCAGCCCCGCTCCAGATGTTCCATGGCAGACGGTGCAACGAACTTGTTTTTTGTCCGGTGAATATTGAAGGTATGGAATTATCTCTGTAACCATTGTCACTATCCAACAAGTGTCGTGTTCTTTAGACCATGGCCTCACCTGCGGGGGGTTCCCAAGCTGTTCGAGGCATTTGCGAATAAACTGTGCCACCGCGCGTTCGATTCAAAATCGCGATCACATGTGTGTCACCGTCACAACTCTCCCTTTCTTTACGCCTTCATCTCTCATGCCAGTATCGACAAAAGACCTTCTCGAACGCTCCAAGCGCAAACGGGCAGAGCGCCAGAATGCACCTCCGCCTCCCAGCACTCCATCCAGCCCAGCACTTCCGCCAACATCAGGCCTGCAGTTGTTGCCACCACTCTTCGACCTCAATTCCACTCCTGGCCCCTTGTCCACCACCCCGGTTTCCACCCTCGGTGTTCGCGGCACCTCCATGGCTCAGCTCAAGAGCTTCGGTGAGCGAGAGCTCAAGCGAGTGAAGCTTGAGCCTCCCACTGAGAGTGATTTTCGGACATATCTTGCGGTGAGTGGCAATGCCACCGACACCAACTCCTCTCATTTGCTTTCCAGACTGGAAACAAGGATGAGCGTGATGCCTTACAAGCCATGTGGACTCTCCAAGTCCGGGACCAGTTGAGCAGACTCACACAAAACACCGCAGAGGCTTGGACTCCGTCGAGCGCACTTGAGGTGCATATTCTTTGGTTTCCAAAGCTCCCGTCTGACACTTTTGGATATTTAGAAAGCTCTGCGTCGCAACATATATTCCCTCCTCTTGCTTCCGAATGTCCACCTGTATGCGGGGACACTTGGAGATGTAATTCTGGTGAGATCTCTTGCCCGGCCACGTCCATATTGATCACCGCAAATGTTTCAGGTGGCAATGCGCAGTGTTGGTACACCCGAACTTCCGGATTCAGACAGTGTCCATGTCGACGAGCTCGTTGCCTGGCTCAATGAAGAAATTTCTCAAGCACGTTATGCAATCAAGAAAAAGGTGTGCTTTTCAACCCCACCTGCGATGATGTTCTAATGTTCCGTATATTTACACTCAGATTATCGAAAATTCTCGCAGCAACATCGCGGACATGGCTGAAGAACTTCTTTCAATCACACACGCACGTCATGTCCCGCACACGCTTGGCCTTTATATGCGCCTCGCCCTTCTGGTGAGTTTATCGGCCTGACTTGCTTCATCATGTTAATGTTTTTTCTCAGCGCCGTCACCTGGCATTCAAGCACAGTGGCAACATGTTTTGGGGGAAAGTCGACGATGAAATGGAAGAATCACGTCAAGGAGGCGCTCAGGGATTGATGGAGTGAGTCCTATTTCCTTCAGATTTCTTATAAAGTCTTGTCTACCTCGACTCATACTTTATCTATAACAGCCTGTTGGAGGAAATTTACGAGGACGACATCCAGCAATTCGAAGACCCTTCAAAGACTGAACACACCCTGAAATCATTTGCCGATCCGAACTTCAACTGCCCGCGATGGCTCCGGGAGCTCCACAAGGTTGCTCCCCAGGTCAAACGACTCTCGAAGCAGAAAGGCAAAAACAAGAAGCGCAAGCGCCCGACGGAGGAAGCGGAGGGGGATAGGGACGACACTGAGGGTATGGTTGATGAAACACGCGCCAATGATGACGGTCCGGAGGGCGAGGGAGGATCGGGAGTGGGGGAGGATGTGGACCAGCCTTGAATTGCACTGTATATTTTGAATGAACAATTTATATGCTATAACAACCGGTGTGATAACTGCAATCAGATTCGAAATTGGACCAGCCAGGGGATGCATATGCTTTGAATATGACAACCTTGTGATTCCTCAAACAGCTCAGGATGTGGCCACTGCTCGACCTCAAACTGAACTCAAGCCTCAGAATGACCTGAATTCGAATCGAGATTTATTATCACTTTTGATCTGAAATCCACATCGGCTTGGTCTCGATCACCGACCTCGATTGACCTTCAACAGTGATCTCAAATCCACCTCAGTCCGGACCTGTGGTGTACTATGTCCTGGGCCACACATTGTCCACATCAGCATTGCTTCTTCATTGTTGTACAGACACGGCAACTATATACACTCCCATTTGCCGGTGGCCCTCTGGATCCCCGCTGACCCCGGTGTCCGGACTGCGATCTGACTTGGTCCCAGCCGTGAACCTTGTCCGGATTGATTGAACAGAGTTCGTTGGCCAAGGGTCTGATCTTGTCCGGACTATGACCCTAGTTGGGTCGGGATCTTGATTTTTCTTGTCCGGACTCGGTATCTTACGTCAACCCGCATATGCACCGGTCCTTGTCAACCACCAACCGTGACCATGGACAATGGACATCGAGAACCGCACCGTTACATGATCTGACTAGACCTGACTCCTCGAGATTCATCACTCGCACATCGTGGAACTTATACAGATTCCGCCTGTCGTGATTCATCGGTTGTTCTATGCTTTGTCCCAAATCCGGGCACAAAAGCATGGGCACCAGGTACCATGATTGGCAAACCCCCAACCCCATGACTGCGGGTCAGGACTCTTCAGTGTAACACTCACATGGAGTGTGAAAGAGTATGAATTTCTCGCACGATCTAATCATTCTTACACCACAGGTCCGGACTGAGGTGGATTTGAGATCACTGTTGAAGGTCAATCGAGGTCGGTGATCGAGACCAAGCCGATGTGGATTTCAGATCAAAAGTGATAATAAATCTCGATTCGAATTCAGGTCATTCTGAGGCTTGAGTTCAGTTTGAGGTCGAGCAGTGGCCACATCCTGAGCTGTTTGAGGAATCACAAGGTTGTCATATTCAAAGCATATGCATCCCCTGGCTGGTCCAATTTCGAATCTGATTGCAGTTATCACACCGGTTGTTATAGCATATAAATTGTTCATTCAAAATATACAGTGCAATTCAAGGCTGGTCCACATCCTCCCCCACTCCCGATCCTCCCTCGCCCTCCGGACCGTCATCATTGGCGCGTGTTTCATCAACCATACCCTCAGTGTCGTCCCTATCCCCCTCCGCTTCCTCCGTCGGGCGCTTGCGCTTCTTGTTTTTGCCTTTCTGCTTCGAGAGTCGTTTGACCTGGGGAGCAACCTTGTGGAGCTCCCGGAGCCATCGCGGGCAGTTGAAGTTCGGATCGGCAAATGATTTCAGGGTGTGTTCAGTCTTTGAAGGGTCTTCGAATTGCTGGATGTCGTCCTCGTAAATTTCCTCCAACAGGCTGTTATAGATAAAGTATGAGTCGAGGTAGACAAGACTTTATAAGAAATCTGAAGGAAATAGGACTCACTCCATCAATCCCTGAGCGCCTCCTTGACGTGATTCTTCCATTTCATCGTCGACTTTCCCCCAAAACATGTTGCCACTGTGCTTGAATGCCAGGTGACGGCGCTGAGAAAAAACATTAACATGATGAAGCAAGTCAGGCCGATAAACTCACCAGAAGGGCGAGGCGCATATAAAGGCCAAGCGTGTGCGGGACATGACGTGCGTGTGTGATTGAAAGAAGTTCTTCAGCCATGTCCGCGATGTTGCTGCGAGAATTTTCGATAATCTGAGTGTAAATATACGGAACATTAGAACATCATCGCAGGTGGGGTTGAAAAGCACACCTTTTTCTTGATTGCATAACGTGCTTGAGAAATTTCTTCATTGAGCCAGGCAACGAGCTCGTCGACATGGACACTGTCTGAATCCGGAAGTTCGGGTGTACCAACACTGCGCATTGCCACCTGAAACATTTGCGGTGATCAATATGGACGTGGCCGGGCAAGAGATCTCACCAGAATTACATCTCCAAGTGTCCCCGCATACAGGTGGACATTCGGAAGCAAGAGGAGGGAATATATGTTGCGACGCAGAGCTTTCTAAATATCCAAAAGTGTCAGACGGGAGCTTTGGAAACCAAAGAATATGCACCTCAAGTGCGCTCGACGGAGTCCAAGCCTCTGCGGTGTTTTGTGTGAGTCTGCTCAACTGGTCCCGGACTTGGAGAGTCCACATGGCTTGTAAGGCATCACGCTCATCCTTGTTTCCAGTCTGGAAAGCAAATGAGAGGAGTTGGTGTCGGTGGCATTGCCACTCACCGCAAGATATGTCCGAAAATCACTCTCAGTGGGAGGCTCAAGCTTCACTCGCTTGAGCTCTCGCTCACCGAAGCTCTTGAGCTGAGCCATGGAGGTGCCGCGAACACCGAGGGTGGAAACCGGTGGACAAGGGGCCAGGAGTGGAATTGAGGTCGAAGAGTGGTGGCAACAACTGCAGGCCTGATGTTGGCGGAAGTGCTGGGCTGGATGGAGTGCTGGGAGGCGGAGGTGCATTCTGGCGCTCTGCCCGTTTGCGCTTGGAGCGTTCGAGAAGGTCTTTTGTCGATACTGGCATGAGAGATGAAGGCGTAAAGAAAGGGAGAGTTGTGACGGTGACACACATGTGATCGCGATTTTGAATCGAACGCGCGGTGGCACAGTTTATTCGCAAATGCCTCGAACAGCTTGGGAACCCCCCGCAGGTGAGGCCATGGTCTAAAGAACACGACACTTGTTGGATAGTGACAATGGTTACAGAGATAATTCCATACCTTCAATATTCACCGGACAAAAAACAAGTTCGTTGCACCGTCTGCCATGGAACATCTGGAGCGGGGCTGGGTCGACACGGAATTGACTCAAAGTCGCTGAAAACGCACCTTGGATGTACATCACATGGAATTTGTTGGCAGAACCATCTGGAGCATGAAGCAGCTCGTGCTGCAGATCTTGAAGAGTTCTCACAGGTTTCGAACGCAACTGCGGTGTCAGTATTTCCCGAGTTCGAAATCAGTCTTTCCCATCCACCACCCATGTTTTCCACCTCGGAACAAGATGATGATTTCCCCGTGTCGCACCGTGTCTTCAGCACGGAGGAATTGGCGCAGGAGCTCGGAGTGGACTTGGAGGAACCCGTGATGATGACTATCGAGGAAAAGCAGTCGAATCTCCGCCAGCAATATGAACAAATGCTCTTGGACGCATATCAGGAAGACCATCTGGAAAATGAAGACGGTGTTGATGACCAATTTGTGGGCGACGAGATTCCAAAAAACTCGAATATGGAAGGAGAGGACGAAGATGTTCACTGTTTCGATCCGGCGGCGCTATCTCCGTCGGCCTATCATCCTTATCCAAGCAAAGTGGTGAGTGCCTCATCTTTGGCTCAACCAGGTGTTGTTCCTTACCCTGATTTCCAGACCATGCTTCTCGACATAATGGATAATTTTCCGCGTTGTCGTTTTACGAGCGTACAAATGTCCCTGATAATTCAGTTCGCCAAGACCGTTGGGGTACCAGATGTTCCGTCAATCAAAGCCCTGCGGAATATTCAACAGTCACTTCAGTCCAGTTGCGGAGGGACACCTACACGGATAGAATCGGCTCAGGGGAACATTTTCTACATGAACGACATCCGCGATACAATAGCCCGAGATCTGGCGAATCCACTTGTTGCCCCCCACATGCATTTCCATCCTGCGGAGACGGATGGGCCAATTTCGGAGGTCTTCCAAGCGGAGAGATGGACGGAGTACGCACCAGATCAGCTCACGCCCATGTTCACCAAGGGCCGGCAGCGCTTTTGGATAGATGAGGTAGCGCAGCTCGAGGATGGAACATTTGTTGTTCCGCAACTCCTGGTCGTGCGGAATAACGAACTGGAGGCCGATGTTTTCAGCGCAACACGAAGACAAGATGGGCGATGGGAGCTTCATACCGAGGACCTGAAGTCAACCAAAGTCGGCGAGTTCCACCGCAGCTATGATGACATCGTCGACGAGTTCGGAACCTTGGTCTGGGTGGACGACTCTGTTGTTCCCGATATGCCCAATCCCATGCGAACACTCGTTGATGACGACGAGGATCTGCTTGTTATCATGGTATCCCCCTGGGCAGACGATGTCTCCGGAAATAAATCAAAACAATACAACAAACACATGAACATGTATACCGGGAATGGCTGCCTGCCTGGACGTCTCCTTCAGCAGGAATTCCATGTTCATTATATCTCTTCCTCGCCTCACGCCTCATCCGCGGAACAGTTCGCCGCATTCCGTGATCACGTCAAAAGCACGGAAACAACTCCAGTGAAGGCATATAATGCGGCCACAAAACGAAAATGCCGATTTATCCTTCGTGTCCCGGGCTTGCCGGCGGATAACCCACAACAGTCCGAGGAAGCATCTCACATGGGAAGTAACGCCAATCATCCCTGTCGAAAATGTCATTGGGGTGGTACAGGCAAGGAGAAAGAAACGGAGAAGCTTTACCATGAATGCCATCTGGCTGGGGCATTACGCAGCGTGGAGGAGATCCGGAGAACTCTTCTACGGCAGTTGCAGTTAGCGATGCGTGGGGATTCAAAAGCAATCAAAGACTTGCAACAGCAAACCGGAACCAAGGACAAGATCGCACAATATTGGATCGAACTGCTGGTCTCTAAATTCAAGGAACTCAGAGCAGAAAACCGACAACGGACCGTGGACGACATCGTCTCAGAAATTGAGAAGTGGTTTTCTGAGCAACCTGGGGACAAAATGAATCCCCTCCTCGATATCGCTGGCCTCGACCCATCCCAAGATACCCCCCTCGAATTACTGCACACAATCCTGCTCGGTGTGATCAAATACATCTGGCATCTTATGAACACGGAGAAATGGTCAGATGCTGACCGTCATCTCCTCGCAATCCGTCTACAATCCACAGATATCACCGGATTGACTGTGCCACCTATTCGCGCTGCATACATGATTCAGTACAAGAACAATCTCATCGGAAAGCCCTTCAAAACCTTGATGCAGATCCTCCCATTCCACATCCACGGAATCTCGACGCCTGAGCAGTTTACGCTGATCAAGGCCGCTGCAGAATTAGGCGCGAGACTTTGGGTCCCTGAAATCAATGATATGCAGGAATATCTCGCACAGATTGAAATCGCCGCGGCCAATCTTCTCGATGCATTTGACGCAGTTGATCCCCTGCGGATTCTGACCAAGATCAAGCTACATTTGCTGGCGCATGTGATGGACGATGTTCGACGTTTCGGACCCTTGATTCGATCCGCCACGGAAATCTACGAAGCGTTCAACGGTGTTTGGCGGCTGTGCTCACTGTACAGCAATCACCTTGCCCCCAGCCGTGACATCTCACGCAAATTTGCATCCATGGCCCGCGTTAAACACTTTTTGTCCGGTGGATACTGGTGGGACACACCTTCGAAGACATGGGTGCAGGCAGGAGAAGGTGTTCTGGCTGTACTTCAGACTGATCGCACGGTCCAGCGACATCTCGGCTGGGTTTCGCAAACAGTTGTTGTTCCAGGGAAAGTGGATCCAAAACCGTTGCGGAAGAATCCTGCCATTGAATGGCATCAGTCTGCGGCATACAAGCATTGGAGCGCAGGAAATGGCATCGCACCACAATTTCAGAGTCTCTGGAGATCTGGCCGCAGTCTTTCTGTGCAGAGTGGAGACACGGTCACAGTAAGCAATTGGGTCACTGCAAAAGATCTCGAGGGACGAACCATCTTCGGGCGAATATATGAACTCCTGACAGCCGACAAGACTGCCTTTGTGACCATTGAACAGTTTATATGCGGCCAACAAGTGCATCGAGATTTTTCTTGGCCAGTCCTACGGCGTCCGAATGGATCTGAGATCGTTGAAGGTGTTCAGTCCTTCCTCGTTCTGCCATCCGCATCTGTCCAGTTTGTCATGTCCGTCCAGCATGACTGCCGAATGGGACATTGTAAACCTGCTGTGAATGGCAAAGAACGACAAGAGCGCGAGGATACGAACCGGGACAGGCACTTGATAAAGCACACCGACGATGATCACTTTGTCATCAACATGGGGGCTCTCCACAATTTCACCAAACTCTATCGTGTATTGCCCCCCGAACTCACTCAGCTCAAACCACTGTTCCCGGAACGGACTGAATTTCACAAGAGGGTCGCACAACGAGCAAGGGCAGAAAGAGATTCTCGTCGCAAGAAGAAGGCAGCCAAGCGTCGCCAGAACGCTGAAGCTAAAAAGCGAGAAGCGAAAGAAGCAGATCAAGCTGCTCAAGAAGCCGAGCAGGCAGTGAGTGAGGGGAGAGACATTGTGGATGATGAATCTGACAGCGGTTCCAGCGAACGTGGGGAAGATGACGGACCTGAGTTAGAGGATGAGCACAACCGTGACACAGACATTGTCATGCACGACGACGGAGAACAGCAGCCAGTGCAACTGGTGGGCAGGAAACGTAAACGCGCACGAGCACGGTATTGATTTATGGTTTGCATACACATTGTAACTTATCAGCCTTCTTCTGCATGCTATCAATGACATTTGAAAGGGTACGACCCAGTCCGGTAAATGCTGACACTGTATATTCGTCAAAACGACACTGCAGTCGGCCAGCGAATCGAAGGAAGCCATACAAGCGATTATATAAGCGACCCGTGTCGTAGTCTGTAGTTTAACCGCGCCCGATCATTGGAAGTCGACCTTATTACGTAAAGTGCGGAGTTTGAATTCTGGTTCGGGCTCTGTGGCGCTTCCAGAATCATGGATTCAAAAGTCTAGGAGGCCAAATGAGTTTTATTTTCATTTCCAATAGATCTGTCTCCTCAAATTCTTCTTTCGGATCCATAATCCTCGTGGAATGCAAGGCCGGTCAACGGTCCATCAAATTTTGACCTCTTCGCCTGTGCTCTTCCGCAAAAAACTTGAGTGGGAAAATTTTCCATTCTGATTCACTGAGTGATAATCTGACAAAAAAAATCCCTAACATTCATCCTACATGTGTGAAAGACAGCCGAGAAATCTGAGCTTACATAATAAGGTCGACTTCCAATCACACCGATCAGGGATCTGACAGACTACAACACACGAGGTACGAGTATTTTTTGTTGTAGCGTCTGTTTATAAGAGACTACCCGTGTCGAGGATTATGACATGTCACAAGGAAGGTAATTATCTCTGTGAGAACTCAGGCAATGAAATGGGAGTGAGATCCCTGAAGTTCTCATTTTGATTCGAATTTGAGATTGAAATGAACTCCGGGTAAGGCTCCAACCATTTCCGTTTGCAAACGGTTTCGAACGGTAAAAACCATTTTTATTTCCGTTTCATTTGCGAGGATGAGCAAACGGTTCGGGAAACGGTTTGGAAACGGTTACCGTGGCTGTAGTTTTTCTGCCCTCCAGTGACCATATATACTGGCCAGAAGTGTGCAACCCCCATTGATGTTGACCTAAAACTCTTGCCCAGAGTTTACCTGGATGTCAAAACGAAAGATCGTTGAATTAGGAAGAATCCCGATCACAGATCATTTCCCGGAAGACTCCGATCAAACTCCGAGACCGTCCGATGCTACATTGGTGGTGTGCAGACAGTGTGCAGACCTCTAAGAACTACTTGGACAACATTTGGGACAAGCCGCCACTCTGAGAACCAATCAATTAGCCCTAAAATCAACACTACCTAAAATTACCGTTCGGAAACGGTTTGTAACGGTTTGCAACGGTTTCCATTCCGTTTCCGTTTCGTTTTCCCAAATCCGCGAACGGAAACGAAATGGTTGGAGCCTTAGTTACTGGCGAATCATAGAACAAGAGGCCGGGACTCGGGACTCGGACACTGGGGGCGAGTTCCATCTGACTTTGGTCTGACTCGGAGTCGGAGCTAACTTGAACTAAAGAGTAAAGACCCCAGTGAACGAATCACAGCAGATAGACCATCTAGATTAAACTCAAGGCCGAACACTGTCGGAGTAGGTGGCCCAGTTTTTTTAGGACCAGTTGAAACGACACGTTCACGAAAAAAAATTGAAATGACAAGATCTGTCAACTAGAGTTGAAATGCGACCAGAACTAAAGAATACGCTCATGTGGACCTATTCAACACCCACACGCAACGACTGGATAAATTCTGCCGTACCACCCCACTCCGCATCACCGGCCGGCGGGCAATCATAGAAATTGATCCTATATTGATGGAAGATTCTACGAGTATCTTTTTATTCATTCCCTTCCACTGAAGACCCATCATGGAGTCTCTTAACTTTGTGGGATGCACTAGAAAGATCTGTCACATGGAGAGCAAGTTTTAGATAACCGATATTCCTTGGTGTACCAGTTTCAATCTAGATCGTATCTAGCTCTGGGAGGCCATGCCTTGTAGTTCGGAGGGTTAAATATCAATAGATTGTTGATGGATTTTAGCCATGTACGCCCGAAAAAGTCAGTTGTGTGTGAGGAAATAGACCATATGTACAGAGGTTGCTATTCATTTGTTTTCAACCATTAGGTGAATTTAGCCCGATGCCGGGATGATAGATCAGTGATCCGATGTGTCGCGACCAGTTAGGCAATCAATACTAATTGATATCATGATGGTGGGTGACTTCGGGAGGAGGATGTATCTCGATCTCTTCTCGCCAGTGCCTTTTCAGATGGCATTTGTATTTTTCCTTCATGAAAATGGGGGACTGGCGTTTCACGGATTTAGATGTCATTTCGGTGTTTTATTCTGTTCTGTGCCATCTCGTCAACTTTGTGCTTCATTTCGGATAGATTTTATTGTACAGTATATGTGCCATATCCTTGCTTGCTGCGTGGGTTTGGATTGTGGGACCAGAATCAGAAAATCTCCAGATCGTGATGTGACGTGTAACCTGTGACCTCTCTTTCTTCTACCTCGCGACTATGGAGTAGATGGACACACAGATATCCTGCACCCTGTTTCCGGCCGAGGAAAGGTTTTGCAAATATCATGCATTACTTCGTCAACGTGGTTATGAACTTAAACCACGGTACCAACCCGACTGGGTTCCCGAATGCGTCGAAAACCCATCGAAGCACCCCATGCTATGTGAAGACACGCTCTTTGTTGGAGAGGCTAACCATTAGACTATTCGCGCGAATAGTCTAATGGTTAGCCTCTCCAACACTCTTCATCACGGTAAGAATACCCCGGTGTTCGTACGCCCACAAACCGCTGATCCTTCCCCGATCAGTTCCACAACTGCCTGGACGCCACCCGAGTGGACGGTGAACCAAGCTTGCTCAAATTTGTGGATTCTTCCACCGGCGAGAGCGCTATTTGTCTAGCGCTGACCGGGATTGCGGATCCTCACAACCATACGATACCGGCTGACATGTCAATCCCGCTCCCCGATGACCCGAATTCCGAGATCTTGGTCATGGCGCGAATGCGCGATGCCGACGATCCTCCCTTTGAAACCGTGGGTGATGTCCTTGAATTTCTGCAACAAGTCTTCGAGGTACGTATCTCAGCGCTCGATACATGTTTTCACTGCCGCAACATCAACTTAGGGCGTCGAGTTCATGCATCGTTGTAATGTGGCACATTGGTATGCTGACTTTGCCTCCAAACTTTGCTCTCACCCTTCTTTTTCAGCGATATTTCCATGCGAAATATGGTTATGGACACCAAGGACATGATACCCGGTGGATATCACCCGATCAATACGTCCACCGAGGATGGCTTATCGAAACGCATTCAAATCCGCTCCCGAACTAGTGCCGCTCCGATTTCATACTATTTCATTGACTTCGGCCTTTCTGTCGCATACAAGAGCTACGGCGCACGGGAAAAGGTAACGGGCATCGTAGGTCGCCACAAGAGTATCCCCGAATTGTCGGAAAAAATCCCGTACGACCCGTTCAAGCTTGATATCCGGCAAATTGGGGAGTCCATCAAGCATGACCTGCTCGCAGTGCGTCCTCTTTTCGCTTCCATTCTTTCACAAGGTGTGCACTCATCCACATAATGTAGAAATACTGGGGCCTCGAGTGCCTGATCCCCCTTATGCGCCGCCTCTGGAAAAACAATCCAGATGCGCCTCCCGACGCCGCGGAGGCACTTTGGCTCTTCAAGTCTCTTACCGCAAATATCGATGCGGACGCAGCTGCGGCAAAATTGATTCCGCGCAAGGGGTTCCAACCGCGTCATTGGGTTAACCACTCTGTCGCGTCGACAGCCACACGTTTGCTTCCGTAGCTTCTTCCAATGCCTGCTATCAGGCACTCGGAACTTCCATCTTGTATCATTGATTTTCACCTTGCTATCGTCGCATTCGTTTCTACGCATATCTGAATCCAATCACTCTGTCGCACCTCATCCGTCCACCTCCGCGAGCATCGTCCCAACGCTTGGGCTTGTTTATCACTGCCTTGCAACCCTCAAGTGTCCGATCTGTCTACATACGAGGGACACCGACGCAAATATTTATCCTCACTCGCATTCAAATTCCTTATTATTAATATGACTTAAAACTCAAACTTCTCCCCGATCAACTCCTCCGTCGCCGTCCACAACTTCGCGGCGTTTTCCTACGAAATCAAACATTACTGGGAGAACACAATGGGGAAGAAAGCAAGGCACCCACCTCCGTACAATGCGGCCCCATTTTCGCGTTCGCCTCCTTGCAGTCCCAAAGGTATGCCCCAGGTGCCGCTTTAATCACATCCATGAGCATTCATCCGTTCCCATTTTGTTCGGCGAAAAAAGAAACGCACCTTCGAGGCGCGGATCGAACGCGGCTGCGAGGTAAGTCGCGGCGCCTTGCCCAAGCGTCTTCCACTCGAAGTTCTCTAGGTTGGGCGTTCCGTCGGGGTGGATCATGCCTGTGGATACACGGACATACGATGAGCGAAAGTTAACCGCCGGATAAAATGGAAGGAACGCAACGCACCGATTCCCTCAAAGACCGGCTTGGCTTCCTCTCTTTGCTGGACGTTCGTGAAGATCACTGGCAGATAAAGTGAGACGGCTTTGGCGTTGCGGCGGCGGCCGGAGTACAACGCACCTCCAGGGTGCAAGCTATACGCATTGATTCTCCCCTTGGACCTGCGGGAGAGTTCGATCGCATCAAGGACATTGGCCTGCTTCCCCCATGAGTATCCCACCCCCGCGTTGAACGTCGCTGGATCCGGGCGCGCGAGCCGCGCGAAATCAATCGGTGGGCCGTGCGCGTGTGAGTCGCTCGAAACGAAGATCACGCGCGGCGTAAATTCAGCAGTGGCCGCAGAAAGGAGTTTGGCCGTGAGGAGTTTGGTAAGGAGGAACGGAGCGACGTGATCTACAGCCATCTGCAACTCGAGCTTGTCTGCGCTGAGTTTGTGCTCGAGGTGCACGCCGGCGAGGGCGTTGTGGATTAGGACCTAGGCGAAAACACAATACAATGAGCGAGGAAGATAGGTGGATGGGTGTACGCGTACATGGAGAGGCTCGGAATACGCGTTGACCTCCACAGCTGCTTTTCGAACAGCAGTAAGGGACGCGAGGTCGACGAAAAGTGTCCGGATATTGGCGGAGGGGTTGTCTTTCTTGATCGCTTCTTCCGAGAGCTTGAGTCTACATGGATAAATTTCAGCCTCATCCTCGGCGGTGTGTCAAGCATACAAGTATATATATGTACCCACCTCTCTGAATTATATCCGGTGATAATTACAAGGTTGGCGTACTTCGCGATGACGCGCGCTGCCTCGAAGCCGAGTCCGTTGATGCTCGTGCCTGTAATCAAGACTGCGAGAGTAAAAAACGGGGTCAGAGAGACGCCGTGGTCGAGAGTCAAGATACACCAGTCACCCACCATTTTTGCCTCGGATTCGGTTGGCGAAGACGGTCGCGACCTCTTCCGCCGTTGTCGTGGACGTGAAATCTGGCAAGGACATAGAATAGATGAAAGCTGGGATACTGTACTCAAATTCGATATTTATGGTGGGCCTGCGGTGCCGCAGCCCCTGTTTCATCGATTTCCGTGTCCAATCCGTATTCGCGCTAATCACGGATACGGATGCCAGTGATCCGAATTAGGCAGCGCCTATCAGTGGCTATGCACATAACAGTTTCGCCCTTCAACGCTCTCCTCTGGACTCTTTTACGCCAGGGATTCATATCATTCAACTATCCCGATGTACAAATCTGGGAACGGTTTTTTTTCATGCACCCCATTTTTGCACGTCGAACCGTTCCCGCATAATAATGAAGCTCAGCACATACATGAGCAGCTGCGCTTTGCCATCCACGCCTCCATCCGGAGGGAATTCGGGAGCTCTCATGTAATGCGCAAGTACCCCGCCGATAAATTTCCAGTCAAATAAACCCAGCGCGTCCACGTTCGCCTGTGTAATACGGTCTGTGAGCATCGCCTGAAGAGGAGTTTGGGTTTGAGTGGAATCGGTGGCTGGTTTGATTTGCAAGATGGGCGCATTGTAGGGAATCTTCTTGCGCTGAAAGACCTCCTCCGTGACGAATGGCTTCACAGCCTGGCGGAGTATCCATTTGTCGGTGAAATTCCATACGCCTGGGGTTTGTCCCTTGCTTGGTCGGATCTTCAACGATCTGGGGCATCGTGAGTTATAAACCAGGCATGTAAAATCCTCGCCCGTGGACCTACGGTGGGAGGGTGTTGACATAATCAACGACATAATGGTCAAGAAATGCGGGCCGGCTCTCGATAGAATGCGCCATCTCTGTGCGCTCGCCCACATGGATGAGGATAACTTCCGGTAAAAAGGTCTTGCCTGTAACGTACTGCCAAATTCATATTAGTCGCCCAAAGGAGGGAATGTGGTTTGGAAAACTAACCGAGGCGACGTGAAAAGGATGCCACTCCCCCGAAACCGCCTTCTCGCGGACACGCGCATCGATACCTTCCGCGATGGCCCCAGTGCAATCGGGCGCCCCGGTCACAGCAAGGACAGCGGCACTGTAGGGCTCCGCGGTAGGCATGCCCGCGGCCACGAACGCACGATGTGTGCTAATCCCACCGAGCATCTTCCTGGCCAATTGTGCGTCGGTGTGCGAGTTGGGGCTCATAAACATGGCGGGAACGGAAGCAAGATACGCTTCAAAGCGCTGTAGCATCCCCGCGCGCTCTACGTCCGAGGGAAGCTCAAGACCCATGGTAAGCCCCGCGCGATCGGGCGCACGAAGATAGTCGACCGGGAACCAGGGGTATCCGCCGATGAACTCGTCCGAGCCTTCTCCAGTCAAAACGACCTGCGTAGATATGTGTTACCCAGGCGCGGCGTCATCGCGATTCCTTCATCCACACACCTTGAAGCCCTTCTCCCGCGCAAACTTGGAGAGCAAGAATTTTCCTGGACCCTGGAAGGAGAAGATCGGTTGTTCGCAATGCCAGACAGTTTCTTCCAACGCATCGACTAGATCTGATTCAGCAAGCGGAACCATATGCGAATCGGCGCCGATGAAGGCAGCTGTGCGCGCTGCGGTCGGTCCCTCATCAAACTTTTCTGCATCTGCGGCGGAGTCGATTGCGGTTGAGTGCATAGACGAAGGAGCTAACAGATTCTACTCACACGGGAATGTCAACGTAAATGTCGTTAATTTCGCGGCGGGATCCTTCTCCCTCAGGAGTTCTGTGGCGATCCCCGCGATTGCGGCGCTGTCGATACCACCGCTGAGATACAATGCCACGGGGACGTCGGTTCTCAGGCGAAGTCGTACGGCCTCCGTCAAGTGAGACCTAAGCGTCGTGATCATTTCATCCACGCTCGATGTACATCCTGGGATGCGTAGTCGATATCCCAGTATGCCTGCACCTTCAGATACCCATCCGGACGGAACACGAGGAAATGCCCAGGCATGAGCTGGGATTCCACATCGAATCAGATACTTCTTTTAACTGTGCGCCCAATGCGAATTTGAATGTGAGGAACGAAGCGTACCTTTCTGACTCCGTTGAACACGGTGCGATCGTCAGCGAAGTATCCATTATTGACGATACTGTGGATGTCCCATTCAGGCTTCCATCCGAGGGCCGGAAATGCTTTGATTTCACTGGCGAGGAGCAGTCGGCCATCGGACATTGTGTAGCTGAGCGGTTTTACGCCGAAGCGATCTCGCGCAGCGAAAAGGAGTTGGCGATTGGCGTCGTAGAGCACGAAAGCGAATTCTCCCCGGAGGGAGGAAAGAGCGTTGAAGCTTTGGTGTTTATATCTACCTTGATGATCAGCTCGTGAAATATGAAGAGTACAAAATGGACAATGAATGCATACAACTGAATGACGATCTCCGAGTCGGACTTGGTTTTGAAGACAGAGCCTTGGGCTTCGAGCTCGGCACGAATTCTCTCGTGGTCGTAGATCTCTCCGGTGACCACACATTGGATCACGTCGTCTTCATCCGAGAGCGGTTGGTTCCCAGTCTCTAGGTCGATGATTGAGAGTCGACAGTGCCCCAGTCCTATCCATTCGAAATTTCAACCATGTAGAGACGAAGCCGGAGGCGGACTCGGATCTCACCAACACGACAATCCTCAGAGACGAAAGTCCCTTGGAAATCGGGCCCACGGTGCGCTATAGCCGTCAGGGAGGCATCCAGCATGTGCTTCATGTCCACCTCCGAAGGAAAAGAGCATAAATTGGAATGGTAGATTGCAGTTAGTCCGCACATCGTGGTAGGGAGAAACGCAGCGTTGCAAGGAGGGTCGTGTATAAATCCGTTCGTGGGCGCCGAGACGGTTGATCACCGTTGATGCAGATGGATAAAATGGCCGAGAAACCCGCATCACGGGAATATGCGCGGTTCGGTCAGTGGATCGGCAGCATGACACTGCGGGCAAGTAGCAATATAAAGGGGCCGTATATTGCCAGTATATGCTCAGTATATATGAAATATACCCACTATATACATGCAATATACGGGGGCCGTATATGCTCAGTATATTCCAAATATACCTACTATATACCCACAATATACGGGCTCAGTATATGCTCCGTATATTGTGACAATATACTTGCAATATACGGAGTCCATATATGGTAGCCATCAGACCTCCGTATATTGCAAGTATATTGCGACCAAACACCCCAGAAATAGCACTTAACACCTTCCTGAAATAGTAATGATTAATTTCCTTATAGAGACTACTACAAGTTGGCTACTTTTGCTATTTTTGCGCCCAAAAAAAATGCTATAAATATACAAGAAGCTGCCTATCATACTAGTAGTTTGTGGCTACAACCTGTAGGCCCTGTTTGTCAGAATGTAAAACTTGACCTAAACAATAGACAAGTAACTGTGTATCTACCAGGTTTGGCTGCTACTGTACTTGTTTCTCCTCAATACATTGGTCCTGATAGGCCCAAATTGTGTTTGTGTTAGAGTTTTTATGAGAAAGTGCATGTGACACAGCAGCTGGCTGCCGTGTCACATGACTTTTCTTTTCTTTTCTTTCCATTCCATTATGCTAGGACCCTCACCCTTTGGCAGTCAGATTCAAAGTTTGGACAAATTTTCAAATCAGCCTGGCCAAGGTCAGAGCCAAAATTTGGACACACCTACTTTTGGACCTGCTAGCCAGGGTCAACAGTTTTGACAATGGGTCAGGAGCTGTGCTGAGGTCGGATCCATGTTCGGCCATTTGATGGTGGCCTGACATGCACAATGGAGATGCAACTGTCCAAATGAAGTACCAGAACTAGTAGAGCTGTACCAGTGACATCATTGTGCTCTAAATACAGTTAAAAATCCTCATTTATCTCAAACAAAACACTCCATTATGGATCTCCTGAACATAGATACCAATGACGAGCTTCTAAGTTCTCATGATCGGAAATAGGAACCTCAGGAATGGATTTTGAGGGGGGAAGAAATATCAAGATGTTCTGCCATTTGTCGAGATGGCATGCTGTTGAAGTTGGGTTGTGTGCATACAGTATAGTGCCGCTCAGTGGATCACGGCCTATCAATGGATCACTCATTTCTTGCGGCACATACATCCATCCTGGGGTCAAACCCTTTTATATTCGAAGTTATATATGCTTTCTGCATGTCCTGAATTAATTTTGAGTGAGGAGGGTCACCGAGGCTCCTAGACAACGTGTTATTGGGCAAATCAACCCTTGATCACACCATCAGTGACTTTCCTTTTTGTCCATTTTGCGACCATTTGGAGAGATTCTGGCCAAAGCAACTTTTTTTACAATAGATGGCCATACCAGCTGTGATTTACTTGTACAGATCGAGGAAATCGGACCAAAGTCTAGGCTTGGACAATTTGTGCAAGGGAGGATGACACGTGAAAATTGCCATATTTGGCAGGCAGAGCCCTGATGCACTGTGGCTCTCAGAGTGCTTGTGTGGGCTTCAATTGTGCACAAGAGCCTCTGAATAAGTTCTTAGTGTATGGACCCCAAACTGAGTTAAACAGGAGTACAAGACCAGACAATGGTGCAGAAAGTGGAGTGATCCATGGAACTGCGACATTTGCCATCAAAAAGTGCATATCCCTTCCTCGTAACATACCACTGCTAATATCATCAAAGTTCAAGTGCAGAATAACTTAATGCATGCTCTAATATGTCTACGATTAAATCCAGAATTTATTGTGTCCAAATACAAGCCCTAATAGGGATGAAACATCAAAGTAGTGATCCAAGGAGCGTCACTATAATGTACCATGTTTTGGATGCACTGACTGGTGAGTCATTGGTGAACACAGTTATAAGCCTCAACACTGTACAGCACAAGGGCAAGGCCAGTATCGACATTGTAGAGGTGGCTGAGGATAATGGGGTGACAGAATATATTTGACTTCAAATCTTTTAGCATGACTCAAGGCTTCGGAGCACAAATGAGCTTGGATCTAAAATTTGGACAAAATTTCGGACATACCCAAGTCAGATCCATGACAGGCAACCTAGAGGATGTCTTCAAAAAACAAACAAATAAACCTATGGATGGAACAATTAACAACCATTAGCTGCAGTCCATGTATGGGGGAGCAGGATATATGCTGCTGCATCAACTGATGAGTGTTGTTTTTCTTCTTGTCTTTTTTCTTTTAGGTGAGGGTATAGGAAGAGAAATATTCAGACCACATTATAAGAAGTGTGAGAATGAAGGTGAAAATAATGAAAGTATAATCCATTCCTACAATCCACCAGCTGCCAAAGCGGGAGATTGAAGAAGCAGGGAAAATTTGCTGCCTGCTGCCAAAGCGGGCAACAACCAAGTACTCGCTGCCAAAGCAAGTACTTGGAAGGAAGATAAAGTTATCTGCTGCCAAAGCTGACAACCTCCAACACTCTGCTGCCAAAGCGGAGGGTTGAAGAAAAAAATTGTAAGATGGTGGAGGTTGGAAAGAAGTATCCTGTCAACAATCAACATTGCAACATTTATACTACCACAATTCTCACGACCCACGTGACTTCAATTTGCCAATTAGAGTCACATGATTCCTATTGCTTAGTTTTCCAACTTTTATACCAAACAGAGTGCAAGCCTATTGGAATTTCCTCCTGAAAAAACATATCAGTCTTTCATGCCTACTTGACAAACAATTCAATTCTTTCAGTCAGAAAATCGGGGGAAAACTTGGTTCATTTTTCAGACATTTTTCCCTCAAAAAAATGAAGAATTTACAATTTTTTTTTCATGAATTTTTCTTTTTTGTTCAACATTTTCGCCTCACGTTGAAAAAGTACTGAAAAAATTGCAATTGTAAGGTTTTCTCATGTACTTTTTCAGTCTGAAAAATAAACAAAGTTTTCCACTTTCAACAAGCCCAGCACTGCAACACTGGATGAACATTTCGAGTTTTTCACTGAAAAAATTGGTGAAAAAATTTCATTATTTTTCACACATTTTTCAGTGAAAAATTGGTGAAGTTTTTAAATAGTTTTTCAGTACTTTTGAGACTGAGAATTGAGGTGAAAAATTTGAAATAAAATTCATGACTTTTCCAGCAAGAGTAATACCAATAATACATACACATTTTCAGGTGAAAATGTTAGTGAAAAATTTAAAACATTTTTCACCAAAATTTTCACTTGCAAAAAGATAATAAAAAGTGTGAAAAATCTACTGTAAAAAAGGGTGTAAAATTCGAAATCTGGAATCTTTTTTTACAGACATTTTTCATCATCTTTTATTTCACTTTTTTCACTGAAAAACATAATGAAAAAGATATGTTATTTTCCACCACTTTTTTCAGTGTAAAAACAAGTGAAAAAGTTAAAACATTTTTTAGACATTTTTCACTGAAAATGAAAGTGAAAAATGTGAAATACTGTTTAAGAATTTTCTGTCGAATGTTTCACTGAAAAATCGAAAATAATTTTTAGAAGTTTCAAAGTGGAAAATGTATGAAAATGTTAAACCTTTTTTCACTTGCAGGTTTTAAGTTTCAAAGTGAAAAACAGGGTGAAAAATTGTTGAAAATTTTGAAATGTTTACACTCCGAAACATGGTGAAAAAAATTGTTTGAACCTTCTATTCAGTCTTTTTGCCCGCTCTGTCACAAAAAAGGTGAAAAAAAATGTAACCATATTGCATTTTGAACCTTCAATTCCACCCCCCGCAAGCCCACGGATTTATTACCCGAATGTGATGCCTGAATTTGAGGGAGATGGTGTATTTCCAGGCTCCTGAGTGCATTTCTGAGCGGATATGTGGCCTGACTGCCATTTTAGGTCCCCCCCAATCCCAGTCAATGTTCTGAATTCTTCGGCGGACCATGCCGCCTTCAGCAGGCCCACGGATATGTTATCCGTCCTAAAAAACAGCAAAAATGCCTGTTTGGCCAGGTATTTTGCGCCTCCTAAGGCCAGATGCAGTCGGATATTTGAGCCGAATGTCATTTTAGGTCCCCCCCAATCCCAGTCAATGTTCTGAATTTTTTGGCCAGGTATTTTGCGCCTCCTGAGGCCAGATGCAGTCGGATATTTGAGCCGAATGCCATTTTAGGTCCGTCTCGATCCCAGTGAGTGTTCTGTATTCTTCAGCGGACCATGCCATATTCAGCAGGCCCACGGATATGTTATCCGTCCTAAAAAACAGCAAAAATGGCTGTTTGGCCAGGTATTTTGTGCCTCCTAAGGCCAGATGCAGTCGGATATTTGAGCCGAATGCCATTTTAGGTCCGTCTCGATCCCAGTCAATGTTCTGAATTCTCCAGCGGACCATGCCGCTCTCAGCAGGCCCACGGATATGTTATCCGACCTAAAAAACAGCAAAAATGCCTGTTTGGCCAGGTATTTTGCACCTCCTAAGGGCAGATGAAGTCGGATATTTGAGCCGAATGCCATTTTTAGTCCGTCTCGATCCCAGTCAATGTTGTGAATTTTTTGGCCAGGTATTTTGCGCCTCCTGAGGCCAGATGCAGTCGGATATTTGAGCGAATGCCATTTTAGGTCCGTCTCGATCCCAGTGAGTGTTCTGTATTCTTCGGCGGACCATGCCATATTCAGCAGGCCCACGGATATGTTATCCGTCCTAAAAAACAGCAAAAATGCCTGTTTGGCCAGGTATTTTGTGCCTCCTAAGGCCAGATGCAGTCGGATATTTGAGCCGAATGTCATTTTAGGTCCCCCCCAATCCCAGTCAATGTTCTGAATTCTCCGGCAGACCATGCCGCTCTCAGCAGGCCCACAGATATGTTATCCGTCCTAAAAAACCGCAAAAATGGCTGTTTGGCCAGGTATTTTCCGCCTCCTAAGGCCAGATGCAGTCGGATATTTGAGCCGAATGCCATTTTTAGTCCGTCTCGATCCCAGTCAATGTTCTGAATTCTCCGGCGGACCATGCCGCTCTCAGCAGGCCCACGGATATGTTATCCGTCCTAAAAAACAGCAAAAATGGCTGTTTGGCCAGGTATTTTGCGCCTCCTAAGGCCAGATGCAGTCGGATATTTGAACCGAATGCCATTTTAGGTCCATCTCGATCCCAGTGAATGTTCTGAATTTTTCGGTCGGCCAGGCCACCCCCTGCAAGCCCACAGATTTATTATCCGAATGTGATGCCTGAATTTGAGGGAAATGGTGTATTTCCCGGCTCCTGAGTGCATTTCTGAACGGATATATGGCCGGACTGCCATTTTGGGCCCGTCTCGATCCCAGTGAGTGTTGTGACTTCTCTGGCAGAGCATGCAACCCTCAGCAGGCCCACGGATATGTTATCCGTCCTAAAAAAACAACAAAAACTATCCTTATTCATATCCGTGGGCCTGCTGAGAGCGGCATGGTCCGCCGGAGAATTCAGAACATTCACTGGGATTGAGACGGACCCAAAATGACATTCGGCTCAAATATCCGACTTCATCTGCCCTTAGGAGGCGCAAAATACCTGGCCAAACAGCCATTTTTGCTGTTTTTTAGGACGGATAACATATCCGTGGACCTGCTGAGGGTGGCATGGTCCGCCAGAGAATTCACAACATTGACTGGGATCGAGACGGACTAAAAATGGCATTCGGCTCAAATATCCGACTGCATCTGGCCTTAGGAGGCACAAAATACCTGGCCAAACAGCCATTTTTGCTGTTTTTTAGGACGGATAACATATCCGTGGGCCTGCTGAATATGGCATGGTCCGCTGAAGAATACAGAACACTCACTGGGATCGAGACGGACCTAAAATGGCATTCGCTCAAATATCCGACTGCATCTGGCCTCAGGAGGCGCAAAATACCTGGCCAAAAAATTCACAACATTGACTGGGATCGAGACGGACTAAAAATGGCATTCGGCTCAAATATCCGACTTCATCTGCCCTTAGGAGGTGCAAAATACCTGGCCAAACAGGCATTTTTGCTGTTTTTTAGGTCGGATAACATATCCGTGGGCCTGCTGAGAGCGGCATGGTCCGCTGGAGAATTCAGAACATTGACTGGGATCGAGACAGACCTAAAATGGCATTCGGCTCAAATATCCGACTGCATCTGGCCTTAGGAGGCACAAAATACCTGGCCAAACAGCCATTTTTGCTGTTTTTTAGGACGGATAACATATCCGTGGGCCTGCTGAATATGGCATGGTCCGCTGAAGAATACAGAACACTCACTGGGATCGAGACGGACCTAAAATGGCATTCGGCTCAAATATCCGACTGCATCTGGCCTCAGGAGGCGCAAAATACCTGGCCAAAAAATTCAGAACATTGACTGGGATTGGGGGGGACCTAAAATGACATTCGGCTCAAATATCCGACTGCATCTGGCCTTAGGAGGCACAAAATACCTGGCCAAACAGGCATTTTTGCTGTTTTTTAGGACGGATAACATATCCGTGGGCCTGCTGAGAGCGGCATGGTCTGCCGGAGAATTCAGAACATTGACTGGGATTGGGGGGGACCTAAAATGACATTCGGCTCAAATATCCGACTGCATCTGGCCTTAGGAGGCACAAAATACCTGGCCAAACAGGCATTTTTGCTGTTTTTTAGGACAGATAACATATCCGTGGGCCTGCTGAATATGGCATGGTCCGCCGAAGAATACAGAACACTCACTGGGATCGAGACGGACCTAAAATGGCATTCGCTCAAATATCCGACTGCATCTGGCCTCAGGAGGCGCAAAATACCTGGCCAAACAGCCATTTTTGCTGTTTTTTAGGACGGATAACATATCCGTGGGCCTGCTGAAGGCGGCATGGTCCGCCGAAGAATTCAGAACATTGACTGGGATTGGGGGGGACCTAAAATGGCATTCGGCTCAAATATCCGACTGCATCTGCCCTTAGGAGGCGCAAAATACCTGGCCAAACAGGCATTTTTGCTGTTTTTTAGGACGGATAACATATCCGTGGGCCTGCTGAAGGCGGCATGGTCCGCCGAAGAATTCAGAACATTGACTGGGATTGGGGGGGACCTAAAATGGCAGTCAGGCCACATATCCGCTCAGAAATGCACTCAGGAGCCTGGAAATACACCATCTCCCTCAAATTCAGGCATCACATTCGGGTAATAAATCCGTGGGCTTGCGGGGGGTGGAATTGAAGGTTCAAAATGCAATATGGTTACATTTTTTTTCACCTTTTTTGTGACAGAGCGGGCAAAAAGACTGAATAGAAGGTTCAAACAATTTTTTTCACCATGTTTCGGAGTGTAAACATTTCAAAATTTTCAACAATTTTTCACCCTGTTTTTCACTTTGAAACTTAAAACCTGCAAGTGAAAAAAGGTTTAACATTTTCATACATTTTCCACTTTGAAACTTCTAAAAATTATTTTCGATTTTTCAGTGAAACATTCGACAGAAAATTCTTAAACAGTATTTCACATTTTTCACTTTCATTTTCAGTGAAAAATGTCTAAAAAATGTTTTAACTTTTTCACTTGTTTTTACACTGAAAAAAGTGGTGGAAAATAACATATCTTTTTCATTATGTTTTTCAGTGAAAAAAGTGAAATAAAAGATGATGAAAAATGTCTGTAAAAAAAGATTCCAGATTTCGAATTTTACACCCTTTTTTACAGTAGATTTTTCACACTTTTTATTATCTTTTTGCAAGTGAAAATTTTGGTGAAAAATGTTTTAAATTTTTCACTAACATTTTCACCTGAAAATGTGTATGTATTATTGGTATTACTCTTGCTGGAAAAGTCATGAATTTTATTTCAAATTTTTCACCTCAATTCTCAGTCTCAAAAGTACTGAAAAACTATTTAAAAACTTCACCAATTTTTCACTGAAAAATGTGTGAAAAATAATGAAATTTTTTCACCAATTTTTTCAGTGAAAAACTCGAAATGTTCATCCAGTGCAAAGAATTGACCTCTTCTAGTTTGCATCTCCTCTGATTTTTTCAAGGTAGAGGACACACAAGTGCAGTTGCCCCACATAACTGCCCAAAAAGAGTGATTGTGGGCTTGCGCAATGAAAACAGAAAATCCGGCTCCACAGTTCTGTGTGAATGTATTTGAACAGTGTTCCTAAATATTTTGAGGAATTTTAGTTGAGAAATGGAGGACTAGTTCTCAAATTGATGGGAGTCCACAAATACCATCAATTTCGAAAGATTTTGGAATTTGTCCCTCAATTCAAAACCAAAACTCCTCAAATTATTTGAGAGTCATCTTAGGACACATTCACATATAACTGTGGAGGCGGAATTTCTACTTAGGCCTAAGGAAAGGAGAATTCAATGAAACCTTCCCAAATAATGGGATATCACATGGGGCAACCGCACTTGTGCGTCTTCTACCTTATTACATGCTCTAGTTAAAGACCAGCTTGTTGTAATGTATTAATGGCAATCAACTAGTGGTCCCAGTTAACCAAAAGCGAGGTGTAATGTACATGTGACCAGAAAACCGGTTTTCTGATCATGTGACTACTTGTGAGTGAGTAGTCACGTGCCTTTTCTCATAGATTATATGTGAAGATTATATGACCCCTCCCCCCCAACTAGCAGTACAGCCACCCCATTGTTTGTTGGATGTAGGATACCATTCAGTCTACATGCCAAGGCTTGGAAGTACATATGCTGTCACCAGAGTCGTATTGAATGTGCTATTCATGTTTTCTCTGTTTATTGTATTAGATTGTATTATATCCAAATAAATGCAAAACAGGCCCAACAATGGTCATCTACTGCCATCTCCTCTATTCATTTCAACTTGGAGTCCTCTTCTCCTGATGACTTGGTGTGGCAGCAGACCGTTGGAGACTGCTTGCTTTGGTAGGAGGCAGCATTCATCCCAGTGAAAATCCCTCCTAGGAATATTGAGCCCAAGAGAGGCAGATCAAGTCAACGAGCTGTATCGAGACAAATTGAGGATAAATGTTATCAAACTCAGGAGAGCAGGTAACCAGCAGAGTTCCAAACACTTCTTCCTTCATACCATCATCATCCAGCCTTCCCGCATGTCACTGCTCCCTTCTTGGCTCTTCTGCATGGTCTCTTGGCTGTTCTTTCTCTTTGTTTGCAGGCAGAAACTTGCCTTGATTCGCTCCCCAGCCACCATCAAATGGCCGAACATGGATCCGACCTCAGCACAGCTCCTGACCCATTGTCAAAACTGTTGACCCTGGCTAGCAGGTCCAAAAGTAGGTGTGTCCAAATTTTGGCTCTGACCTTGGCCAGGCTGATTTGAAAATTTGTCCAAACTTTGAATCTGACTGCCAAAGGGTGAGGGTCCTAGCATAATGGAATGGAAAGAAAAGAAAAGAAAAGTCATGTGACACGGCAGCCAGCTGCTGTGTCACATGCACTTTCTCATAAAAACTCTAACACAAACACAATTTGGGCCTATCAGGACCAATGTATTGAGGAGAAACAAGTACAGTAGCAGCCAAACCTGGTAGATACACAGTTACTTGTCTATTGTTTAGGTCAAGTTTTACATTCTGACAAACAGGGCCTACAGGTTGTAGCCACAAACTACTAGTATGATAGGCAGCTTCTTGTATATTTATAGCATTTTTTTTGGGCGCAAAAATAGCAAAAGTAGCCAACTTGTAGTAGTCTCTATAAGGAAATTAATCATTACTATTTCAGGAAGGTGTTAAGTGCTATTTCTGGGGTGTTTGGTCGCAATATACTTGCAATATACGGAGGTCTGATGGCTACCATATATGGACTCCGTATATTGCAAGTATATTGTCACAATATACGGAGCATATACTGAGCCCGTATATTGTGGGTATATAGTAGGTATATTTGGAATATACTGAGCATATACGGCCCCCGTATATTGCATGTATATAGTGGGTATATTTCATATATACTGAGCATATACTGGCAATATACGGCCCCTTTATATTGCTACTTGCCCGCAGTGTGAGTCAATGGCCTAAATGTGGGTGGGCACTCAGCCCGAGACAGATTTGAACGACGGACATATTGATCATGACCTAGTTTCATTGAGTGAGAGAGAAGGAGGACCTAACTTCTCAGTACTAGTCGAAGCGGAAGCAAAGAGGAGGGTCGTGTATAAATCCGTTCGTGGGCGCCGAGACGGTTGATCACCGTTGATGCAGATGGATAAAATGGCCGAGAAACCAAAGCATCACAGGAATATGCGCGGTTCGGTCAGTAGATCGGCGGCATGAGTCAATGGCCTGAATGTGGGTGAGCACTCAGCCCGAGACAGATTTGAACGACGGACATATTGATCATGACCTAGTTTCATTGAGTGAGAGAGAAGGAGAACCTGACTTCTCAGTACTAGTCGAAGCGGAAGCAAAGAATAAGTATACATACCTACCTGGTGGACACCCGGCGCCCAATCGGCTTTGAACAATGCGTCTATGGTGGCGACAAGAGGAAAGGGAAGATGTTCCGAGAATGGGCGGGACAACGTGAGACAACTTCCCCAGCGCCTGGCTTCATGCGGAAATGGGCGATGAAAATTAATTCACGCGGGCGCCCACATTATAATGTTGGAATTGGTATTCGGCTGGGGTGATACTGAAAGGGAGAATCTGCGGATGATTTGGCGGTACTTGAGAGCAGTGATTCGGGTAATGCGTTTGAGCACTCACGTCAGAGCAGAACTAAGATTCCATGGATGACATCATTGCGAGGAGAGAATTCGAATTGCACGACATTCGACTTAAATCCTGGTGCCCATCGTGTCCGAGGTACAAGAAATAGTGTGCATCTTCCCGATTCGTGTAGACAATAGCAGATAGAAAGAGCCAAGGGCCATCCGGAGAGATTCAGGGGAGACAGAGGGTTTCCGTTTATTTAGTTATCCCGTAAACTTGTCCCTTCACTGGTATTCCAAGATCGGCGGCTCACATTCTGACTATGGGGCTTGGCAGCGGGAGCGTACAGTTGAGACCGCGGGACTAGTGGACAAGACATCCGCAACATGGACGATATGGTGTAGATTCCGGGAGGAATGGGAGCCCAGAGCTTCACCCATAATGACGAGTCACGATTAACAGTTTGAGACTCCGAGACTCCATCGATGAGAATCACGGTGAGACGGCACACCGACTTCTAAAGTCCGGGTTTAGTCGTTTGCACGCAAGAAATCCAGTGAGAATTCGTAGCACAACAGCAAGAGGCGAAGTTGAATTCTGGAGTGAGAGGAGCACGCAAAGAGGGTCAGTGCACGTGGCAGGCACTGATAGTTTGATCCGAGCTGATCGGAGCATCTGCATCATCTCTCGTTCCTCTTCCACCACGATGCAGTCTCGCTATGGGGGAAAAGACCATCGTCCGAAGTGGGATTAGCAGGCTGCGGCTGGACAGGGAGACGACCTGCATTCTCCTTTGAGACAATGGATACCCGACGCCCGAGTCCCGGTCTGGAAAAGTTACTGGCTGCCAGTCATCATGTCGCGGCGGTTAATTGGGCGGACGCACGACTCAAGCATTCTACAGTTGTAAGATCGTCACTTCAATCCCATTTATGTAATTATGCCCAGAGACCCCAACCCAGATTTCTTTAAAACTTCCGCCGTCTTGACTTCCCCGAATCATCGTTGTCCGGGCCCTCTGCAATGAGTTCTCAAGGGTGAGCGCTCGGTGCTGAAGTAAACACCGATGCGTCTCTTCGAGTCTTTCCGCTCTTCTCTCTCCCTTTGAACGTGATTGTCCCTGCCACGCCGCTGGTACAACCGAGGATATTGCCCTGATGCATGCGCAGGTATATTCATCCCATCGTCGTTATTTTCTATCCTCTTTAACGCTCGTCGCCCCTCCTTCCAGATCCACTTTTTATGATACTGAAATCTCGCTGGGCTGCAGACTACAGTACTTATGCGACCCGCCATATACCGTGAACGGAGTCAGGCGTCACTTGTAAGCTCGAGTCGTATCATGCGGGACCCTCGCATGCAATGTGGCCGTGCCTGGCCGTGCTAGTGCTCGCAATCTGCGAGAACTTATGATTCTCCATTCGCGCTGCCTCTACAGTAGGAATGTATCGTTCGAATCGAGTGCTACCTTACTGATAACCGATCCACAGATGCCCGAAGTACTCCTCTTCTCCCTCTTAGAAGGAGACTGCGGGAGCCGGAGCGGGGGCGGGATCGCCCACACAGCTACACAATCGGTGTTCCCGAGGCCTCGTTCCTTCCCTTAAGTCTTAACATGTATTCATAGCCTCATTTGAAGAGCTAGGATGAAAAAGCGTTCAAGAAGTCCGATACTCTCCGACAGTCCCTCTCCCCCAACACACTTGCGCCTCAGCCAAGTTTCGGCGGCATTTCTGCTTTCACCTCGGATATCATGCGCTTCTTGAGACTCTCACTACTGAAACCCGTCTCAACGGACAGTCCCAAGCCAGTACCTCTGCTCTCTTTTCAAGACGGTGTGCCATTGGCTTCGCCTTTCTGAGTGATAACTCGGTCGAGATACCATTTATAGACAACCCTGCCGGAACTGGAAGCCTCAACCATCTGCGGCCATTTCCAATGCCTTCGTAACCAAGCGAAATAGACATCGTTATGTAAGAAGCCGTTCTCTTCACGCGGCGTTATAACTGGTCCAACAAAACAATTTCCGGCGTCCGCAATCACTACAGGAGGATTTCAACAGCGAATTCCCTGTCCGCTATGTACCTTGGGCCAAGAATGAATGGTGAGAGAAGTGTCAAAAATAACTTTCGCGGTATTCATACCAATGTCCGGACATCATTTCCGGCGAAAATAGAGCATATTTCCCCCAACCCTCGTTACCGATGTTCAGGGCGAAACCAGCACCATTATAAATCTTCAGTTAATTTTCAGTTGAACTTGGGCCACGCGGCTCCACAATTGGTCCACGGTTGCCAGAGTCCGAAATCACTGCAGGAGAAGTTGAACAGGAATTTCCCTGTATTTGACCCGAATTTGTCTGCCGCCATGTACTTTGGTCTAAGAATGAACAGTGAGAGAACCGTCAAAAATAACTCTCGTTGTGTTCATTCCGGCCAATGACCGGATTTCTCTCACAGTGCCCAGAATTTGTTCCCATGAGCTTAAAAACGTGGGGGCAGCTTCTGGTGGATGAAGTGTTCGGCTCCGACTTGGTTTACACCTCACTTTCTTTTCCAGTCTAATGTTTCCAATTCATCGCTTCGGTACCATGGGTGTCCAGGTATCGCTCCTACCAGACGACAGAGGTATCCGCGGATATCCGGCTGGTGAGGTGTTGTCGCTTATTGAGCCCATTCCGGTTTCCTTTTAGAACATGAATTTGTAGTTCAATCATCCAGTTTGTTGGATCGAGTCATCCTAAAATACTGAGAGGCATGGGTACGTACTTACCGTTTTGGATGTGTCAGGAGCTCCAGCGCTCATTTCACCTCCAGCATTCGCATCCCGTAGCATTGGTAAAGTAAGTGCTTGCGCGTATTTCGAACGCGTTCCAGCCCACTTGCTGCGTGCAAGTGAGTCTATATCTGTTGTCACCCACGGTCGATGGGACCGGCAATATGCAGTGATACATCCGTGGGGAATTTTATTTGGGGATGGCTACACCGGTACCGCCAGAAAGCCACCGTAGTTCATTGCGCATCGCATTTGGAAATCATCCAGTGCACTGGCTTAGGTCGGGACGGGAAGCAGGTACTTTTTGCTACTGAAAAATATCTGCCCACTATGTCGGTCTCGCTGCCGTTTTTTTTGACCGTCCGGATAGACACGGTCGCGTTGAACCGACGTGAAACTCCCTGAATTAAACTCCCTTTCTATCTCAACCAGCCCTAATGCTCACTAAGTAAGTATCGTCTTAAGTTAGCCAAAAGGGCCAACGAGCAGTATAAAAGCAGGCTTTCGAAAGCCCAGAAAGACTCAGGCTTTACCTGGTCATTTGCCTACCGTCTTCAGAATCCTCAACACCGGTCTCAATGTTGTCCACCACATTTGTTCTACTCGCAGCTCTCGTGACTGTTTCCAACGGTGCTGCTTCTCCTCTGAGCCCAAGTCTGTCGATCTGACGAGCGTTTGCAGCGGCGCTCACTCGTCGTGTGACTTGCCCCGACGGCAACACGGTGACTAACTCGGCCTGCTGTGCTCTATTCCCCGTGCTCGCGGACATCCAGGCAAACATGCTCGACTTCGGCGAGTGTGGCGACGCCGCTCATACCGCCTTGCGCGTCTCTTTCCACGATGCCATCGGCTGGTCGGACACCGACCCGAGTTTCGGGTATAAATTATATCTTCCTCTCCCTTACAGATACCGCGGCTGACCAATGCGACAGTACTGGCGCGGATGGCTCAATTTTCATCTTCGGGGAGACTGAGCTCTCCTTTGGCGCCAATCTAGGTATCGCCGACGCCTTCAACCTCGAGATGCCTTTCATCGCAAACCACAGCATCTCGGTTGCCGACTTGTACGGCCTCCCATCAACACCTCTACGTCTAAATTTTACTTACATCTATTGTAGCATCCAGTTCTCCGCCGCAGTCAGCTTGACTCAGTGCCCCGGAATCGCTCGCCCGACGTTCATGTTCGGCCGTGTCGACGCGACAGCCCCCGCTCCGGAGGGCACCGTCCCAGAGCCTTTCGGTACGTGCTGGCGCCAGTAAGGACGTTGATTTTCTGAAATCCTCCCAAGACGGTGTCACATCCATTCTCGCCCGCATGGGCGACGCTGGCTTCACCCCTGCAGAGGTTGTTGCGCTCCTCGCATCGTAATCAATGTCTACTCTTTGTTTTATTCATAGCTCACTGTTATATTAGCCACTCCATCGCCGGAGCCGACGATATTGACCCAACGCTCCAGGGTCTACCTTTTGACTCGACGCCCTCGGTCTTCGACACCCAGTTCTTCGTCGAGACTCAGCTTAGGGGCACCCTCTTCCCCGGAACCGGCGGAAACCAGGGCGAGGTCGAGTCCCCGCTCGCCGGAGAGCTGCGCCTTCAGTCGGACTCCGATTTTGCCCGTGACTCTCGCACCTCCTGCCTCTGGCAAGCGAACGTCAACCAGCAGGCGTTCATGGCGACCCAGTTCCAGCAGGCGTTCGCGAAGATGCAGGTCCTGGGCCAGGACGTCTCCAACATGGTCGACTGCTCCGAGGTCATCCCCATCCCGCCACCCATTTCTGCCCAGGCAGCCCAGGCGTTTTTCCCCGCCGGCCTCTCCAACGCAGACGTCGAGCAAGCGTGCGCCACCACGGCGTTCCCCAAGCTCCCGACTGCTTCCGGTCCCGCCCCCGCCGCCGTCCCTTCGATGTATGTTGCTCCCCTTGCATATGCAGCCTCCAGAACTAACGGATCATTGCACTCCAGCATTCAGGACCCTACCACGGACGGCGCGTGTCAAGACAACGGTGAGGGTTGCGTATTTACGCCTCCCCTTTGATGCGCCTTCCCATATCTGTTGCGGCCCTGAAGTTGATGTATGCTATTGTTGGTTCATCGCCCTTTCGTTATACGCCTTTGTTGAAATACATATGTGTGCATGGATTTGGTTTCTTCGACCCTCCCCGTGAGATATGTCCGACCTTGTCGAATTGGGACAACGACACACCACACCCTGTTCCCTAATCGCTCATGGATGGCTTGTTCCCGCTCGCATGGCATCTTATTTCTCACCTTTTGATGTGAATTTGTCTCGGGTTCACTGATCAGTAGCGCTGGCGCACAATAAAGGCTGCTGTGCCTGGATCTCTGTTTTCTGAGATATTATCGGAGCAGTAAATGCGGTGACGTGACCGACCACTGGAACTGCATACAACTAACCGCCTCTTCTTCAGTGCTTCAGTGTGGCAGCCTCAAGATCTCACACATCTTGAGGCTGCCAGAGTTGCAACTTCAATGACTGAGACACCGATTGTTGCGGGTTATCAAGGATCCTGGTTACGAATTGTTAAAAAGAGTGTAGCTGAGAAGTAGCTAGGGAGAAGCAAGCAGTGTACCGGCCAGTGTATTTGAAATGTTGCATGGTAGCACCACGCAATGTTCGTTTGTTTTTCTGGTGTGCAGGTAGATTATGGACCTGAAGGTCCAGATTTTCTGCATGGCTGTGGTACGCATTTATGCAACGTGGATCGATTAGATTATTTGCGATTGGAACATGTTTAAGTGAAGGATTAATGCCCGCGTCGGACCCCGACTTCTGATCCGCGTCGATGACACAGTGGCAGTGCGCGAGCGGTGATCCGCAACCCACGAGTGGCGGATCACGGGGACGGCACTTTTTTTTTTTTTTTTTTTGAATCTGCATTTCTATACCGCAACAAGTACACTAACTACTAAGACGCGGCGCCCCACCAGTGAGCTAATATAAATAAGTAAATGCATGTGTATGTGAGCTGGCAGATGTTTGTATAGTAAAGCTGTGGAAGGGAGTTTGCCAGGAGGCGCCCAGGGCTGGGCGCAAACGCGGGTCGGGTGTCGGTACCATAACCATAGATCATAACATAACACATAGAGGAAGAAGAAGAAGCGGTCTGGCGGTGTGGTCGTGCACGACCGAGTGGCAATGCGATTCCAACGGATGTACTTGCAGACCCGCTGCCTCAGCTGTCTATTCGTCGTCGCCTAACTCTCCGTCGGAGTCGGCGGGCTCGGGCTCGTCTTCAAAGGAGGGTAACTCTTGCTCATCCCCTTCACTCTGAGCCTGCGCTGCATTGGGATGCAAATAGAAGTATATGGCGGTCCGGATGCACTTTTATTCCCACCCCGCAAACTTTTGACCCCGCCCCGCAAACTTGCCTTTTTTGGTGTCCCCGCGCGCGAATTTGGTAATTTGATCCCGTCAACATGTTTTGCGCGGACGGCATGTTCCGCCCCGCGCGATTTTGGCCCCGCGCGCGCGCAAAACCGAACTTCCGCGCGCGCACGTGAATTTTCTTTGGTGGTCCTTCCGCGAAAACGTTGATGAGTAAAGGTCTGAGATTAGATTCTAGATAAGTAAGGTACGTAATCACGAGAGTGTGAATAGTATTTAGTGTTGTTCGGGTCGGGTCGGGCTTGGGCTTAAGCCCCGGCCTGGTGTTGGAATTGGAGTGGCTGTGCGAGCTGTTCCGAGCTCGGCATCTGCGAGAACAGCGCCGGCACTGCCTGCCGTGGTCACATACAGTTAGTATGAGTCGGGCGCATCGTTGGACCAGTGCAAGTCAGATTGTAGTGATAGATATGACTCATAGCAGCGCTCACAAGTAGCATAAAAGTAGTGTACTCATCGTCATGTACGCTACCGGATTACAACGAGATTCCTCACTCGGCTCGCTTGTGACGTTCTCTCGAGGCTTATTTCAACACCTGGTTGATGTTTTCTCTCAATTGATATGAGGCTTTCAATCCTGCTTGGACTCGTTGCCCGTGAGCGCCGAGTCCCCGAAGATGCTGAGGTAGAACCCGGATGTGCGGCTGCGGAGCTTGAGATAGCTGTGTTGGTCACGTTGGGGTTCATCGCGACCGAGTACGCGAGGCGAGCGTGCCCGCATCCGGACGTAGCGTCTTAGTAGCCTTTCCCCGGGTTGGCAATAATATTCGCGAGCGCAGGAAAGGCCGTCTAGTTCAAGTGGAGGTTATCGCCGGTGCCTGCAGGGCCCCCTCCGTTGCGTGAGATGGATACATCGTGCCGGTTGCGTTGAATAAAATAAAGCAGATGAAATTGCGGCACGGCCTACATATGTGCGGTGTACAGCGAAAGAGTACCGAAATTCATTGTTTCGAATGTGGGCGCATCCGCGCCGTCGAGCAATCCGAACTTGGCCACGGCGAGAATGGGGTCCGAGTTCATATTGAATCCGTCACGATCAACGCGGCGAAAGAAATGGATCAAAACACCCAGCACAGCAGTCATAATCTGGGTGATGGTAATATAACAATTGTAGCGCGCTTTGCGGCAGAGCCCACTAACTTGGCTATGAATTTGTTACATTGAAACAGATATGAGTCAGAGAAATCCAAGAGCTGGATGAAATGGAGGGCGCAAGTTCAATCCAGCTAAGATGTGATCCAACTCGGTTGATCCTAAATTCAGCAAGAACAAGTGGGTGACTTCCCGTAAGCATTAAATATTCCCCAAGAATATTTTTCGTACTTGCCGACGTGATGCGACGTCAACTACCAGGACCCCATCAATTGCATCACCCCAAAGCGATTGCGATTTATTCTCCCATCAGTCGAGATATGCTGAATCTATTCGGGGCGTACCCCCCCTCGAATAGACTTTCGTATCGTGGAATATCCCGTTTAGGCACCAAATCACTGATTGTCACCTCCTGTCACTCCCGTCACAAACTCTACATCCTCACTTGCAAGCGCACCGTTCGTATACAACAGATCTTTCATCGTTACAATATCACCCTCAGTGCCCTCAAATAATTCCTGCACCAACCCCAGTTGTTTTCGCTGTTTTCCCATTGAAATTGATGCTAAATCATTTTTTCAGAGTGATCCCTCTTGAGCCCTTTTTGTAGTGCCACCGCTCCTCGTGGTTATGCTGCTTTGATTCTGAGACGACTGTGGTGTGAGAAGATGCTCATATGGTGGATCTTTCCACTTCATCAAGAAATATATATATTATTTTAGTTGTGGGAGTACAGGTAGTGTGAATATCTTTTCCCTTTCATCGTATCACTGGCACCGTCAAAAAAGCTCAGAAATTCTGCTGGAATATTTAACTCTTACGGGAAGTCACCCAGTACTACTCTTGAGTATTTTTTACTGGATGGGGGTCTCATTTTCAGCTTCGAAGGAGCTGCTAGGTGCATTGACCACTGTATGTTTCTCTAGCTTTGGATTAATCTAGAGCTCCTAATGCTGTGGGTGATGCAGGCACCACAGATTAAGGCATAGATAATGGCGAGTTTGTATAAAAACCGTTGGATGACTCGCAAAGTGTAATTTTGATGAACTTTCTTGGATTGACCTCAAGCGGAACTTTATTTGTCCTGCAAAAGCTTTGAATTTGAATATGAATTATTCAGAGTATTCTAAAAGCTGGTTCAATACCAAGAGGAAAAATATGTCACCCACATAACATTTAATAGGGCCCCATTCTCGCTCGGTCGACAAGTTGACCAGCTCGCATGGGGCGAGAGCTCTGCCTTCGGCCTAGAACATTGATGTTCAGGTTTTTTTTGGTAAGATTTTGGCCACGAGATTATAGAACCTGGAGAAAATTGACATACATTGCACAGTACAATAAAATGTTAAAGACGTGGGGACTCAAGGTGCGCAAGGCCGGGAATCGAAATTTGCACGCTGGAAACATCGGGTGGAACCGGAGAAAATACATCAAGGGATCAATCAAAAAGGACTGATTTTATCAAAAAGAGATCATTACTGCCAAAAAGTTTTGATAGGGTGCTACAGGACCCACTACCTAAAGTTAGTGGGCATTAATCCCGTCCGAGGAACATACCCGTGCATGGCGAGCCTGCAGGCAGCAAAAGCGAAGGCTAAGTTGGAGGAATTGGACTAATGTATTGAGTACGGGACACGGCGAGCACTGATCAGTTAATGTGGGCGTAATAAATGCATGACTGTCATTTCCGCGACCAGCAGGACGGAGGCAAGGACGAGAGAATATATATAAGCTGCATTGTTGTATTGAGAAGTTGATAACCTTGTATCCTCCGACGAAATTTCGATTATGTGTGGGACAATGTGCGGCGCGTGTGATAGACATTGATGTTGTCTGACACTCTAGATACTAAGCGTTCGAAAATGGTCGACACACCGAAGCTGCTCCGAGGTAAAGAAACGAAGTTGTGCGGGGGCCCGCATGCCAGAATACCACGCCTGTAGCGCATGTCGTTATTTTGTATCCAATATGTATTATGTGCAGGAAAAATTACCAACGGCACTGAGATTCCGCGCGAAGAGAATGAGATACCAATCGATTGGTGAGTATGCAATGCTGATGAGAGCGTCATGACTGACTTTTGGAGCGAGAGACATTGAACTGACAATGACTTTCAGTAACCGCATAATATAAACTATAGTAAGGCAATCCGATTACGCGAGATATTTCTACAAGGGTCCAGGTTGGTCCGTGGCTGCACTTGAGTTGTCCGCTACCTCCATGCCTCCCCGTTGATCTTGATGTATTCAGTGATATCACCCGGGTCAGGGGTCACTTCGCGGATGAGAAACCCCGTGGCTGCAACCGCGCGCAACCGCGCCTCGACTTCGTCCTCATGTCGCGCCTTGGGTTGGAGCGGATGCGTCATCAAATATAGAGTATCCAGTCGAGGGAATGGGGAGTTCTCGCCCATGTAGCCAGACAAAATTTCTGCCATGTCCGCCACGGCCACACCGTCCCTCCGGAAATTCAAGCCTACGACAAGCTTGCTGAGTGCTGTGAGGGCGGGAGTTGGGGGATGTGTAAATAATCTGAATAGCTCCGGATGGTCGCAGACGGTGCAATTTACGAGGCTGAGGGTTTCGAGTATAGGCTGGGATTGGATGAAGAGGAGGAGTTGTTCCACGGTGAAGTCGTCGACGCGCTGGAGGTAGAAATGACGCAGTTGGAAGCTGGAGCGCGTGTAGAAGCGACGAAACTCGTGTGGGGACAGGCGACATACATCGAGTGACAGTGTCTCTAGGTTTGGGAACGAAAACGTCTCCAAGAGAGCCGCAGAGGAGGCGTCAATGTAGGGTACTGCATAATAAAGCTCGCGGAGATTTGGGAGGGTAGCTGTCGGCTGCAGTTCTTGTACTCTTCCCGGGCCCTTTCTAAGCGAGATGTGCACACTCTCCAATTGTCGGCATTGTACCAAAATATCCAGCGTTTCGGCGAGGTTAATACCCATGTGAATACGCATATGGGTCAACTGCGACCATGGAAATGAGGAAAGGGGGAGAGGAGAGGTGGAGGTTCCCTCATCGGAGTACAGGTCGAGGGAGTGGAGGAGCGGTGAGCGTCCAAACGAACACAAAATTGCAGAGATGTCAGACGCAAAGGGGTCGAGACCTGTTCTGTCGATCGTGAGCGACAAGAACTCCAACTTGGGAAACCCTGTGTCTTGAGCGAAGATGCTCGGTAGGAGATGTGTGAGCTGGCTGGGAAAGATTTCTATGAGTGTCCAAATGCACATTTAATCCCGCGCACATCACACATCCTGAAATCATATTTCCGCACTAAATAAGCCCTTTTGAGTGATATCCCGCACATAACTGAACCATGTACCTGAATTGCGCGAATTCGGCCAATCGCGCAATCGCGCAAATCGAATTCTGCGCAAAGTCCGCGGTCATCAAACTGCGCAAAGTCAGTGAATCCAAAAAACGCGCAAAGTCGGTGGTCACCGAAACCACACAAAGTCAGGCATCCCAAAAAATATGCCAAGTTCTGGCCGCATTGCTCATAAACGACCCGATGACCCAGTGGATACTCATTTAACAGCCCAATGATGCTAGGGCAAAAATAATTCTGCGACACAACACGACGGTCACGGGCTACTGATGCAGGAGACCTGGATTTATCATGCCTTTAGAGACAGGAGAAAATCTATGAGGCCATATCAGTAGTGGAACTCGAATTATAAATGAACAAAGAAAATACATACGTGCCGGGGAATTCAGGTTGCGACATTGACTATCTCTGGGCTCAAACTGGCTCCTCCGTTTGGTACTTCATCAGTTCAAGAATAGACTCTTCAATTTATTTAACCTCCCGACTCAATTTCCCGTCTGCCACAATGGAGTCGATGATCAAATGAAGACAGTCCTTGCAAACACCGTCGATTCCGTCGTTCCAGACTTTCCTTAGCTTGCTGGGGATCTTCCCGAGCCCAAGCAAAGAATCGGGGTGGTGGATTGGACGGGAAAATCCTCCTCACCACTCAGCTTTCCAGTTGAGCCCAGCGTGTTACAATGGAACCACGAAGTTTGGGCATGCCTATAGCAAGAAGAGCACGGGTCTTCCGGAATCTTGTTCTTGGTCTGTATTAAATGGTAAGATCCAATCTCTCAATTTGGTGGAATCTTTCAAGGCCAAGAGAAGAATTAGAAAGCTCCATGAGGGTACGGAATGTAGGTTCGATCCAGGCATCGACTCGAAATATGCGGTGAACCGCTGACTATATAAACACTCGTGAATTAAATCCAGTAAACCCTAGTGTAGAACACCAGAATAAACTAAATCCAACCACAAACACCTCAATATCCAACAGTACAGTTCGGGGTTCCAACCAAGTATTAGGTTGTGGCAATTTGAGCAATAGGGAAGCTTAGTTGAATTGCGTGCAATTCGAATCCAACGTTCAGACTACTGTTCCAGGCGCTGTAAGCGTTCTAGAGAATATTCGAGAAGTTGTTTTCAACACTTTGGGGTGGAATAGCTCCTGGGTGTCGTGTACGACCTTATCTTTACGTTCTCGGCAAGTTTCCAATCACAATTCACTAGTTCCGCTTATTGACCGTAGTCCGTGTCCGTGTCCGTTTCCTTATACGTTTATGAAGCACCGTGCACAGAATTCAATCCAATAGCGACCAATATATTGCAACCGAAACACACAATAAGAAAACTTAATAGATTTCCCAATAGTATTCCGAATGGACACAAAGCTTTCCCAGGGTTGATCACACTAGCAGAGCTACGTGCATCTAGTCAAGAAAGGTGGGGTCCACTGGCGTTCTACCAAGAATCCTCCTGTATTTATACAAACTGACTGTACTACGTGACTAAATAAATATTACATGCAATCACGACTTATTAATACTGAAACTTGAGATCCGGGTATACTGCCTCTTCAGGCCACTACTTTGAGGTATATTGGCCACCCATCGGCCAATGAGAGTCCATACTCTCACGTGCAGGTGCACAATCAGCTTACTGATGCTCTGCAATCTGATCCCATCTTACTGATCAATATATATTTTATAACCCTCTGCCCGAACACCACCGCAACTAATTGTTCCGGTATCATTCAGCAGTCTTGTGGTTTTCAACCCTTAGCCCTCGACCCACTTTGGTCTTATTAAATTTTGACCCTCGACCTGTGGTCAAAGCGGAGATTTCTGATCGGGCCGTTGTCGGCTGATTCGGATCTCTCGGACTTGATCGGGTTTTATCGGACTCTGTGTAGTCTCGCGCCGTTCTCTACTTCTCATTACTGGTAGGTCCCTCGGTGCTCTCTTCAGATCTATTGTAGCTTGACATGATATTATACCCTTGATCAGAACATGCTCAGACAACCCCAATTCGACTGAATGGTTAGGTAGCTGAATTGCACGCAATTCGGTTTGGCTTACTCCCGCTCACTGACCCATCTGGAATCATTGAGAAGATAGTCTCCTAGCTCATTGGTGGCATATAGTCCCATAGTTAACTGCTCGGGTCTTGCAATAACTCTTGTACTCTTAGAAGATGTAATTTAATAAGACTTGTTCTATTCGTGTAAATAGAACAGAAAATGCGAAATTGTATGGATTTCACGCATGGCCAAAATGCCGCCTTATCAGCGGGCCAATTGAAACTGAAAATTTAAATGACAAATGTTCGTGAGGTCTACTTGGCCCTGTTCCTTCTGGCAAAAAAGTCTGTGGTATGTTAGAGGACCCATATCAGACCTCCTGGTAATTGTCTTGAAGGTGTTTGGCCAAAATTGATTGAGGACCCAAGTAAGCGTTGTTTCTGATGGCTTTAACACAGTGGGATGATAGCATCATTGGGCTGCTAAATGAATATCTACTGAGACATCGGGTCGTTTAGTCGTTTATGAGCCTCAGCCCGACGTCTTTGGCCTCCTCGACTAGCGTGCTCTTTTCTTTTCTTTTCTTGCATTCCAGTTTACTCTTATCTTATCTGCTTATCTTATCGGGGGTTTCAACACAGAATGCCTGAGAACGGGGATTGGAGAGAACTTCACCTTGAATGCGGCTAGAACTTGGCATATTTTTTGGGATGCCTGACTTTGTGTGGTTTCGGTGACCACCGACTTTGCGCGTTTTTTGGATTCACTGACTTTGCGCGGAATTCGATTTGCGCGATTGCGCGATTGGCCGAATTCATGCAATTCAGGTACATGGTTCAGTTATGTGCGGGATTTCACTCAAAAGGGCTTATTTAGTGCGGAAATATGATTTCAGGATGTGTGATGTGCGTGGGATTAAATGTGCATTTGGACACTCATAGATTTCCAATGTCAAGCTTTTAAATCTCCGATGCGATTCCCAAATAATTTCGAAAAAGCCGGTGTTCCCGCCCGCGTGAATTTTCCATGGCCAGTCTCCGATGACAATCGAGAGAAATAAGGGGAGATTCTGCGATCTAGTTAATAGATTGCGAGGAATGGCGGCCGTGTCCGGATCGACGGTGGCTGTTGTGGGGAACACCATCTTCGTCCAGAGTTGGGGAATGGTATGCCAATAGGAACAGACCTGCGCAAGAAGCTGCGGTGCCCTACGCTGGTAGGCGATGGTCATTCTTCTGGTTTCGGCCTGCAGGACCAATGCGAATATTTCCCCAAGTATTTCGGGTGGGAAGTGGCGCGATGTAGATACAGCACCTCTGAGTGGGTTTAGTGAGTCAGAAAGGCGGGTCGTTTGCGACGTCGGTTCCGCCAGCAGTGATGACAGTGTCGCCGAGGTCTCGTGGAGTTGCGAGAGCTCAGCTTCGCCCGCGTCAATCAGGGGCTTGAGTTGCGAAGCCTGCGCGCTGGTGGGGATACCGTTGAGTCGGAGGAGCGATGCTTGCGACGGATCCATGGATCTAAAGCGATTTGTTGACAATCAAATCCAGGAGGCAATCCTGACGGACACACCTTTCCAGACACTGAGACAGTCGTCGTCCGGAGTCGGAGCAAGAAAGGAGATAGTGTCCCACACTATGGTAATTGTAGGCCCCGTGAAGCTCCTGCAAAGGGGTGCTGATGCGCGTTGTCGGCCGACGCCGCGTCGTCGCATTTTCAACGTACTATGACATATGTATCGTACACAGCTGTTGACCTGTTCACAATCTTTCTTAGACGAAACAAATCTTCTGCTCCTCTCTTGGGTTCAATTGTGGCAATTTTGAGTGATATGGACATCATCTTCCCTTCGTTCCAGCTGTCCGTTGGCAATCTGCAAATCTTCGTGCCTGCCTTTGGATAGCATCAGCCTCGTCGTCATCCAGTCTCTGACCATCAACAATCCCCGACACCCGCGCCCCATCTCGAGGAAGGAGAGTACATCGCTTGGATGAGAGGAGTATGCCGCCAGAGCAAGGCAGTGCTTGACCGTGATGCAGGGCTCATTTGGCAAGTTAGAACCTGGCGAATACATACGACACACGCGTGCTCAAGTCCAGAATTAGCCTACTGACACTTCTGCTGCTGCACCGGTCAGTGAGTCCTTGCTCTTGAAAGCTGATGCCATGTCGTTCTTGAAGCTAATTTCTAGTCAATTGATCGACGATTCAGCAGCGCAAGCACAAGCAGTTGCCATGCAATCATCTTCTTTCTTAGTTCTTCGAACCTGCCCGGGCCCGTCGTGTCGGTGGATATACTTGGGACATCGGCCCCGTCGCCTCGACGAGCATTGCTCTGGCTGTCTGAAATCCCTTGCGATGCCCGAGCCGTCGCGACCTGTTTCAACTCAAGATCCGATTCAGAGGCATGGATGTGGATGTAAGTCTGTTCTGTCTGTTGCGGGCCTCCGCCACCTATGCAAAAAAAATCGATGTCTGTACATAGTATGTATCATCATTGACACACATCACTGGTTTCGACTGTAGCGCACCCTGCTTGAAATTCGAATGTGATTTTTCTTCTTCCAAGTATATGTGCGGTACCCGCACGATCGGACTCATAGAATGGGAGACAGCGAGAGGGGTTTATGGACAGTTATCATCGCAGGACACCAATCTAATAGATACGCCATGTAGAAACTTCACCTACAAGAGCAGGAATATATCGCGGAGATTGTCGATTTGGAATTTAAACTCAGACACTGAGACAGTCTACGCGCTGCTGAATTTCGGACGAATTGAGAACTGTAGCCACGCCTGAAAGGAAATCATATTAGAGCCTGAAGGTCGTTCATTCTCCACGCACTTGCCGCTCTTTGCCTGACATTGACTCGACGGGGCTACCGACGCGGACGCGTTCATACTACAGCACGTGAGCGTGATTAAAACTCCGCCCTTGTGTTCTCATCAACGCCACTGAAAATGCATCGATGGAAGCAAATTCTTCATCTTTTGTGCCCTTGTGTCTCGCCGTGGCTTGCGTTTGGATGGCTACTTAGGGCCGGCGCGATGAGGCTGTTCCCACAGCTCCGACGACGCCAATTCTAGCTGCACTATTGTCTGCTCTCTGGGACTCGGACCAGCGGCTGCACCTGGACCTCAAGGCCCCAGCGCACGTCGGCGGGGCTTATAAGCTCCAGCACAGACTTTCGGGTGGTAACACAGCTACTATTTGACCTGCCTGGCCGACAACGATGCACTTCACCGACGCGGACGACAAACCTAGATCTCAATATCAATCGCAATGCCAGCCGCTCAATTCTTCTTCGCGCGCGGGAGCATCGAGGAATACGAGTCCTGCTCTAACCCCAGACGCGCAGGATCCGGATGCGTATGTCATGTTTCTTTTGTCCTCGTCTCTTTGACTGATGGACATCCCCAGCATCGACGCACCCGACCCGACTACTATCGATGCAGAGCCGGCGGGTGTCATGCGGTATGTCTCTGTCCCACTTCTCGCTATCTACCTCGCTGACATTCGTGGATAAAGCGCATCCACGCTCCCCTCTATCGACGAATTTTACCCCGGCTTCGAGCGGTGCGTCTCGTTCCTTACTTTTTCCTTCCGAGTCCCGCCCAATCTCTTTCCCTTTACCGTAAACTTACTTACTCACTCCCGTTCTCAGGAATGCCGACTCACACGCCGACGCCCCCGCCGCCGCCTCCCCCGCACTCCCCCCGATCGACGAGTTCTACCCAGACTTCGGGCGGTCCGTCTCTCCTTCCTCTCTCGCGTACCTCATTGACACTGACTCCATCCTAAGCAGCTCCGCGTCCCCGTCCCCGTCCCCGTCCGCGTCTTCGCCACTGCCCCCGATCGACCAATTGTACCCGGGCTTCAAACGCCTTGCCCCGCACCCCGACGCCGACGCGCTCCCGCCCATCCGCACGCTCTTCCACGAGTCCCACTTCGCCTCTGCCTCCAAATCCACATTGATCAACTCCAACCCCAGATCGACCTCGGACTCCCACCTCGCCTCCCCGCCGGCACCCCTCACGGACGACGCCTTCTGCGTGCGCGCTTATCCTGGGGGCTATGCACATCCCTACCCTCCCTCCCGCACGCATCCGTACGCCCATGCGAAGACGCGTAGAGAGGCAGTGGTGGTCGAACCCCCCGCGGACCCCTTCTACGTCAACTCTGCGTGGTGGCTACTACGGCCGTGCGCTGTGCCCGTTGTCGATACGTGCCATGCCGGCGCACCGCAGGCCAGAGGAAGGAGACGGATCGCGCCGCTGCCTCGGCGATCTGCACAGCGCGGGGTGTACGATCCCACGAGCGCGTATAAGGGCAAGCAGAGGGAGGAGGAGACGAGGGAGGTGTGGCGCTTCGGCACGCACCAGAGTAGAGGGGAGGGTGAGGAGGCGTATGCGTTCGGGTTCAGGGCGGCGTATTCGTATCCGTATCCGCGATAGCATCACTTACGACTGGCGCGGGCAGTGGCGGGGCAGCGCGGCGCGCGGGTGCAGGGGGTGGATGAGAGCGATGGAAGGGAGGGGGGCGAACGCGGGTGTCGGGGATTGGCGTGGAGGGGCTGGGCGGGGTGTGATGCGCGGCGTCCTCGCGTCCTCCCCACCTCCGACTCTGAGACACAGGATACCGCACCCGTACACGGCGTGCGCCTCTTCGCTTCGGATCTGCCGGCGCGCGGGGGGTGCGGCGCGCGTATCGAGATGAGAGAGGGGATGTCAAGCGAGAGAGGGTACGCAGGGGACGCAGGCCGCAGAACGACCGCCCAGGACGCAGGACGATTACGCAAGGCGCTGATGACGCCTAGTTTGCGCGACGACCCCGTCGCGCACTTCGACTCGCCTGCACCCGTATCACAGACACCGACCGAGCACCGTGCATCGACATCGACATCGACATCCACACTTAAACCCCCACCTTCACCTCCCCTCCCAGGCGTCCGATATACCACCCACACCCCGCACCTGCGCCCGCCCCGGCGATCCGCGCATGTCGGCAGTCGTACCCCCGCATCCTCGCCCGTAGCCGGATTCGTAGGAAGCGCAGCGCATGCGCACGCGCCCCCGCTCCGCCCCGCCCGCGGACGACGTCGGTACCCAGACTAATGATGATACCCGATACCCGCGTCCCGGGTCCGGCATCCTGCATCCTACGCCCTCGCCCCCGCCATGCGGCATCCTGCGTCCCGTGGTTTGCTGGCGGGGGGAGAGGCGCCTCCGCGCCCGGTAGTAGCAAGGCACGAGGCGAGGAGTATGGGGTGGGGGGGCGCGCGCCTCACCTCCCTGAGACACGGGATGCAGGTCTCGGACGCGGAGGAGACGCAGGACACAGACACAGTGCGCGGTGCGCGGTGCGCGTCGTGAGTCGGGGTCGGGTCGGCGTTGCGTGATCACGGGGATGGGGGTGGCGGCTGCGGCGAGACCGGCGCGGGGCGCGGATGCATGACGCGGCAGCGAAACCCCCCCATCGATCCCCCGTAGCCGCTACCGCGTCCACGTCCACAGACCCCGCACATCGGAAACCTTGGCGTTCGAAAGAATACGATAGATACATGCCATCGGAGACGAGACCGTGCGATACCCAGACTGAGAACGATACCCCGACCCCGAATGATACCCGAGAGAGAGCGAGGGAGAGAGCGAGGGAGAGGTGGGGGGTGTTATAGGGAGGGAGTGTGCGATGGGGAGGCGGGAGTAAGGGCGCAGGCGAGAGGGAGCATGCGAGCCTGCACACCCGCCAGTGACGTGAGGACGCGGGAGGGAGGAGAGCGGAGGCGAGGAAGAAGAAGAGATAGTGGCCACGCCAGCGAGAACGAGGACAACCCCGAGAACGAGACTGCGGGGGCGGGGGCGAGATCGCCCGCACATCTACGCACTTCCCTACATACCTACCGGCAATCCGGAGCGAGAACGAGAAGGGAGCGGAAGGAGGGCGGGGTATTCGATTTCCGAAGTACGCCGACGCCGACGCAGCCAAGCGGAGGTGCGCCGGCCACGGGACGCGGGCCGCACCGATGCGGGGATCGCGATGCGAGCGCAGCGAAGAGATGCGGGGGAGGGGAGATGGATCGATGGGACGCGGGGAAGTGCCGAATTTTACCGCGGGAGATGAATGTGTGGGTCCATCGCGGTGAGGTGGACGGGGGAACGACGTGCTGATATCGCTGAGTTCGGCGCGGGACGTTGGCACATCCTAGGATTGGGACGCGAGCCTGCGCTCCTCACTCCGAGTCTAAAGTGCTCTGGGCGCCGAGTGCGGGTGCGATTTCGGATTGTAATCCTGATTCTGCCGCCGAATCGAGAGACGGGCGACATAGGTGTACCGTACGTGCATGCGCATTCTAGCTGTACTGGATGGAGCCTGATTGCAAGTAGATATTTTGTGGTCCCAGCTCCATCTATCAATCTGCATACGACACATTTCTTGCAACAATGCAAGCACATTCTGAGCTTGATGCCGAGTGCCGGCCAGAAGCCGAATATGACAAGGGCGAACTTGCTTCAATTAGTACGTCTGCATTGACCTGAATAGGGATCCCGTAACCGTGCAGTTTACGGTTACCGTTACGGGTGCCTGCCGTACCGTCCTGCTGTACACGGTTACGGTATATGGTACGGGTATTTTTTACAACGGGGCGCAGCGAGCTCTGGGATGAAATTGGGGACCTGCCAACAAATGTTGATTTCACGGTTATTTGATCTTACTGACCTTTGCTCGACACAATAATGGACACCCGTATACGGCTCATACGGCAATTTCGAGCCGTACTGTACCCGTCCCGTATAGCCTCAAAGTGCCAAAGTTTACGGCCGTTTTGATACGGGCCGTAACCGTATACTACGGTGCCAATCCCTAATAAATTGTGGTAGCGGGCCGCGCCGCTTGTCGGCCCAGCCCGCTTTATACTGTAATCCCTTACCATGTGGACCGTTCGATGAATAACCATTTGAGACAACTGTTCCGTTCATCTCGCTGTGCTATGTATGCATCCGCGCAGAAAAATCAATGAGGGTATAACTCCGCATCGCATCGGACATCATTGGATGTTGAAGAAGATACCGAGTCGTGCTCGGCAGTGCTCGCCGCATTTTCAACGCGACCGATGTCAAGCCGTTTAGGAAAGCCAACCACCACCCTCCACATTTTTGGGAACACATCTTTACAACGTCACGATCGATGCCAGGCGGTTGAACCCTTATAAAGGCCAAGCGCAAGAGGTGTCTCGACATTCTCCTTCTTTTTCTTTCCTTCCTGCTTCCTTTCTTTCTTTCTACGCGCCCTGACCTGGTGTCCTTCCTCACTTGAAGTGATCTTCCCTCTTAGTTCAAATTCCACTTCACCTCCGATGCATTCAATCCTTTTCGGCATCATTGCTCTCCTTTATGCTCTTAATGGGTTCGCTGGTATGTTCTCAACGATTTCCGTATTTCCCCGCATGATGTCTCCTCCAGCACCCCTCCGCCCGCGGGCTGCGCTTGCGTGTTCCGAACAGAATACCACGCAAGTCGGCTCCGACATCGAGCTGACACAGATCAACCTTGCGGCGATCAACGCGCTGTATGTACTCTTCATCGATTTTGGGTTTCACCACTGACCATTATGTGTCTTCCAGCTCAGGAGCCACCAATGGCGTTCCTCTATTGACCGCACAGTTGTCGCTTATCAATGCGTCGGATGCTGCGGCTCAGCTAGTGCTTGGGATAGCTTCCCCAGACACCGTCAACAACCTCAGCGCAGCGCTCGCGGACGCTCAGACCAACGTAGCCAACATAACTTTGTCAGTGACACTGCGGCTCGTGTCCCCGGCACCTCAACTAATATTTGATGGTGTCCTTGTAGAAACAATATCGCTAGCGCTGCCGCAAACAATACCGCGGCACTTTCCAACGCGAAGAAGTTTTTGACGCAGGCTATCGACCAATCTAAGAGTTTGGGGTGCACCTCGGGGCAGTAGAGTGGTAATCCACTGTGGTGTTCATGCACATTATGTACTCCAGACAGTAATTTGGAATTTATGAGGGTTATGGGCACTCGTTTCTCAAGGTCAACCTACCATGAAGTGAACTCGGAGACTCCATGGAGATATATACCACCCTGGAACTATCTTGGCTTTCACGACTCATAAACCTTCATTGTTAGTAAGTCAGGTGATCAGAGACTTGAAAAAGTTTATTACAGGATTTTTGAGGCTCTAAACGGCTGCTTGAGACTCAAGCGAAACTGTATCCTAGTTTCAATCCACCGTGACATTCAAATCGTATGTATTTATCATAAGCAAGCATTTATAGGCATCCTGTATCAGTTCTATGCTAAAGCGGCGCGTATTAAAAACTATATAGACGCGCTATTGGATCCACCGGCCCTTAACCATGCCTAACAAATGTTTACTGTACTATTTCGACCAAGGGGGTCCAAAGATAAGAGAAAGTGATATCACCTACAAATTTTTTTTTTGAGAGGGTCGGCGACACCCTCCCCCCTCACAGCCACCTGATGCCATCAAATTCCCTTTTCGGGAGACGGCATTGGCGCACATTTCCGCGCTGGGAGGTGCTACACAAGAGTGGTAGAGTGGTTAATCACCAGAATATTCACGGAGTCTCATAAACAGCTGGTTCATCATATCATATGTGAAGGAACAATGCTCTAAACATTTTTGACTTAGAATAAGTTGAAGTCTGCCGTAATACTAATACATAGCTAACGATCCAACCAAACTTTACATGCTGTTGCAAGTTTCATTAGGGGTGGGCCAAAAATGCATACAGAGATAAAATTGAATATGTGGACATTGGTACAGCATGGAGGATGGTCCTAGAATATGAGTTGCGGCAAGCAAATTGAAATCATTTGAGGTACTGTAGAATCATTGATCATCACAGATCGGCACTCTTCGGAGACAGCAATTGCATGGCAGAGGCTCAAGGGCCGCTTCGGCATCCATTCGGCAGAGCGGGGCAATTGCTAAATATGCCATAACAATGATGGCCATATGCCGGCGACTGGCAGAACACACAACCTATGCAGTGTTCACTCATATTTTGCTAGACAATTGCTCTGGTAAGTCCTGAGATCTGAGAGGTATCCCAGATGAGTCTCAGAGGACCAGGATGTACATGAGTTGATATCTGGACCGAAAAAATTTTACGTACAAATTTTTTTTTTGGTGGTCGGCCAGACACCCTCCCCCCCTACCCCATATGGTAATCTCTTATCTTCGGACCCCCTTGATTTCGACCAAATGTTCATTATTTTTAAATTTTTGTCGACCGAGGTGACCGATAAATTTTCCTTTGAATTATAGCGAATTTTTGGCACATCAAAAAAAAATCGGGTGTCACCGTCACCTGAACATGTGGTCGAAATACTACTAGTATTTGAAATAGTACAGTACGGCCTTACGTCACGTGATATTCCGATCAAATACTTACCGATGCGCGTTGAGTTCCCAGATTGGTCTCGGAGGCAATGATTTGGCCAGAAAATGCAAATACAACATGGTACTCCGCATTTTATGTGTACCCTTTCGACTGTAGGTTCATCAATTGTTCGGCCGAGAAGGCTGAAAAATTTAGTTTGGATTCAAGGCAATTTCTGCACACATCAAAAAAAAAATCTATTGTCACCTGTCAGAACCTACGGTCGTGGTACAGTACACTGTCTCGAATTATGCGGATGTCCACTTGAATATCATCATCTGGTTCATCATCCAAATTCCGTAGGGCTTCCAAGACATATGTTTTTGCCGAGGCTGGGATGCCGTTCGGCCAGTCACTGAGGCGAGCTAGCGCAAAGGTCGCGCTGGTGCGTGCGACCACATTCTTGTGACTTTCAGAGAATCAGCGATGATGTGTGGTGCACCAACCAATACAACTGCTCACCGCAACAGAGATGTGAGCACTGGGAAGAGATACAAATCCAGGGTTGCCGGTCCAGTGGACGTGTGAGAGGCCAGATTTCCTAGCAGCCGACACGCCCATATCCGAACCCAGTCTGACTGCGAAACAAACAATTTTGTCACGTAGGGAAGGGCATTTGCCGCTAATACCGCTTGGGCGCCGTCCTCCCACTTGGCAATATGTACCAATGCAGCGGTCGCAGACACAATAACGTCGGTATTTCGATGCCTGATTTCTGATGAGACACCGTGCACCAGAGAAATCCATACTACATAGTCACTCACCGAACGAGGGACACGAGTTGAACGCAGATCTTCGACTCGGAAATGACGGATGCGATGGACCGCTGACCTGCCATGATTCCTATTAGTTTGCACGACCGTCTTTGGATGCTTGCATCCCTAGATTTGAGCAGTTCCATAAAATAATCTGCATTTGCATCCGCCACCGCCCGGGCTCCATAAGGCCACCGGGCAATCTGTTCCAATGCATATAGTGCCTGTTCGATGGTATAATCGTCGCTAATCTCTGATGAGACCAGCCCTCAAATAATTAATAGTCGCGACTCACTGGAGGCACGGCACGAGCCATACAGTGAGGCCGGAGGCGGATACGGTCAATGCACTGTACTCGTGGTTTGCCAGTGCTCCTACTAACAAGCACGACCACTGTCGTATCTCCAGGTTTGAGGATTGAAGCAGTGTCTTAACCTCTTCTAGCACATTTGCATTCACTACGGCTTGGGCACCATTGGGCCAGCGGGAAATCTCGGATAAGGCTAGTCTTGCCTGCTCGGTAACGTCTGTATCCTCATGCCTGATCATACATGAGATATTTTCCACAACAGATAATCATAATTCACCGCAGAAGAGGCACGAGTTGGACGCATAGCAATTCCCATATGGCCAACGCATTAAACGAGTCGTGGCGTGCGAGGCTCCTCACAAGGTCACAAAACATTTGATCGGCCACTGAACTGAGCAGTTTTGTCATTGCATCCGCCACCGCTCTGGCCCCACCAGGCCACCAGGTTACGCGCTCCAATGCATAAACTGCCTGTTCGAGGACACGATCATCACTAATCTCCGAGTCTGATGAGACCAGCCCACAAAGAATACATAATTGCGACTCACCAGAGGCATGCCACGAGCCCTACAGTGAGGTCCGAGGCCAATACGGCTGACGCAGTGCACTCGTGGTTTGCCAGTGTTCCCACTAACAGGCACGACCATTGTCGGACCTCCGGATTTGAGGATTGAAGCAGTTTTCCGACCTCCTCTAGCACATTCGCATTTACGACCGCCTGAGCGCCGGTGGGCGAGCCAGAAATCTCAGATAAGGCTTGTCTCGCTTCCTCAGTAACGACTATTTGTTCGCACCTGGTTCATAATGAGATATGCGTCAAACAGAAAGAATCACGATCTACCACAGCAGAGGCACGAGCCGTACACATAACAATTCCCATATGGTCAACGCAACCGAGGAGCCGTGGCGTGCGAGGTTTCTGACAAGGTCGCAATACATTTTGTCGCCAATTGAACTGGGCGATCCGAACAGTTTTGTCAGGCATTGCGGCGTATCTTCATCAACTTCTTGAACGGCTCCGTGCACGGCAGCCGCGAGGCACTTCACCAGGTCCAGCGCTTCCATTCGAATGCTAATACTCGGCGATGCTAGGATTTTCTCGAGCTGACACCATGTAAATGTGTCGGTCGCGATTTGTTGTGCGTCGGCTTCGTCGGATTCTGCTCTCTCGCGCAACTCGAGGAGAATGGCGACCTTGGTTGAAGCAAATACATAGTCCAGTCTATGTACAAATCAGTAGAAGTGAAACCAACGTGGGATTCACCATACGAAAGATAACTTGAAAGAGTTTCTACAGTCTCGGTCGAAAGCGGTGAACCACGACTGTTCTGTATCAATTGCTTTGCCTGACGGTGATACATACGCCTCAAGAGCGGTTTCGTTGCGGCATGAAGGTTGATGGTCGGACCCCAGATGCCTGGGTTGCTGTCGGACCACCAGCTATGAATGCTGGCGATGGTTTGCTGGCGAGTCAAGGGCCGCGTGGAGGATGGAAGAGAGAGGTGGGGGACTATAGCATTGTCGCGGGGTGTATAGGATGCTGAAATGCTGACACTAATGCGATCGTCACTGATTTCTGATGAGACCCGAATTACAGAATAAATAACCGCCACTCACCGGAGGCATTCCACCAGCCGGGCGGTGATGCCCGAGTCCAATATGGCTGATGCAGTGCACTCGTGGTTTTCCAGCGCACCCACTAAGAAGCTCGACCATTCTCGGAGATCCGGATTTGAGGATTGAAGCAGTTTTTCGACCTCGTCTAGCACGTTTGCCTCGACTACTGCCTGGGCGCCATGGGACCAGCGGGAAATCTCAGATAAGGCCAGCATCGCGTGCCCGATAACGTCTATATCCTCGTGCCTAATTCTATAGTTAAGATTTGGATTCAACAACAAATATTCGCAATTTACCGCAGAAGATGTACTAGCCGTACGCATAGTAAATGCCATATGGCCAACACACTAGACGAGTCATGACGCGCGAGTTTTCTCACAAGGTCGCAAAATATCTCCTCGGTGAGTGAACTGGGCGATCCGAGTAGTTGTGTCATCCAGTGCAGCACATCTTCATCAACTTCTTGAACTGTGCCGTGCACGCCCACCGCGAGACGCTTCACCAGGTCCAACGCTTCCGTTCGAATGCTGCTGCTTGGCGATTCTAGAATTTTCACGAGCTGATGCCATGTCAATGGGGTGTTCATGATCACCAGTGCGTCGGCTTCGTCGGATGCTGCTCTATGCCGCAACTCAACGAGAATCGCGACCTTGGTCGAAGAAAATACATAGTTCAGTCTACGGAGAAGTCAGCACTGTACAAGTCCGAGGGTTCCGGGCGGCCAACGTACGGAAGATAGCTTGAGAGAATTTCTACGGTCTCAGTCGAAAGTGAGGCACTGCGACTCCTCTGGATTAATTGCTTGGCCTGACGGTGATACATGCGCCTCAAGAGCGGCTTTGTTGCGGCATGAAGGTTGATCGTCGGGCCCCGGAGCCCTGGGTTGCTGTCGGACCACCAACTATGAATGCTGGCGATGGTTTACTGGCGAATAAAGGGCGGCATGGAGGGTGGAAGAGAAAGGGTGGGGGACTACAGCTTTGTCGCGGTCATGTATTCTGCATGCTATGCATCTCGAGCATCACGTCAAACATTTGCGAGGCGATGGTACTTGCTGTCGATGAGGTTCCAGCGTCAGAACGGTATATCTTCAGGCTAAATCTGTCGGTATAGGCCGGGCACCGGATACGTGGAAGCTTCAGCAGCCCGAATAGGAATAGAACAAGAGAGAACGAGTTTGCGAGTTTCAGCATGATCCGGAGCCAAGATTCTTCCCCACGCTAAAAATTCATAAACGGTGCAAGAGGTAGGTAGGTCGCCGAAGAGAATCCCAGTAGGCAACATTAAGCAGCGAGCACCGATATACATCCTGCCCCCAGAGCTCTTCGTTGTATGGAATGTTGTTGCGGTTCACGCCGATCTTTTCAATTGCACGGCCCAGGATCCAAGTTTATGGAACGTCTCCGAGCGGCTATCTCGAATCTATATCAGTGAATGTTAAGACGGAAAAAGGGTCTTGGGCCCACACGGTGCGTAGCGCCGAGACAGAAGTACGAGTGTGCCCTTGTCCAGACTCCGCGCACTCGAGTCACGTCGCCGGTGACGTCGGAGTATCGAACGATCGGAATCGCGGCCGCGCCGCAGGCGGCAACTCACGGACAGAGCATCTCGCTTGGCACTCCTCGAACCGCCGAATTTGGTCTGTGACGAATAGCGGAGGCTAGTGTTCAGGGCGGAAAGTCAAGATGAACGCAGAAAACAAGAGGCAGTGCCGGCATGCAGCGGTCCGGAGTTTGAATAACGATCACGTGATGGGTTCCAACTCAAATTCTGATTTAATTCAAAATCGCGACCCGTTTGTCACTGGACGCGTGGTCAGGGCCGGATTCTTTTGAGATGGCGGCAAAGATTGGCCTGATATACCATATCACGGAGGGAAGCACGGCTTTTCAAAAATTTAAATTGGCTTTTAGAATCCTCGTATCTTCCACTTCCAGATCTTACGAATCGTATGGGTCTTGAGCGCGCAAGAGAACGCCGTACAAATCCGCGCGTCGAAACGGAGCTGAGACGTCAGCAGAAAACGGAAACCGTAAGCCCGCCCGGAGATACGCGCAAGGCATGTGGCATTGCGACGGTCGACGCGAGTTTTCTGTGTGGACATGCGAGTGGAACTCAACAGTGTAGTTTTTTGTTGGAGACGATCCACACGACAAGTTTTTGAGCGCAAAAATTAAAATTAAAAATTAAAAAGTAAGCATGTATTTCGTACTATGAACAATTATGTAGTCCTTGCTACCTCCATGCCTCCCCGTCCATCTTTATGTATTCAGTGATATCACCCTGATCGGTGCCCTCCTCGCGGACGAGGAATCCGGTTGCAGCAACAGTGGCCAACCGCACCTCGACCTCTTTCTCGTATTGCGCCTCCGGCTCATGCGACTGCGTGATCCAGTGGAGGTGTTCTAGTCGCGGGAACGGGGTGCTCTCGATCTCCGTGGTTTCTGACAGCGATTCCGCCATGTCCGCAAGCGCAGCACCGTCCAGCCGGAAATCCAAGCCTAGGACCAGTTTCTTGAGCTCCGGGAGGGCGGGAGCGGGGCGATGCGTGAATATTCCGAACAGCGCGGGATCGGCGCAAACCGCGCAGTTTACGAGAGTGATTGTTTCGAGCGTGGGCTGGGATTCTATAAACAGGAGTGCTTGCGCCGCGGTGACGTCGTCGTCGCGCTCGAGGTAGAAATCCCGCAGTTGGAAGCCGGAGCGGGTGTAGAACCGGCGGAACTCGTGCGCGGACAGGTCGGCCACATCGAGCGACAATGTTTGTAGATTGGGGAATGAAAAGGCTTCAAAAAGAACCTCACATGGACCGCTCCGGACCTCGAGATGAAGCTCGCGCAAATTTGGGAGAATAGATATCGGCCGTGGTCCTACACTGTGCCCGGGATGCACACCGAGAGATCGAGAGTGACGCTGTTTTCGGATGGCTCGCTTATCGATGGGATGGTTGGCGCGGCGGGGATTTTGTGTGTGGATGGAGTGGTGAAGAGGGTGAAGGGGGTGCGGCTGGGGTCGGCGAGGCGGTACGGGGTCTATGAAGCTGAAGGAGTGGGGGAGGTACTGGCACTGGAGTGCTTCAGAGAAGAGACTGATGAGCAGGTGACTGGGATCTTACCTCTGGGCTTGGACAACACGTCCGCGATCAAGGCCACTAGCAGTGCCAAGCCAGGTGTCGGACGACATATCTGGGACATTTTCCACAGACAGCTTGGGAAGGCGCGACGCGAGCATCGCGAATTTCGTTTGCGTATTGACTGGACTCCGGGCCATGTCGACATTCCTGGGAACGAGGCAGCCGATGAGGCAGCAAAGCGTGCCGCGCAGTCGGGCACTTTCGGAAGGCCTCCCAAGGTCTTGAAGAACCTGCCCTTCAGCAAGTCGGCGCTGGCTCTCACCCACACGAGACTGCTGCAGAAGATCGCGAAGAAGCAATTCAAGAGGTCGGCCCGGTACGCCCGCATCAAAGATGTGGACGAATCGGCTCCCTCGGCGAAATTTCGCAAACTCTCCTCTTCTCTTCCTCGCAAGCATGCCTCCCTCCTCTTCCAGCTTCGCTCTCGCCACGTTCCCCTCGCCCGCCATTTATTTCGCCTGAAGAAATCCCCGACCCCCACCTGCCCGTGCTGCGACATGGTTGACGAAACCGTCGACCATTTCCTTCATTTCTGCCCAGCACACGAACAAGCCAGACGTGCACTACACGCCACCAACCGCCTCGCCCGCTACTCCAAGCACCTGCTTTCCGATCCCAAGATACTGCCCGATCTCTTCGCGTACATCCAGCGCACAGGCCGATTCCATTCTGTCTTCGGAGACTTCAAGCCGCTAGACCGCCCCGAGTAGATTTCTTTTTAGACTCTTTTTCTCTCTCTCTCCTACGTATATCTTACTATTTAACATCACGACATCTAGTTCCCTCTAGAGGCTTTGGCCACATACCCCTATACCTCGCGGATTTCCCGCTTTGCAGCCGTCCTGTCACGGTTTTGCTAAGTTTTCGAGTATGAACGATTTTTACTGCCACCATTTTATGGACCCGATACGATACCCTACGATACACTAGCCAGATTTATATCTACCATATGTCTTAGACACACAGGATATAAAACAAAGATTCAAAAAAAAAAAAAAAAAAAAAAAAAAACACCGAGAGATATGCGAGCACTCTCCAATCCACGACAGTGCAGAAGAATGTTCCGCGTTTCAGCGAGAGTAATCCCCATGCAGATACGTAGATGTGTTAGCTGCGACCATGGAAACACAGAAAGGGACAGAGGGGGCGTTGGTGAGCCCTGATACCACAAGTCGAGGGAGTGCAGAAGTGGCGAGTGCCGGAAAGCGCGCAGAACGCTATCGATACCCGAAACATGGGGAAAGATATCACCTCCGTGTACTACGAGCGAAAGGAACTCGAGGTTGGGAAATGCGATGTCCCGAGCGAAGATGCGTGGTAAGAAATGGGCAACCCGCTCTGGACTGAAGTTCAATGAGAGATCTTTAAACCTGTGGCGCGATTCCCAGAGGATTTCGAAAAATTGGGTGTTCCCATCCCCGACGACCGCGGGAACATTCGATCCCTCGACAATTGATAGAGACAAGGGAAGATTTTGGGACCTAGCCAAGAGATTGCGAAGAATGGAGGCCGTGGTTCTATCGACAGCGGTCTTTTCGGAGAACACCATTTTCGTCCAGAGTTGGGGAAGGCTATGCCAATAAGAGCAAACCTGCCCCAGCAGCTGCGGTGCCCTACGCTGGTCGGCAATCGACATTCTTCGGGTATCGGCACGCAGGACCATGACGAATATTTCTCCAAGTATCTCGGGAGGGAGACGGCGAAAGGCGGATACGGCACCTCTGAAAAGCTTCAAAGAAGCGGAGTGGTGTGAGGATTGAAGCCTCAGTTCTGCGAGCAACAAAGTTAGTGTCGCAGAAGTTTGTCCGAGTTGGAAAAGCTCAGCCTCTCCCGCCTCAATCAGGCGCTTGATCTGCACTGCTTGCATGTCGGTAGGAACACCATTTTGTTGAATGAGCCGTACCAACGAGGGATCCATGGATCTACAGTGATTTGTCGGTAATGAGGCGCCGGAGCTATTGCAGGCGGACGCACCTGAAAACCATATGATTTGACTTGAATCGAAAAGTGCAGATGAGAATGAGTTTAGACGTTCACGGACCTTGATACCCCTTATTATGGGCGCGGAAATCCCCGGCTTAGGCCTGGCCTAAGGCGGTCTGGGCTTGATATTTCACCCGCGTCGGTCCTATCCTTGGACACTTCGTTACAGACTTCTCTCTGGATTCGAGTCACCACTCACCTGAAGCTACAGTCTGATGTTTGTATCAAGAAGCAACTCACCAAATTCCACAGGCACTATTCAAGTGCAGCCTATTCTCCGATGCCAGTGGTCTGGACCCGGTTTTCTTCATTCTCGACCGTCGTGGTAATCTCCGATATTGGATCCTTTTGGCCGGTCTGGAACCTTCCATTGCCGGGAACACACGGAGATCCCACGAAACCGTGCCTCAGCGCAGTCTACTGGCGGGAGTGCTGGAGGCATCTAGAATGGAAATGGGTGAGTGAGATAAGTGTTTACAAGAAACATGCGAAAGGATCCGCGCGTCGAATTACTTCCACGTCTCTCAAGTCAGTCCAATTCACTCGAGACAAGGAATTTCCCGGCGACATGAAATGCATTAGGGTCTGTGAGCGGAAAGACAGCAGTACACTTCACGTCCAATGTCCGCCGCAGCGCCGCTCGAGCCAACCGACTCCCACTCGAATTGATGTGACAATTCGACAAGCGGGTTCAAGCATACAATGGAACCAATTGCAAAAGAGCCGATGCCCAAACGCATGAAAGTTCTTCCAAATGTGCGATATGCGAACGCCGAAGTTAAGGCTTTACGATGTGACAAGGACAGGACGGGACGGCCCACGTACATTTAGCGAATCAAATCGTCAGAATGAGGGCGTGGGCACGTTTATTCTTTTGGTGTGTTCATGACTTTATCAAGAGAACGACACAGAAGTTGTTTGGAGAATGTATCTTGCGTCGACCCATTCGTAGCTGACCATGCGGCCCTGTTGTACGAGGACGATTCTGTAGTGGGACGCAGTGCGTGGAGTGAAAAATGATTCTGACATGGGTGCGGCGACAATTCGCGTGAAAGTCGAGATAAAAGCGGGAGACAAGAGGCAGGGCCGGAATGCCGACAGGTCGCGGAGTTTCAAAATACGATCACGTGTGCAAATGAGCTTTTGAAGCGCGACTTGTTACTCCTTCCCGAAGGCGTGGTGGCATCCAGGAGTACCCGAATTGGTTGTCCCGCCAAAAATCTCATCTCAAAATCAGGGACAAAAATTCCGCGGTCAATAGGGAGGCCGTGCATGCCTTAGAAGAGATCTCTGAGTGGCCTGACGGCGCGCGGGCGGTGGTTGATGCAAAGGCGCTCGACCTCATCTTGAAATTGCTTGAATCGCTGGAGAACGGAGTCAAGAGAATGAAATGCGGGTGTTGGCTCGACGGCAACCTCGTGTCCACGAGTCCACCAACGGTGACCTGCCCTGATAGAGCTTAGACTTGGGATGCGACTCATCTCCCTCCTTCACCAACTTTCCATGCCAACTTCTCCCCAAGGAAGTTTACTGGGTGACGTATGCATTATCTCAGATCGCTCAGTGGCCGGACGCCACGCTGGATTCCTGGAGCATGGAAGATATTTTGGAAATGCTCTCATCATGATTCCGACGTGGTCGTGCGTGCTGATTACGAAGTTGGATACCGACGAAACCTCTATTCCGGCCATGTTGAATTGAATCTCGCCAAGCAACTCATGTCCCTGCTGCTGTGAGTATTCGCATTCGAGAGACTTACTGCAATCGAACCTTGAGGACGTGCCATGCAGCCGCCCACCCAGTGTGGTCCATGCTATCGCAAGAGTCAGTCAATGGGAGGTAGGAGACGCAGCCTTATCAGCAACAGGAGTCTTGCAGGCACTTCAGAGCCCCACTCAATCCCCAGAGAACAGAGTTCAAATTGAAATACACACAATTCAAGAAAATATTGCTCATTATACGGAAGAACTGGAGGATAAATCAAGTCAACATGGACAGACTTCCTCTGTAGAAGTTCAACACTCCAAGTATTCAACAAATATGTTGTTGACTTTATGGCAATCAATTATTGTATCGATCATACATAAAATGCAACCACATAAATTCATAGGTCAGTAACTACAAAGAGTAAATAAGGTGGAGACAATTGTGTATAAACAGTAGGCACAAATGGACAACGCAGAGCAAGTTGAACTCTATCTTCTCCAACCTATCCTCCATTCATTTGCGCTGTCCATCTCCAAACAGTTTCCCGGATTGGCAAGCCTTGCATCAATCTGAGTAGTACTTTTGATCTGCGAGGAGACTTCAAACAGCGGCCGAGCTTCTATCCAAAGTTGTGTTGCCTTGGCCAAATCCCTTTGCTTCCCTGCTAAATCTCCCAGACGCAGCATGCAGTTGGCCATGCTGCGATGCACATCCATTTCAGTGAAACCATCCAACGCTACAGCAAAGAGGTTTTTTGCTGTTGCCTCGTCTTCATTGATAAGGAAGACATCCCCGAGACAGCAAAGTGCCTTATGCAGTGCCAATTTATCCCGTGATTTATTGGCCAGTACCAAATAGCTAATGGCACACATAGATGCCCAATGAAAGTCAGTGGTACGCCACCGGGCGACATCTGCCATTCTCTCAAGGCAGTAAAATGTAATCTCAGCATGTGTGGTCCAGGAATATCGGAGACATTTGTTGAGGGTTATCTTAGCTGTCATAGTTTCCCCTTCCCTCAGCTGCAGTTCTCCAAGTATCATGTCACAATAATTTAGCCCAGTTGGGTATTTGACGCTGCTAAATATGGTCCTCATTTTGTCAAGATTGTGTTGCACATCATATTTGCTGTGACCGGTCTCAACATCAGTGAACCCCAGGTTCAGCAGAGCCATAGCATGGTTCCAGCTATCCAGCTCTGCAGATGTGTTTTGGACAATTTGAACATAGATTATTCCGGCTTTGCTGTATTCTGATTTCAGCAGATGTACTTCTGCCTCTGCAGCCATTATGAGACTGTTGAGGGAGCTCTCAGACATGCCACAAAGCCCAAGGAGTTCTCTGCCTCTGTGGAGCAGATAGCTACTGTGTTTGTAGTCACTCAAGGACATGCAACAAATACCCTCGATCCAGGATATCCTTGCTGCCTCGTAGAAATGTGTAAATAATTTGAGGAGGCTCTGGGCTTCCTGGGCAAATGCCTGTGCTGCAGTATATTCACCACTCCTTGACTTGATTAATGCCATCTGGCCCAGAATGGATGTCTGTTGCTTCACGTCTTCAGCCAATTGTGCCTGTGTGAGTCCCCTCTGGAGGAGTTCCATGCCTTTAGGCACATTATTTCCATGAACTGCATAATAGAATCCTGCCGAGAGATAGAATTGAGCTGTTAAATGTGTTAGAGCAAACCATTACATTGAGATATTAAACCAACCTTCTAGACTGGCATCATTAAGATGTTCAAAGTGGGAGACACCCTGGGCAAGAAGCAGTTCCGGATTTTGAATGCCTTGATAGTAACAAGAATCAAAGACCTCAGTGAGGAATTATGCTTCAAGTTTGTGATTGCAAGGTTCTGGAAAAACATCTGGAATCTTATCCATCAATACAAGCCGCCCTTGCCCATTCAGTCTGCTGAAGCGGGCAAGAGCAATAACACATTCTATAGTATCTGCAAGATCTGGGTTTTTCAGATCTAGCCCTTGCATCAAAACCTGGTGTAAATTGGAAAAATTCAGAGTGATTTGGTTGATTCTGTTAGCTGCCTGGTAAGTTCCTCGGTATTTCTGGTATAGATCCAAAAGTGTGTGAAAATGTTTCGAAGAGACTGAACCAGAGATGGTGGAACAGGGTGGAAGTACTGCATATGTTCCCGTATAGGTACCAAAGACTTGAGCCGTTTCTTATTGTCAACAAAAGCAAGTGAAGTACCCAGCAATATTGTTTTGCAAGCTAGGATGTCCTGTATAGGAAGGTTGGTTTGGAGGAGCTCAACATCTGAAAGCCCATCTGGTAAGACTGAGAGAAGGCTCAGTAAATCCCTAGCCCCAGCTGCAGCTGTCAACCGAGGGCTTGAAAGGGAAAATCCAATGGATATGTCTAGATTTGATCTCTGGTCATGACCAGCAGAGATCAGAGTTGTTTTCTCTAGATCCCAAGGGGCTAGAACCCTGGAGCAACCTTCATAAATAACCAAATGTGCAATGAGATCTACTGCCAGTGGCATGTTATCAGTCAATTGCAGGAGCTTGTCGATCTGTTGTGGCTCATGGTAATCATCTGCAATATCTGTGAATATTTCCCTGGCAGCTGCAGTTGATAAGGGTTCCAATGGTGGCAGGAATGGCCGAGTCCAGCGGACTTTGGCAGGTCTCTCTGCACCACGCATGGTAATCTATTTGAAATCAACCAATGCACTGATTGGACAACAATATGCCTACCATTAATGACAGATTATCTATATCAGTGAGAAGAGACAGAAGCTCTTCAACACCACTGCGTGATGCAACAGGCTCCCAGGTTGTTTCCAAGTTATCCAAGATCAACAGACAATTTGGTTTCCCAGAAAGATATTTTATAACCGGTTTGGTCAGGTCTTTACCTGGCTTGAGACCAATATGGTCCCCAATCAAGCCAGCGATATCAATACCAGTAGGTGCTAAATCACAATGAATGAAGAAGCAAGTATTGAATCTTGCAGAAACATCTGGATGATGCAGGGCAGCCCGAGCAAGACTTGTTTTTCCCATGCCACCTGGCCCTAGAATAGCAATTCTGGCAGGTTCTTGCAAAAGTAGCTGAATGATCTGGTTAAGTTCTGAATCCCGCCCGTGAAAGATCTTGGGCTTTGCTGGTAACATGGATAAAGAATCCGAGCTAGGGAGTTCATGGTTAGTATTACTGATGGATATGTTGATATCCGGGTGTATACCTTGGCTGCGAACCATGGACGGTCGGGTACATCTGATATAAATTAGACTAGAACAAGCAGAGTAGAATTGACAAACTGAAGAAGCCCCATCAGAACTGGCACGGTCTGAAAGATTTGAAATTAATTCAAGCAGTTCTCGCTGCATATTTTCGGCTCGAGTCTGAATCTCCTGAATATTCGTGAGGATCGTGACTCCGGATTCAACCTAATAGGTCTTTGAGATCAAGATCGTTTGAACTATAAATACAATAGCACTTGCTTTGAACGCTTCCACTGCCTGCTGTATTCCGGCACGGCAATCCTTGAGCAAGGTGTTCATTTCACCCTGTCGGAAAAACTTCTTGATTCGGTTTCCCTCCTGCTGTGCTTCGACAAATGTATGTATCTTGTGGAGCGTTCTAGTAGACATCGTTAGCACTGCGAATACGAGATCAAAGAACTGGTAACATACTCGGTGAAATGCGCAACATGATAGAGCGCTGCCGGTGGAAGGTTTCCCGTGGTTTCCGACTTGATGTGGAGGCTGACGACAGCATACAGGATTTGATAAATAGACTCGAGGAGTTGGACACAGTCTTCTTTGTTGTACTTCAAGTTCTAGAAAGCCTATGTTCAGTAGCATTCGGCACCCTCCGTCGATATCGCACCTGGACCGCAGTGATCAGAGATTGGGCCGTGTTCGAAATTGCTTGCAAGAACGGGGTGTCAAACGCGACACTGAGTCCGTTGAGCAGCGGAATTGCGGGCTGCAGACAGGAAACAAGATTCTTGATGCGGGCTTCGGTCACTGTAGGCATGGTGGGCAAAAGGTGAGGGGCGAAAGCGGGTGTTTTGCTTCTTATTTCGATCGTCCGTCGGCAACCTATGTAGATCCGACGGTGTTATATCAATGATCGACAGCAACCGAGAGATCATAGATGCAGGAACTTGCAGGAACCTATCATGATTCGGAAAAGGACACCGAATTGGACGCCCAGGTTTGTGCCTCGCCAGACTCACACGTCTTTACAGCCTTACAGAGGCTCAATCCGCTTGAGAACAAAGTCTCGACAGTTTGGACTCGCGAATTTTACGGAGCAATGGAACCCTTCCCTAGCCAAGATGCCTCGGACCAGAGTTTTAGATTTACTTAACGCCCGTCTGTCGTGGTAAGATGCGCCGTAGTTATTCCGATCAAACCCTACGCCGGCATTGTCCGGCAGAGGTGCTATAGCGGCAATAGCAGCGACACGATCGCAGCAGGGACGTAAGGCCCGTTCAAACGCCACATGAGACGCGACTGAGTATTAGGATTAATTGGTGCGTGGTGTTCGCGGGTTTCCGAATCTTGATAGTAGACATTGGAGAGGGGAAATTTTCTTGGCGCAGGGATGGATTGAAAAAGTCGGCGTCTGGTACGATGAACAACTTACATGTAATGGTCAAACCACTGGAGTCAAGGAGGAAACCATCATGAACGTTTCATTTTACGTCAAAAAATTCTCAACATGCCCGAAGATACCGACCGGGCGACACATGATCTACTCGAAAATTCAAATTGGACTTGTCGCGTACCAGGAAGAGTTACACTATGGATATATACCCACCAGTGGGTAGTTGTGGACTTGCTGTTGAACGCGACTCGGCTAGGCCAAAGTTGTGACGTGCTGGTGTTACATTGAAAGGAAGGGAACAAACCAGTCGGGGGATTTGTGATTCCAAGTGCACGACCGTGAAAATCGAAATGGGGGCGCAAACTTGGCGCCGGAGAGAGGACAAAGATCTAGATAGCCATGCCCGGTGATACAGGGAAACGCGATAGATGTTGTCGTGCAAGTTGAAGATTATCTTCTGGGATGAGGTGGAGTCCAAGGACTTGCTGGGATTCAACGTCCGGTAAAGTTCGGGGAACGATGATAAGATTGAGGGTGATTTTATGCGTCCAGATGATGCTGTTGGAGGTCTTGTCACGAGGGCGGAGAAGAGTTTGATGCCTTACTAGCCTCCGCGCCTACGACCGAGACCCAAAATTCGTAAGGTTTTCGCAGAGTTGAAAGACGAAATTTCTGGTCTGAAGGGCAGTCGCGGAAGGCGAATGGTCAGCCGCCTCTGGCACCACCGTACTATGGCGCGTCCCTGAGCATCGTTTCCCGGGGAACACAGGAAGTGGGAGACAAGACCTCGGCCATTGGGGATTTCGTGTGGACTCCCAAGATATCTGGCATGAGGGGGGCGGTTGAGATGATGAGCGGAGTGACATTTTTCAAGTTGGCTTCAGAGTAATGAGTGGTCCAGAAAATTGAGGTCACCGGGGAATTGCTGCAGAAGTTGGAAACACACTGGGGACCCCGTGAGTCGTGGAACTACGCGTAATTCAACCCTGACCTATCTGAGCCAATGTGAACGTACGTCGAGATCTTTCAGTTTCACTTATAATCATTGAAGTACGCGCACTGATTATAAAATATTCGTTCCTTACCAAGAAAGTCGTGATTCTGATGAGCCGGACACACCTCGAAGAATTCGCGTACAGGGTTTGTCGAGGGGACACTCTCCCCTCGAGAATGCCAACCGCGCTCGTGGAAACCACACTCTGGGAACCATGCAAGCTCGGCCATATTCTCTGTTGGGAACTGTATGATTCAAGTTGTCAATGCTCCGGGCCGTGCAAAGGTATTCGCGGGAACCGGATGCCAGGAGCCACATAACGAATTCAGGCAAAGGAGTCCATGCAATTAGTTAAACCCCAGGGCAGAAATTATCGTCGAGTTCCAATCCACGTGTTGAGGCCGGGCGGCACCGGGAGACGGGGCAGATTTTCCACTGCCGAATCTACCCAAAGTCTACCCCGGTATACGGTACTATATATGACTTTGCAGTGCAAAATGTTCTAGAAGTGCAAAATGTTGCTCGCTTGGGCTCAATTCTTGGCCGTTTGCCCCCAAATTAAACCGACACATGTGTACTATTAGAATATGAAAAAATATACATCTAATTCGGCTGGGAACTGGCCAAGAATTCGGACACAAAGTACGATTTTATTTTGATTGCTGAGATGTCAATCAACTGCCCCATCAAACGACCAGTCGATTCGGCATTTGCATAGCGTTCAATTCTTGGCCAATTTTGGTCATTTATTGAAGGCAGCCCAATAGCGAACCTATGTAGGTCTCATTTGGGCCACTTCCGAAGGAAAACGGCGAGGAAATGAACTCAAGCGAGCGGTATTTTGCACTTCTAGAACATTTTGCACTGCAAAGTGAAGTTTAGTATTATACTGCGCAAGTAGACTAAGACAGCGTATCGCCGCTCGCAACGCGTGGAGGATCGTCAATTCGTGATGCTAGCTAGATAGGAACGTGTTACATGTGCGGGTGGGTGTGGTATACAGAGGTACAGTGGATAAGTTATGTGAGATGCCAATGCGTGATATGCGAGCATGATGTGTCGGAAAGTGAACGGAATGGAGGAATGGAGGAAGGGAGAACGAAGTGCGGGCAGGGTAAGTACAAGTGCACGCTGCCGGTGCCGATGCGGTATACTAACTTTTGGAGGATACAGGTGCGCGTCGGGACGGGTGGTGGTTGCCAAGGACGCATGCAGATTTGAGCTGCGATCGAGCCAGGCCGTTAACGCTGAACGCGCGAAACGAAGCGAAGAGGCAGGCTGAGGCAACCCGTCGAGACTCGGGCGTGTGAGCGAATCCCCACGTCGATCAATCATGGAGGGGCACCGACCGCGACGACCGAGACGACGAGGCCCGACTCAGCGTCCCCACGCGCCGGCCCCCTCCCCCGGCGCCCAGCGCCCGCCATCATCCCACCCCGCGCCCGTGTCGCCACCCTCCCACCCCGCATCGCCGCCGGCCGCCTCCCCCTCCCACATCCGCCCCCACCGCACCGCCAGCACCGCCACGACGAGCACCCATCCCCCAACGCGCACGACGCGCACGAGGGCGCCGCGCACGCCGAGCACGCTGGAGAGCGGGTGCGGGGCGTGGCGGCGCGTCTGGAGGGCACGGGCGCGGACGAGCGCGGGGAGGGAGTAGTCTGTGCTGTCTTCTTCTTCTTCCGAGGAGGAGGGGGGCGAGGAGGGTGGGGATGGGGACGATGATGCAGATGCGGATGCGGAGGGAGGAGCGGTGGAGGGGGCGGGGGACGAGAAGGGGAAGGGGGGGAACGCGGACGCGGACGGCAGGGGCGGGGGCGGCGGGAGGGGGAGGGGGAGGCGCGCGGGTGTTAGGGGGTAGGCGGCGTACGAGGTGGGGCTAAGCTTTGAGGAGACGAGGGCGAGGTCGAGCGGGGGTGGGGACGGCGCGCGCGAGGGCGGGGGCGTGCGGGGGACGAGGTGCGCCTTGAGCGCGGCGGGGTGGCCGAGCGCCAGGAGGCCTGCAGCGACCGAGGGGGCGCGGCACGAGGGGCAGCGCCCGTCGGCGGACGGCCCGTCGAGCCACTGCGCGATGTGCTCCGCGCAGAAGAGGTGCACGCAGCACCGCGTCCGGACGGGGGACACTGCGCGTTCGAAGCTGCGCGGGGTCAGTCGGTGGGTGGGTGGGAAAGGGGCGGAGATGGAGATGGAGACGCACCAGATGCCACAGTCGCGCTCTGCCTCTCTCTCCGTGGCTTTCTGCGTCGATCCGCTGCGCGGGGGTCGGAATGCTCTATAGGGCACAGGGCGCTTGGGCACCGATGGCGTGGGCGTGGGGCACGCTGATTCGGCCACGCCCGAGCCGAGATCAAGGATGTACTCGACGTCCTCCGCGTCGTCGTAGCCCCTCGAGTCCTTTTCCTCGAGCTCTGGGATAACAGCTAGCGACAAAGACAAGGACCGTGAGCGCGAGGGGGAGAGGTACAGCATCGCTGTAGTTTGGGACAAGACGCACCGACAACACCATTTTGCAATTGGTTCATGCGCATCGTTGATCGATCCATGGCTGGCGATGGACCAGCTGGAACAAAAGGGTTGCAGGGAAAGACCAGGACAAGAGGACAATAAGCTCTCGAGATGAAGTGTCAGAGGTGGGAGGGAGGTCGAGGGGCAAATTTAGGAGAATCCGATGACTTGGCGCACGAGACAGGCACGAGACAGGGTATGTCACGGAGCATATCCGAGGATTGCTTAGACGTCTGCAATGGGCCCTAGGGAAACTGCGTAGCTCCCAGCCTAAACCCAGTCGAGGGCCTCTATTGATGGACATCTGAGTCTAATGTCAGAAAAAAGCGGTGCGAGGGAATGGGGGCACTCACCAGACTTCGAATTCGAAAGCGCATCCATGCTGCGATCAGCCTCCGTCAAGCAGACCACACGAAGGAGAAGTATCGCCCGACGAAGAAGTGGGGTCGTCTGCCTGTATCAAGTTAGATGGAGGCAAGATCTTCTCGAGCGCCGATAGGACGACATATATTTGGATGCGTCAAAATCGTTAACGAGGATGAAGGGATCGCCATGGATTGAGAGGGTCGGGACAGGGGGGAGGAGAGGAGAGGAAAGGTCTGTGGGCGCCTCCGGGTTAAGTATGCGATACAAAAATAGAAATAAAAGTCGAACCACTTCTGTTGCGTCGGCGGGAGACCGAGATCCCGACATCTGCCGTACACACTCGAGCTCACGCGAACGATATGTAGATGCATCGATTTTTCTTGAAGCAAGTACCCAAACGGAGACGAAAAATATTCGAATGAGATCCTGAGACTGGGGGAAACAGCGGGCCATCATGATAATCAAGCCATAATCATGATAATGCAAAGCCGCTGCAGGCAAACAACACCAATGTTGGTCACCACTTGGTCCGGACCACAACTTCAACGGTCATTCTTGGAGTCAGTCCACCGAGGAGCTCGAGCTTCAAGGCTCTTCTGTTCTCCGCATCCGTCCAAAATTCAGAGACTTGGTCGACACTCGACAGCACCCGTACGGCGCGGCAAGCTGCACTTGAATTGAATGCGCAAACATCCCGTTTCGGGGCCCAGTCTAATTCAATAGTTTCGCGTTATCTCCGCCTACCTATCCTGATTGCGACATTCCTTTTCGATCTACTCTCAACTATACATGTGCGTATTTGCACCAGAACGAAGAGTCCTCACCTGTTTCTCGGAAAGGAATAATTCAGATAGTACAGAAGTGAGTTCTCATTCTCATCCTCATATGAGCTTATGAGACAGATCGTTTGTTAACCCACAAATTACAAGACTTCGGTGCCTATCGCAGCGTCCACAGTGACTTTTGACGGCAATATTTACACAAATCACAACCTCCTCCGATCTGTACACCAGGACCTCCGCATTCCCCAACCGAATTCCAGTTTCTTGATAACTTACTTTTAATGCCAGCCAACGATCCATCGACGCCCCGGCTTCTGAGAAATCGAGGCGCGGGAGGTCGTTAGTTGGCCACACACCGAGGTTCGAAGGAGTGGCGCAAATGTCTAGTGGCGTACCTTCCTCTCGATACTTTTTTCCCCTGACCTGAGCATATGCTGCAGTTTCCCGCCTCGATTTGAATAACCTTCCAACCAAAAACAAGCGTGTGACCCCCCACCTCGGCGAAGGCGAAGGCCCCAACGACGCTCATGGTACATTAATGTTATCTATCACACATACCGCAAAAATCTTCACTCATCCTTTTCAGGCAAGCTTAAGCCTACCGATCCGAAACCGGTCGCAGTTAAGCCCCCCAAAATGGTCGCTGAGTCTCCTTCCGAGGACGAGGACGAGAGTTCGGTGACCGCCTCCTCCGATTCGAAGGATGATGACCACAGCAGCGGCGAGGAATACGAATCCGAATCCGAAGATGGCTCCGTACATGCCGCGGAATTTTTTCCCCGAGGTCCGTCTTTGTGTCGTGAGTACTTGCAACAGCAGAGTCCTCACCTTCCCAAGCAATGAAAGGTTGTTTCTGCTCGTTCCCAGGCCAGAAGCGAGGCTTCAGACGGTTCCGTGTCTCGCGAGTTGGAGGATGTACGTGCTGCACGTCTGGTCGGTTAATTTCTCTGCTCGTCGTTTCGTTATTAGCGGCAAGGCAGCCAAAGAGGACGTCCCGCCCGAAGCTCAAGAAGAATGATGTACCTCAAGCATTGTTCTACTCGGACTCTGATGAGGTTTGTGTATTGTCCCTCTCATAAACACCTCATACATATATCTCTCAGGAAGCAGTCGTTGTACATATAAATTGCGCCTGCCTCGAGAACGGCCTACGGCACACTACCTGCCGTAAGCTTTGCCGCTCATACATAGGCAGGGCTGGTAATGCGAGTCTAACTTGTACCTATTCCAACGCATCCCACGATTCACTGGATACAATAACAGCTCGAAAATGAGTTCTGGCCCGCAAGTTCGAAAGAATCAACACTTGGAGGCTGTCCTGGATCTCTACAGCTTTCAGCGCGAATCGCACAGCATCCAAAATAGTTTCCATCACTGTAAAGCGTATAACACGACACTCAAAGCTGTAACCCCTTCCTCTGTTTCCCACCTTCCTCCATGCCGCCCTTGACTCGTCAGCAAACCAGCACCAGCGTACATAGTTGGTGGTCCGACAGTAATCCAGGGATCCGGGGCCCGACGATCAACCTTCACGCGGCGTCGAAACCGCTCATGAGGCTCATGTATCACCGCCAGGCGACACAATTAATTGAGAAGAGCCGTGGTGCACCACTTTCGACGGAGACCATCGAAATTCTGTCGAGCTATCTTCCGTATGGTGGCCGCCCGGGACCCTCGGACTTGCACAATTCTCACTTATCCGCAGGCTGAGCTACGTATTCTCCTCAACCAAGGTCTTGATTCTCGTGGAGCTACATGACAGAGCAAGATCCGACGAAGAGGACGCACGAAAGATTTTAAACGATTCATTTATATGGTCCCAACTCGTGGAAATTCTGGAATCACCAAGCAGCGACATTCGGACAGAAGCGTTGAACCTGGTGCAGCGCCTAGCGGCACGCTGGTACACGGCGCCGGACGTCTTTCTAAATCGATTTGTGGGGCTTCTCAGGGGTGTTGTATTCCTCCCCCTCCCCGATTGTCTATCTCACGTTCATTCATTCAGTGACGACTCGGAACATAGCTATGCCAAGTTCGCACTATCTTCAATCCATCATGTTGATTGGCCCGAGGCTGCGCAACCAGTAATTGACGCGAAGATGCTGGTGGGCTCGCTGACAGAACTACTGGGATCACCCAGTTCAGTGGCCCAGGAGTGGGCTTTCGATTTTGTGGGAAGTCTCGCACGCCACGAGTTTATCGAGTCGGCCGTATTGGAGCCGCTCTGCGTTCGCCTTCTGTCTCTTCTGTGGTGAATCACCATTTCATGCGATATCGAGCCCATATCTCATCATAAACCAGGGGCGAGGATTTGAAAGTTGCCACGCGGGCGACGCGGGCCTTGTATAAAATTTGTCACTGGTCCAAAGGCGCCAGGGCGGTGGTCGCTGGAAAAGGGTTTTATGAGGTCGAGAGACTGCTTCGATCCTTGAATCTGGAGGTCAGAGAATGGTCATGCTGGTTTCTGGGGAGGCTGGCTTGTTGCGAGGGAATATTGGACCCGGGCCTCTGTGTGCGGCTGGTGCGGAGCCTCAGCATCTAGTGAGTGGCACTTTATTATTATCATTATTGAAGGTGGGTCTTATCAGACGTCAGTAACGATGATTTGGATGTCATCATGGCGTTATCTGCATTGAGGAAGATTTCCTTTTGTTTCGATGGGGCCCAGGCAACAGTGAATGCGAACGTGCTGGACCACGTTGGGAAACTGCTTGCATCCTGCAATGCAGACATTCGACAATATTCGTGCAGCCTGGTTAAGACCCTTGCAGAGAAAGGGTTCCTTCCATCGGGCGTCCACAGGAAACTTGTTGAAAACCTCCTGTCCCTCCTTCGGTGAGTTGGTGTTGTTGGCCTTAAACAGAGGACTTACCGTAAATCAGAGGCAACGAGAATGCCATCTTCATCTGGCTAGCTATATATGCATTACAAGAAATTTCCCAGTGGGCTGATGGTGCTGTAGCGGTGGCTGAGGCGAATGCGCTCGGCTACATCTAGAAAAAGGCAGATTACTATGGACATCGATAGGCCGGCTAGACCTCCATCTATGCCAGACGCGATAGTCGAGTGGTGGCTATGCAAGACCTCGCATAGACCGCAATAGACACGTCTGCGCGAGATAGACCCGGGCCACATATGCGAGGATACGCGTTGGACAAGTTGCTATCAACAAAAAATATTTGCTCGTTACCAAAAAATCCAAATTCGAGCGAGGCGGAAACACCTCAGAGAACTCCAGAACACGTGTGGCGAAGGACCAGTCCTCTGGAATGGATAGACGTCGAGTATGCGGCACGCGAAAAACCACGAGCACAGGAAAAACAGCAGGACAGGGATTATTATTTGCGCCTGCACCGGACTTGAATGCACATGGAATAGCACGCTTAGACACGCTGTCAAAGAAGAAAGAAAAATCCCATGCGACGTATGCACATTGATAGATTGAGCTGGGACTACAAAGTATTTATCTACAGCGTCAATCAGGCTTCCGTCCAGTACATCTGGAACTGCGCATGCACGTACGGTACACCCGTGTCCTTCCTTGCTGCGCCCGCCGCCCGTGTCTCGATTGATCCCAGTTGATGGCAGAGTCAGGATCGCAATCCGATATCTTTGGACTCGGAGTGGGGACGCGCAGGAGTGGGGAGCGCAGGCTCGCGTCACAATCCTAGGATGCGCCGACGTCCCGCGCCGAACTCTCAGCGATATCAGCGCGTCGTTCCCCGCGGTCCACCTCAACTTCGCGATGGACCCGCATATCCCGGCCAAATCCTGCACTTCCCCGCATCCCATCGATCCATCTCCCCTTCCCCGCATCTCGCACTTCCCTTTTCGCTGCGCTTGCATCGCGCCACGATGAAGATCCCCGCATCGGTGCGGCCCGCGTCCCGTGGCTGGTGCGCCTCCGCTTGTCTGCGTCGGCGGGCGTACGTCGGAAATCGAATATATCCCGCCCTCCTTCCGCCCCCTTCTCGTCCTCGCTCTCCGGATCGTCGGCGGGTGTGTGTACGGGAATTGTGTAGCCGTGCGGGCGATCTCGCCCCCGCCCCCGAAGTCTCGTTCTCGGGGTCGTCCTCGTTCTCGCTGGCGTGATCACTAACTCTTCCTCTTCCTCACCTCCGCTCTCCTCCCTCCCGCGTCCTCACGTTCACTAGCGGGTGTGCAGGCTCGCATGCTCCCTCTCGCCTGCGCCCTTACTGCCGCCTCCCCATCGCACACTCCCTCCCCCATAACACCCCCACCTTGCCCTCGCCCTCTCCCTCGCTCTCTCCCGGGTATCATTCGGGGTCGGGGTATCATCATTAGTTTGGGTATCACACGCCGGCGCGGAAGGTCTCGTCTCCGACGGCATGTGTCCATCGTATCGTTTCGGACGTCGACATTTCCGATATGCGGGGTCTGTGGACGTGGACGCGGTAGCGGTTACGGGGGATCGATGGGTGGGTTTCGCTGCCGCGTCATGCATCCCGCGCCCCGCGCCGGTCTCGCCGCAGCCGCTACCCACCATCCCCGCGATCACGCAACGCCGACTCGACTCCGACTCACGACGCGCACCGCACACTGTGTCTGTATCCTTCGTCCCCCCCGCGCCCTAGGCCTGCATCCCGTGTCTCGGAAAGGTGAGGCGCGCGCGCCGCCCACCCCGCGTCCCGCGTCCGGCATCCTGCATCCTGCGTCCTCCGTCTGCGTCCCGTGGTTTACAGGCGGGGGGAGGCTGAGGCGGAGGCGGAGCAGAGGCGCCTCGGCGCCCGGTAGAAGCAAGGCGCGCGGCGAGGAGGATGGGCGGATGCGGAAGGCACAGCTGTCGACATGCGGGGATCGCTGCGGGGGGTGGGTGGGTGGTAGGTATATCAAGCGGATGGGATGGGAGGGGAGGGGGGCGTCGTTTTTGAATATGATTCAGGTGCTCGGTGCGCGGTGCTCGGTGCCGGTGATACGGGTGCGGGTGCGGGCGTCAGCGTCGGGGGCATCGAACTGCGCGGTGTCGAAGTGCGTGTCAGCGTCGGCTGCGGCGGCGCGGAAACCAGGCGTCGGCGCCCCGCCTTCTCGCCCTGCGTCGGCGTCGGCGTCGGCGTCGCCTGTGCGCCCGCGCCCACACCTGTTCTACATCCCATCCCGTCTTATCTTGAGACGCGCCCCGCACCCCGCGTCCGGCGTCCCCGCAGATTCGAGGGAGAGGAGAAGAGGCGCACGCCGGGCCCCATCCCATGCATCGGAGTCTGCGAAGAGGCGCGGCAGAGGCGAGGAAAGGCAGGCGCATCCTCTTCCGCCTCGCCGCCGCGGATCCGGAGCCGCGCCACGATGCCCTCCGCCCCCGCCCATCCAATTCCGTGCTCATCCGCTCTTCCACGCGCGCTCGCTCCGCGCGTCTCCACGCATCTCTACCCCAGTTCCGCGACGTCGCTGTCGACTCACCCCCGCCCGTTACGCGTTACATCCGGAACCACGCCCACGCCCACCCCAGGAAACCCAAACGCAAAGCCAAATGCATACGCCTCCTCGCCCTCCTGCCGACTCTGGTGCGTGCCGAAGCGCCACATCTCCCTCGTCTCCTCCCTCTGCTTGCCCTTGTACGCGCTCGTGGGATCGTACACCCCACGCTGCGCGGATCGCCGAGGCAGCGGCGCGATCCTCCTCGTCCGCGTCGGAGGCTGCGGTGCGTGGGCGTGGCGCGGGTCCTCGAGGTCCAAGTGCAAACCGCTGGTCCGAGTCCCGGAGAGCAGACAATAGTAAAGCTAGAATTGGGGAGAACAGCCTCATCCCGCCGAGTCGTTCAAGGGCAAGCTTGAAGGCGAGACACAAGGAGACAAAAGATCAAGAATTTGCTTCCGTCGATGCATTTTCAGGGCGATGAGAGGCGCTGACACCTAACTGACACCGGTTGATGAGAACAAGAGCGGAGTCTAAATCGCGATCACGTGTCGATGTAAGCGTACGCACTATCATGTATGGAACGCGTTTCGAAGTGCATGCTGATTTCTGAACACCCCAAAGGTTGTAGTATACATACGTTTGTCGGATTTTATTTAAATTTAATTGCTGGACTCGCGGAGACCAGTCGAGCTGAGTTTGAATTGCCTGATATGGTGATCCCGGACCGCGTTTTCCGTGCGCGTGGCATCCATGCGGTGCGAGGCTGTGCGACACACCTTGTCTCACACCTTGCTCCAATTGCTCACACCACACCTTGATTTACAGTGTTGCAAAGTAAGGGGTTATTAAGGGTTCCCCCGGAACTTAAGGCCTTATAATCAGATAAGGGTTATTAAGGGCGCCCATTATAAGGGTAAAATAAGGGTTATTTTCTCATAGAAATTTCACATTGGCCCGTGAGAAATGCATCCAAATCCCCTCAAAGTAATCATACCCAGGTCCCCGGATCCCTTTGGCACCCAAGGCCACTTGTTTCGCTCTCCACCACATCCACAAACCCCCCGCAGGCGCCCGCCGGCCGACTCGGCGGCTCCGGAGGCGTCCGTCGGCTTTATCGGCTTTATCGGCTTCCAAGTATCTAAGGGTTAATAAGGCCATATAAACGTCCGGGCTCATTATAAGGGCTTATCTTATATTAAAATAAGGGCTTATAATCACTAACCCTTATCATTATAATGCAACACTATCAATGATTTACCTCCCAGTCCACATACGCAGCCCCCACACCTTCCACTGAATCTTGAACAGTTCGCACGGGCCATGTCTTCGGAGACTGGGGATTCTTGTATCCTCAACAACTTCATCTACGGTGCGAGGAAAATCATTGAGGCACCAATTCTATTGCTCATCATTGCGTAGGAGGCACGGGAGGCAATGGTGGGCCCGGGATGGAGGGGTCCGGGGGTAATGGGGGTAATGGGGAAGGACCTGCTCTGAGTTATAGAATGGACACAGTGGGAAACCTCACCATGAATAATCTGTGCGTCGAAAATTTCCCCTTGCTCTACCTCTTCCATCAGTCGTTCTCTTTCAACTTCTGGTACTGAACATGCGTAGAGGCTTTCAGATCCAAGGCTCGAGCATATATCCTGTGTCCGGCGATGTGTCTCTTGTGATACAGAACCAACATCCGCATGTTCTGAGTATGCAATATCCAGCTGCCAGGGTCTCCAATATGGAGGCTGGACAGTCTGTGGAATGGGAAAGAGAATTCCCTGGTGGGGCTCAACACATCCACCACCGTGAGGTAGCGACGAGATACACCCCGTATGGTGCGTTTCACATGCATTCCGTGTTTTTCTTCTCTTTCTCATGTCACAAAGATATGTCTTTTCGCCCGCATCACACAGGGAATACTTCGAATGACAGAGCTCTTCTGTCAAACTTCCACCCATCTGTGTTGGAGCAGTCAATACCTGCTCTTCAGCCATTTTCTTTCCCCCAATACACGGGCCACCCAGAGGCATCAAGTTCCGTGACCCTCCCTCCCTTCTCGGGTGCCTTCCCTCCATCTGGTCTGAAATCCTTACCTCGCCATCCACCTCCACAGATGAAACTGGGATCCTCGTGGCTATGCCCACACAGAATTATGGTGTGGGAAGCATTGTCCCTCCTTTTCACTTTACATTTCCTTCGTCTTTTTCACAGGCACGACAAATTGGTGATGATCTGCACTCAACTATGCAATCAAACCAAAGCAACTTTCCCCCTCAACCTTCCCAGGATCATGACTATAGCACAGGCAACACTGACTCATATAGCTTCATATCCCTGAGCACTTTCACTTTGTGCAAGGTGGAACATTCATTAGCGCGGAGAATCTCAATCACCACGGGGAAGCAGGAATACACATTCTCCGTCAGGCAGTAGCCCTCGAGGCACTGCATGACTCTGCAGAGCGTTTTCCTCAGCCCAGATGCCATCCTGAAACACGCACGGAAATGCTTAAAAAGCTTTATAACTGGGCAACTGATGTGGACTCATTTCACTCCATCATGTGGCTACATGGCCCTGCTGGGGCTGGGAAATCAGCAGTTATGCAGACTCTGTGCCAGCAATTTCAAGATGCTGGTCGGCTAGGAGGAAGCTTTTTCTTCAAACGACAGGACAAGATCTGCGGTCATGCAAAGAAACTCTTTGTTACACTTGCTTTCCAGCTTGCTCTCCATTCCTCTGAATTGAGGAGTGCAATCTCACAAAGGGTAGAGGCAGATCCATCCGTTCTGGGGAGAGGCATGGATGTGCAATTGCACACTCTTATCCTTGAACCATGTCAACTGCTTCACAATGCCATGCCCATGGTCATCTTGATAGATGGCTTGGATGAATGTGAAGGCCACAACATTCAACAGGAAATCTTGCATTTAATAGGAGCCAAGAATTGCCTTCCCCTGCGGATAATCATTGCCAGCAGGCCTGAAGCACATATCCAGAAATCCTTTCAAGAGTTCTTCCAGGGGTTCTTTGATTCCACCAATATTGTGCAATCATTCGACGATGTTCGGACTTATCTTGTTGCTGAATTTTCCCGAATTCATGGCAAACACCACACCATGCGGCACATTCTGGCTCCATGGCCATCACAAAGGATTGTGGAAAATCTTGTTCAAAACTCATCAGGTTACTTCATATATGCCTCTACAGTCATCAAGTTCATTGATGATGAGTACTCCCGGCCACCCACACAGCTGGACATTATCCTCCAAAAAGTGGTGCCCCATGATACAGAAGTTCCGTTTGGAGCTCTTGATCAGCTCTACATTCAAATTCAATCTGGAGTTCCTGCCAAACATCATGTCAGGCTGTGTGACATCTTGTGCATGGTTGTCAATTTCACATTGGGTGAGGCGGAGATTGAACAGGTGCTTGATCTTGCACCGGGCGATGTCTCGTTGATTATCCGCCCCCTGCGTGCTGTTATAGATGGGACTCGCGGAAAACCTGTCAGTGTGCACCATGCATCGTTCCGTGATTTCTTGAAGGATGCTCAGCGGTCATCAATTTTCTGTCTTGATGGTCAACAATACCATATAAAAAAAGCACGTGCTATTCTTAGGTTGCTGGCATGGAGGTCCGAAGATCCAGTGGCAGATGATGACCTCCGCTGGTATGCAAACAAGCAGAACTATGAAGATTAACTGACCATGTCTGCAGGCATTTGACAATAACGGCCCCACATTGGATTGAATACACCACCTCTCTTCTACCTCCAATGGATTTTGTGCCCCTCTTTGAGCAGGTCAACCTGGATTATATCTTCTGGTGGCCCATTAATGATCACATTTTTGCGAACCTCTTGAACTGGCTCAAAGTGTGTTTTTCTATTTCTTGACCTTGTGTTTCTGACATTGTATTACTTTTCAGAATATTCAGCCTATTCCTGCGAGTTTAATGCAGCGCTGGGAAAACTATCGCTTTATGCATTTGTATGAATACCAGCAAGATCAAGTCTTGTACAATCTACTTCGGGAACGCAATCGGCATTTTCCAGAAAGGAGCAACACACAGATTTTGTCCCCAACCCTTACAATGATGTGTACAGCGGAGGCAGGAATGAACGATGAAATCCAGACAATCCTCACGGCCTGTCGGAAACATGTCTTGCAGTCCAAGTGCCTGATTCGTATCCTTCAAGCCCAAAGACTTCTTCTACCCAATCGAGGATATTATCTATCATATATTGAGGCAGGAGAGTCACTGCCTGATCATAGCATTGCTCACAAAAATGATCACACTCCTTATGGGGAGCTGTTCTCCATCCGCCTCATATTAGGTCTATCGTGGGATGACATCCAGAGTGCCATCTGTTCCCTGCATCCACTTTTGTCCAAAAGAGATCCAAAATTTTTGTATACACTGTTCTTGTTCCTTCCAACACTATATCCGGAACTAGACAACCACGACCCTATATCCACAGTTTCCACAGTACAGTTATTTAGTCGACTTTGGCCCAGACTCTCATGACAGGGCTCCCAGATTGGGATGTCGTGAGAGGATGGTCCGAGACTATATATTGGCTGGGTGGCAACTCATAAGAAGTTTACATCTTCAGTTTAGGTGCAACTTCTTCGAATAGCTTACATCTGTGATGGATATTGGCCTTTCTCGATCAATTACCCTCCATGAACTCTCACGGTTGCAGCACAGCCATGTTCAACATCCAACGCGTCGCACTTTGCAGTGCGCTGCTTCGGGCATGACCTCGGGCATAGTCTCGGCCTTGCTTCGGGCTGGGGAGTCATGGCCCTATGACTCCACTTGAGTCATTTGCCATATTTAGAATAGTTCTACGTATATAAGGGAGTCTTCCCCCCTTGTGGAGACAATCACACCTTACCTTTGCAATACATCATCACTTGAAGCGCCAGCCTTCTACTGGGAACTCTACCACTGAGCTACAGTGTGTGCCTTGATTACCAGGTATATGCTTAGCACGCAGTCCTAAGAACTACGTGATATTCCGTAGATCACGTCTAGTAAAGTCTCGCGCTTACTATTCGGCTGTTTGGTAGTGTTCGCGGTGAGCGTGAGCTGTTTTATAGGGATTCTTGAGCCAAATCTATTCACTAGCTGCTAGACAGCATATTTCTCATACGCTTCGGCAGCGCGCGAAGCCCATTTCTATTACAACATCTTAGCGAGCGGCTGGCATCTCGGCTAAATTTGGCTGATCGCCGAAGTGTTGGCATCAGATTCCGACTGCCGGCCCGGGATCAAATTCGTATTCTGTCGGCCGCCTTGCATTTCTACCTCATCTAAGTCTCTCGGACATTATATTGTAAGTACAGAAGCAGTGTAAGACTCATCTTGAGGACATACCATCAAGGGCCAGGTATATACTGAAGAGAATTTGCCGTAGTTTGACTTCACGGACAAAGAATTTTGCACAAAGTTTCAGGTGCATTGGAATTCGCCTTATATTTTTACGAGAGCTTATGAAATAAGAGATCGTTCTTTTACCAAAAGTTGACAGCAGATTTGGGGGAGTAAAAAACCCGTACGAGATTTTTCCAATCGTATTGAAAATAGTGGCTGTGCCTAAATACCCTTCTCCTTTTTGTTCGCACGGTCAGTAATTTGTGATGTTTTCTCACCATTTTTCTAATGGTCCTTAGCGTTAAGTAATTAATACTGTACCCTGGTCAGTGGTTCGAACCTGACCCTGAGCACTATTTCACATTGTCTCCAGTGTCTTACCTATCTGCGAGTTTGACCTTGACTGTTATAAATGGGAGTTGGAAGCAACAAAAAGGAAGGATATATCCTACTATATTCTGAACCCGGGGTACCACCAGAGTTGGGCTCCCTGAGATCCTATTTGCTTGATGTTTGGCTGTTTTGATTGATCTGCAAAAAGAGCTTTCGTTAGTACTCACAAAATTTTAAGTTCCTCTGAATTTTCCTGGGTCGTTTCAAGCGGGGGTTCCACAGTGGGGCTACCCGAGATTCTGTTTGCTCAATATTTGGCTGTTCTCATTCATCAAAATTTTATTTGAATGGGACACACCATTTCAGAACGTTAATGAGCATCTCGGTAGCTCCTGTGAATTTTTCTGGGTCGATTTAAGCAGGGGTGCCACAGTGGGGCTCCCCGAGATTCTGTTTGCTCAATATTTGGCTGTTCTCATTCATCTTCAAAAAGAGCTAGCTCATAGAATTATTGGTCTGAAGTAGACGAAGAGACAAAGCTACCGCTGGCTGGATGCCCGACTATTAGGTTGGTTAGAATCCAAGTTGACTTTGTTTGGTAGTGGGGACGCGACACGTACCATCACGTGGTGTTCGGCCTTGGGTGAGATTTTGAGTGCGGTATTATTCTAGTGGGATAGTGATAATATGATATGTGGTACAAATATAGTTTTCAAAAAATAAACTCGAGTACATGCCGGGCAACGTCACGGCCCTACACCCCAAGTCCCAAGTAAATATTTTCACCCAAAAAGATAAACACATCAATGTATCTGCTCGAAAATCATAAAATACCTTTCGTGAGATCCATCCCAACGTAGTCTGTGCTAAGTTCGGGGGTCGAACCCGGACTTGCCGAAACGTGATCAAATAATGACCACACGTGCACGCATGACTGCGATCGGGCGACCCATTTTGGGAAGGACTTGTTCATTTGGCAGTACTAATAAAGGACCTAACACATCCAGAACCATCCAAGAACCATCCACGATACACTACAAAGGCATGTATATGATTTATGGATGTCAAAAGGGGAGGCTCGCAGGCCAAAACACAGTGATCGAGTGTCTCAATGTGGATTTACTCGAAGATTCGTGTCTGGGGGCTGCAGAAAAATCCCCAAAAATTCCAGGGTCCGTGGTTTGAGTTTCAGGTACACTTTCATGCAAAATTTATATATATAAGCTAATAGGTGATCCTTTCCAGGGCATACGGGCGCCCGATCACAGTGCACGTGCAGTCGTGCAGTCACGGGCCGATCACGTTTGATCGAGTCCGGTTCGAACCCTGTAAGTTCGATCAGACTCTATATAAACTAAAAAATTTCAACTATCTTAATTTTAGTTTATTGAGTCTGACTACGGGAGACTAATCCCAACGGAGCGTTCGCATCATCATCCGATCAATCCGATCAGTTACGCTAACAAGAGTCTAAGGCACTCCAAGTAGCCGATTGGAGCTGGGTACAATGTAAGCCTCTACAAAGAATGCAATTAAGGTGAAAGATGTCCCCATTTTTAGAGATGCAACCAAAAATTCTGTTTCTATTTCCAAGATGTACACCAAAAAACCCTGTTTCCACAGAGATGTCAACCAAATAATTTTTGCACAGTATATGTGCCATAGAAGCGCATGGAGAATATGCATATCTTGTCTACCGGTGAAAGCGATACAGATGAGCTGTTGAATTGAACAAGCAAACACACTAGTTTCCCAAGCGATGTATTGAGCCTTTTACACATGCATAGATTTATGAGAGGTGGAGGCTATGGGCTTGACAAGGACTCGTCGGCATCGAAGAGTCTACTCAAATATTCTCAGATTATTTTGCTGCACCATTCCAAGCTGGGACACCCCGAATTTGTGTTTGTCCTTTCTTTGTTTGCCAGAAAGGTGGGAGGTGGGTGTATTCTGCTCTTCCTACCTGCTAATATTTTGATAAACACATTTCTGGGAACTCCTCCGCATGTAATGAGTCTTCTCAAATATTTTTATATTATTCCGCTGCTCAGTTCCAAGCTGGGGCATCCCGAGTTTTTGTTTGTCATTTATTTATTTGACAGAAAGGTGGGTGTATTGTGCTCTTCCTACTGCCTGTTTTCTCGGTGCACACATCTTCAAGGACTTCTCCGTGTCTAAGGAGTGTTCTCGGTTATTTCAGATTATTACCCTGGTTCATTCCAAGCTGGGACACCCCGAATTTGTGTTTGTCCTTTATTTGTTTGCCAGAAAGGTGGGTGTATTCTGCTCTTTCTGCTGGCTACCATGTCGGTGCACACATTTATGGGGACTCCTCATAATATCTTGGTGCATGCATTCTATCATCCCAAATGCTCAGGTGCAAAAGTGACCCAAGCACTATGCCAAGCATGAACAGGATATAAACACAGGCCTTCACTTAGCAGAGTGATAGTTTTTTTTGTTTTGCCCACCCTGGCTGCTGTGCTGTTGGCTGAACTCGTTATTCAATGAACCAGAGTTGCCCAAGGATGTACAGTCTATTGGTTCAAACTTGAGTAATTCGGGATTGGATGAATATCCCGCTGCTCATCTCCGACCTTGGTCACTCTTCACGCTGGTTGGTTCACCGTTCTGAAAAATGTGTTCGCAACAGTGGGAATCGAACACGCGCACAAAGTGTTCGAGACATTACATAAGCTGGTTACAGCCACTATTTTATCACAAAAAATCTAATGAATCTTCTTAAAAACACTACAAAAATGCCATCAATTTATTAGAACGGATAGAGGGGACTGACTTGTCAAGAGGTCGAAAAATCCTCATGTTCGTTTCCCAAATGGACGATCACTTATTACATAAGCACTCGTAATCAGAGTTGAAATGAGATTTCGGAAGGCTCTTAATGGTTGTCCGTCCTGTCATCAGCACCCCCGCTCATCGACCTCGACAATGAGCTCAATTATTTTGCTCCTGAGATGCTTTCACATATCGTGCCTTCCATTCTGCACGCCAACTCAACATTTTCTCTGCTTACATTGACTACAACTAAATTTCTGATTGTCGTTTTTTTGCGGCGGCACTGGGGCGGCACAGGGGCGGCGGCATGTACGGGCGCTGGCAGGAATGATGGGGAAGCTAAGTGAAATATAAGCCGCATTGTCACATCAAGTCACGAAAGATTCAGCAACGAAATGAGATTGAAATCAAATCAAAATGAAGTCGAAATAAGCTCAAAATCTGAGGTTTGAAAGTCCCTATTAGCTTGGAGGTTCATTCCTCATCTTGAATATAAAATGAGAACTAGCCCATGAAATGAGAGATTTAATGAACTCAATCCCAGTTCATTATTCGCGCTACCCTTTAAGCCATGTAGCCTAGGGTAACAACATCTGCGCCATTGTGGAGAGGAGATCAGTCTGAGTTAATATAATCCAGGTGGTCATTGTGCACCATCTTCAATGTATGTATATCCCAATGTTCATCCAGTTCATCAAAATCTCGACGCATGTTGTCCAGGTGTTAAAATCGAGTTAAAAGGCCTAGATATACTTCTCTTGGCCGGCGGTTCGATACTACTGGGCGCCGTCAGCGTTGATTGCACAAAAAAGTACTATGCAATGATAAAAATGCGGGATCAGGTGCATTTCGAGCAATGACACGCGTTGAGTAGTAACAAGTCGCGTGAATTCGCGGATCGAACGCGGGAACAAGAGTTTGCACGTGATCGTGATTTATGGCAATCCCGGCAAGGACCCATGATTATCCCTACAGAGGTCGGATACCGAGTTCGGACAAAATTTTCGGAAATTTTGGCAAAAAAAAGCGAAAAAGAACGGCCTTGTCGAAATAATCGTTTTGGCCGATACAGAAAGCGTGGGAAAGAAAAAAAAGTTCGGACAAAACTCAACTTTGGGCCCGATTTCGGTATCCGACCTCTGGTGGGATAATCATGGGTCCTTCCCGGCATCATTTGGCCCCCCGGCAAATGCGGTTCCAGAATCGTGCGCTTATATAAGCGTGATTGAGCTTCTTTGATGGCAAATTGCCGTTGTATCCCATTCTCGTCTTACTGCTTTTTTCTGGCTGCTTCTAGCCTCAGTAGTGTATTCCAACTGTAGAATTAAACCTATGGTAATTTTTTGGGAGGGCTTTATGGATGTTTTAGTGTAAAACCCTTCCAACTCATCTTTGTTTGTTCCAGCTTTCACCGGCTTTGCCACTGATTCAGATGTACCTTACCCAGGCTCCCACGCACTCGATATGGGCTCGGAAACAGGGTCAAATATTATTTTTCACAATTCTACATGTATTGTCCAGAAAACTTTGCCAGATTTAAAATTGATAAGGTCAATTCCAGTGTGAATTTTGAGCTGTGGATTGAAATTAAAAAATCTGTTCTGGACATTACATGTAGAATGTGTTTTTAGGATTTTTGGGACTTTGAGTTGAGTCCTATGTTGCCCCCACGATTTTATACCAGGTACATCCATTGGACTCAGATCTTTGGCAGTGATTACCCAATCTGGCGTGCACGGTGATGCCATCAATTTTCCGTTGCATTGCCGGGGGCCACATCATTGCAGTGCCTCTCTCCTCGCGATGTCCCTTGAACTTAGCCCCAACACTTGGGCCGACGGCTTGTACAGTGACTATGTAAGCTGGCCTCTGATTTCAGGTGCGTACCTCTCCACTATACTTCCTCCAGATTTTGACCGGGAAATTGGAATTCTTGCTCGCAGTATCGACATTTTGAACGGAAACGAGGCGCACGATTACCGTCGATTCTCTTGAACTTCGGCCAACATTGAACGCAGCGCTTATGGGAGGATGCCAGCTCCTCGTGGAAGGACCCGACAGTGACTCCGCGCGCAGCCCAGGCGGCTCCGACAGACGGACAGAGCCACTCAAGACACGCATAGGCAGCGTCTCTTCCAGCCTCCGCCTTCCTTCATTCTACAATCGCTCTCTGCGATCCCTCTCGTCGCCGCAATGATTTCGCCCCGGCCATCCGTGCCCTCCGCCGGCGCTCATCGATGAGCAGGACAACCGCCGCTGTTGATCGCGTCTCTCTCCCCGTTGGGTATGGCCGTCTGCGCACGTATTAGGCGCGGCGACGGCGGTACGCGCTGCATTCTCATGGGCCCGACATCCTCGGTTCCCGCCTGCCCCCTCCCTCTTCGTCTTCCGCTTCGCAGCCCTCACGTACCGCCTCGCGCCCGCCCTCGTCACATACCGCCCGCGCCCCGCGCCCCCGTCCTTGCACGAACGATGTCGGCGGATGCGATGGCGTTGCTAGAGAAGAGCCGCGATCAACGGAAAGCGGGGAAGAAGTGTGCGATGTGCAGGGATCTAGAAGCGATGGGGCTGGGGCGGGTGTGCAGATGAGGCGGATGGTGCCTAAGAGGTGGCGGGCGGTGGGCGGGACGTGGATGTCGATCTAGGAGCGCCGAGGACGACGCACGGCGCGGGGTGTATCAAGTCGCAGCGCCGGATGCCGATGGCTTGCACGATACGACGCGGTCCCCCCACTCTTCATCTCCCAGCGCGCACCACCCCCGCACCCTGCATCCGCCATCCGGATGGATACCCCTCGACTCTGAGTCTCTCCAGTCCTCCCCCCACTCCATCCCACGCTCGCCGCGATCCCGCCCGGCACCGGGTGATGCGCTGCCAAGACTTCAAGCACTGGCAGCCACGTCGACAGCGACGCGTAGACTCTGGACGTCGACGCCAACGCCAACGCCGACTTGACGACCGCGTGCATCCTTAGCGGGACTCCGTGCACCGCGCCGCCCTCCCTGTGCAGCCGTGGCGCTGCAGCTGTCGCTGTATACGGAGATGGGTTATCCTTGCGCGGGGCAGAATAGCACATTAGGAGGGGGGAGTGGGAGTGGGATGGGAGTGGGTCACAGCTGGGATGGAATGGAGATGCGATGCGGGGAGTGGGATCGAGCGCGCACGGGTACGCATATCGCTCCCCGGCGTCTTAGGGCATGCGCAGTAAGAGTTGGTGGATGCGGGAGGCGGGCGGGAAAGAGAAAGAGATGTTGGGAGCGCGTGGAGATGGATGGATGGATGGATGGATGGAGAAGGATGAAGGGGTGCGGACCGCGGATTGCGGACTGCGGAACCAGCGCGCGTCGTCGCCCGCCCATTCCCTCTCCGCGTCGACGGGGGATACGGCGAAACGGACGCGATTCCGCCCATCGAATCAAATCGAGAGGTTCTGCGTACGCGTGCTGGTGCGGCGGCGGAATATCAATACCGTCCCGACGACTCCCCGGCCCTCCCTGCCCGCACCTCCGACTCTGACGCGCAGCACTCGCGGACGTCGCGCCTGCGTCCACCGCCGGGCGTTGATTTCCCGCCTGCCCCCTCCGTCTTCCGCTTCGCAACCCCTTCCTTCCTCACATGCCGCCCCGCGCCCCGTCCTGACGCGAACGAGATCGGCTATCGGCTATGGGCAGTGGATGCAGTGGACGATCAACGGAGAGTGGGGAAAGAGTGTACGACGTGCAGATATCTAGACTGGGGATGTGGGGCGGGTGTGCAGAGGAGGTGGATGGCGCGGGAGAGGATGGCGAGGGATTTGTGTGACGTGTGGGTTGGTAAATTTGCCATCTTGACTGACGTTCAGCTTCCATTTTTATGACCGCGTCCTACTCTGACACCGCCGAAGGAGCAGACACTGCCGTCCCCTTTTTTCGTCACCCGGAGCTCAAATTTCTAAGCTCCCCCCCTTCTCGTTTGCTCCAATTCTAGGGTATCTTACTTGGAATTACGAACGAGTGGTTTCTCGATTCTGGGTGATTCCGCCTCCGCTTCGACACAGGCCTGTGGGTATGCATATCATATTTACAGCCGTTCGTTTTGGCATTGGCATCACAGGTATCAATGGACGAACAGCTTTCGTAAACAGCTATCACCGCACTTGACCCAATCGGTTGCGGCGGTGTTTGCAGGATGCTGTGGATCTCTTGTTCTTTGCCTCTCATGCAGCCCTTGGCCCGCCAGCCGTCGCGCACGAGCCTCCTCAGCTGGTGGTCCGATAGCAACCGGGCAAAGTGAAAGTGCCGCCAACTGCCGCCAACTGCCGCCACTGCCGCCGGGTAGCGGCAGTGGTGGCGGCAGTGTATTTTTCGGGGTGCCATACAAGGCCCACGGTGGCTTTTAAGTTCCTCTATGGTATTTTAGGCGTTAGTTTAAGCTCGTAGGACGTGGGAAAGGGTTAAAATTGTCGCCAGTCCTTGAAATATTCCAGGCTTGAGTCAAAAATTGGCGGCAGTTGGCGGCATATTACCTAATTGGGAGGCGGCACTTTGGCGGTGGCGGCACTTTTGTAGGCGGCATCCGGCGTCTCTGGCGGCACTGGCGGCGGCAGGGGTGGCGCCAATGCTGGCGGCACTCCCACTTAGGCGGCGGCACGGGTGGCGGCAGTCTTGGGCTTACTTGGCGGCAGTGTGACTTTGGTGGCGGCACTTTTCTAGTTGGCGGCACATCGTTGGCGGCAGCGGTCAATATTCGAGGACAGCACCATTATACTCCCTCGAAAATGTCTGGTGGAGTGACCACTGCGGCAACACAGCAACTATGAGGTAGTTGGATTTGGGTGTATATGTTGCAAAGGCATCGAACACAGTACACTGTGTTCAGCCCTGAAACCTGTGTGGGTACATGGTACATTGTCAATATGGGTAAATAATGATCACTGAATACTTGAAAACACCCATTATTTTCACTGCAGTGGCAGTTCTGCGGCACTTCAGGGCAATGTTTTTTATTGGTTTTCAGTTTATAATGTAACCAGACACTCGTGCCTCTCATTTGTACTCTAGTGGTGGCCAAATTGCGTAATTCTGTGTTGCAACCGAGCAACTCAAAAAATATTCCTAAATCAAGGCAGATGGCTCACAATTCACCAATTCCAAAGACCAATTCAAATTGACCCACACGATTCATTACCCCTCTGGAGACCTCGCTTTTTATCGCCGCAAGGAAGCAAGGCTAACGCGAAGGGCGATTTATATCAAACACGAGCGTAAGGTTATCAAAACGGCTAGTACAGACTTGCCACCGAGGGAGCCTGCGCCGGCGAAGCACAAGTTTGAAGGCCGGGAGGTGTTTGATTCCAACAACGATATGGGGTCCTCAAAAAAGCAAAGCAAGCAGCGCAGATACGTGAAGTATCAGCTGCAAGCCTGCAACCTACCCTGCCAGGTGTTCGAAGAATTTGAAAGTTTAAATCCCAGGCTGGCAGTGTAGTTCAAGTTGATGTGTTCTAATAATGCTCTCTATTGTAAGTACTTGAATCAAGCTATATTCACACCTTGTGCAGAAGGAAATCTTCAAGTAGTGGCGGCAAATACGCTGTGACAGAGGCGGCAATGTGACAAAAAGTGCCGCCAACTGCCGCCACATTTGGCGGCAGTCCCAATTTGGTAGCGGCAGTTGGCGGCACTTTGCGGCAGTTGCGGCACTTTCACCGTGCCCATAGCAACCCACCAGGAGCAACAATCAGCATTCATGCGGTTGCGAAACCGCTTATGCGATTCATGTACTACCGGCAAGCATTGGACTACATCAAGAGCTATCAGGGCTTCGAATTCACAAGTCCAATGCTGGAGATCTATTCATCCTACCTGTTGTAGGCGAATTTCGCAAGATGCAATTGAACTTTCACTCAGAAATCTTCTAGCTGCAAATATGTTTCTCCCGCTACAAAGGCTCTGGTTCTGAGCGAGCTGAGGGTCCGATCTCGGGAGGAAAATGCGTGCGCAGTCATCCTGGGCGATGAAAGCTTGCTGCATCAGTTGGTGGAGTTGGCTGGGTCAGCAGACGTCGCAATAAATGTGGGGGTAGAGGCATGCAGGCTGCTGGGAGACGTAGCAGTATCTCCTGCTACTCCTCATTCGAAAAGGGTAGCCCTCTGTGTGTCGCTTGTGTCCCTTCTACGGCAAGCATCAATCATTTATTACACTCAAACCGGGCCTCATCTCAACTCAGCGACAAGGACGACGAAATTATCGCAGCGGCTACGGAGACCCTATCATATGCTACATCATCATTCGAGGTTGCAGATGCGGTGATCGACGCCAAAGCGCAGGACTATTTCTCAGAGCTGCTTAAGGTGTATAGCTCACGCAAACAGTAGTTATATTTCCGTGCGTTCCGGGACATTGACACGAACATTGACACAGGTAGGATACTGATTTATCATTTTCTGTTAGGGTCCCTCAGAGTAGAGATTTCCAGCCGATTTCGACGTGATTTTGTGCGGACCTTCAGTTCTATCATCTATGGCTTTGTATGCAGTATATCGCCCGTCCCCGTATCAATATTGAATATTAAACATCATTATTTGTTGAGGCATGAATCGAAATGGAATACCACGGGAATAAATGAAAAGCACGGCATACCGCATAGCGGCTTGCATACATTATGAGTGTACATGTCACAGCTCTAAGTAGATGGAGTGCAAGTGGAAGAGGGGAGTGGGGGCAGGCCAACCATTGCTGCCCTGGCTTGCGGCCTTGTACACAATTTCGCGAGCAACGAAGTTGTCTAAGCAGGAGGTAAATTCTTGTGAAGCCGATGTGTGTCAAGCAGAATCAGGAGCGCTCCAAATAAAACGGATAATCGAGAAAAAAAAAGTAAAATTTGTGCGAGGTCGGGTGCCAGAGTGTTTCATGCGGGGAGGAAATTAAAATGGAGGACTTAGCGATGTGCATTCTGATTTGGTATGGAATGACTCGGACGCCACGCACCGTTCGCTGAACAACCTTCTCGAGTTCGAAGTGTGTGCGTGCCCATTGTGCTGCGGCTTGGGTCTGCTGTACCTCCGGTCGCAGGGCAGAGGCAGCCTAGGCGTGTTGAACGAGATAATACAGGAGAAAGTCGCGGCGAATGAAGAGAGAAAGACTCACCAAAAAGTCTCGATACGCCTCATGGAGCTGGTCCTCTATGCCCCGCAGCACGCCCTCGTTGCGGTTGAGGTGGACCAGGCGCGAGACACCGCCGGTAAGCGCAATAGCTTCCATGTGGCACCTGATATCGTCGAGCAACCTGGAAGAAAGAAAGATTGGTTCCAACGCATACACAGGACAGTGGGAATGAAGCAGACGTACACGGTGAAGCGTTCGATGCTTGTCGGCATGTCAGGATGTATGATGGTGCCGTCGGGGACGGCGGCGGCGACCACGTCGAGGATCTCGTTAGTGCGTAACGCGATGTCGTGTGCATAGGATTCGGAGTATTTCGAACGCTGAAATAAATCACCCCTACGATCAGTTCCCGCGAGGAAAGACGCTTCGGGTCTGAGCTCGGCAATATCCCAGAGTGCGATGACACCGCCCACGACGCTTTTCAGCGGCGGAAAGGCGTCGGCGGATTCTTTCAGTGTGATAAGTGAGGTTCGGAGAGCGTCGGGAAGAGCGCGTGAGGGGCGAGGTCAGACAATTTAATGGTAGGAAACGTTCTCAGCTTTGCGGGCGAAGGTTTCAGCCTCGACCGCGAGGGAATGAAAAGATCCATCGGGCACCCTGATGTCGTTTCGGTGCTGCTTTATACCTGATACGATGGCGGCTGTGCATACATATTTCACCCGTGCCTCGTGGCCCTCTCCGAGGACGGCGCCTTGGACACCGACTTGCGTGCTGACGCAGACGCCGACCCCACCGACTTGAGGAGTCGCACCGCGCGAGCCGCACCCGCGTCCTGTGGCCAGCATCATAGGCGACCACGTCATCCTCGCATCCATCCACCGTCCATCCATCCTCCCCGCCCATCTTCGTCTTCGTCCGGATCGTCTGCACGACGCCGACGCGGAACACGCCGTCCTGCCTTCCCTCCCCCTGGCCCACCCCCGCCACGAAGATCCACAGACACACGTGGCGCTCTCATCCCGTCATCCACCTCCTCGCCTCGCCTCCGCCGCCAAAGGCGGATACGCATACGCTGCCCGGAACTCAAACGGGTACACCTCCTCCCCCTCCTGCCGACTCCGGTGCCCTCGTCTCCTCCTCCCTCTGCTTGCCCTTGTACGCGTTCGGGGAATCGTATACGCCGCGCTGCGCGGATCGCCGAGGCAGCGGTGCAATCCTCCTCCTCGTCCTCGTCGGAGGCTGCGGCGCGTGGCGGGAGTCTACGACGGGCGATGCGTACGGCCGGAGCACCCACCACGCGGAGTTGACGTAGAAGGGGTCCGCGGGGGGTTCCACGGCTGCCACTGCGTCTCTACGCGTCTTCGCATGGGCGTACGGGTGCGCACGGGAGGGAGGGCAGGGATGCGCGTACCGCCCGGGGTAGGCGCGCGCGCAGAAGGCGTCGTCGGTGAGTGCCGCCAGCGGGGAGGCGAGGTGGGAGTGGGATTCCGAGGTCGATCTGGAGGCGAAGTGGGACTCCTGGAAGAGCGTGCGTATAGGCGGGAGCGCGTCGGCGTCGGGGTGCGCGGCAAGGCGTTTGAAGCCCGGGTACAACTGGTCGATCGGGGGAAGGGGCAGTGTCAGCGAAGATGCAGATGGGGACGCGGGTCTGCGTGGGTGGGATCAGCGAGAGACGCGAGAGAGCGCGGGGGGAGAGAGACGAACCGCTCGAAGTCGAATCCAGGGTAGAACTCGTCGATCGGGGGGAGTGCGGGTGCGGGGTCGATGGCGGCGGGTGCGTCGGTGTGTGGGTCGGCGGTCCTGGAGAACGGGAGTAAGTAAGTTTACAAGAGTTTGGGTAGAAGCACGGAGAAGCAAGGAACGACATGCACTGCTCGAAGCCCGGGTAAAATTCGTCGATCGAGGGGAGGGTCGATGCGATTGTCCTTTGGTGGCTGAGTGAGGTAGAAAGCGAGAAGTGGGACAGGGACACACCTCGCGCCATCCACCGGTTCTGCATCGATAGTAGTCGAATTGTGCGCGTCGAGACTGGAAATGTCCGTCAGTCAAAGAGCCGAGGACCCAATAATTATGACATGCGTATCCGTATCTTGCGCGTCTGATTCTGTCCTCGGGGGTACACCAGGACTCGTATTCCCCGCTGCTCCCGCGCGCGCCAACGGCTGGCACTGCGATTGATATTGGGATCTAGGTTTGTTGTCCGCGTCGGTAAAGTGCATTCCTGTCGGCCAAAGTAGTTGTGTTGACGCCCGGAAGTCTGTGCTGGAGCTTATAAGCCCCGCCGACGCGCGCTGGGACCTCGAGGTCCAAGTGCAGCCGGCGCTGGTCCCAGAGAGCAGACAATAGTAAAGCTAGAATTGGCGTCCGAGTTGGGAGAACAGCCTCATCCCGCCGGCCCTAAGTAGTCATTCAAGGGCAAGGGTAAGCCTAGGCGAGACACAAGGACGAAGAATTTGCTTCCGTCGATGCATTTCAGAGGCGCTGGCGCCAGCTGATGAGAACAAGAGCGGAGTTTTAATCGCGCTCACGTGATAATGTAAGCGCGTCTCCGTGTAACGCACGTCGAAGTGCATGGCGCGCTGCTGATTTCTCAGAGTAGCATGTAGAGAGTGAACGATCTGCGGGCTATAATATCCGTTTGTCGGACGTCTAAAAACCATATTGAGGCTGCACAACCAGCAATCCGACGTGCAGCTGACAGACCTGCTCGGATCGCCCAGGTCAATGCCCCAGGAATGAGCGTTCGCTTTCGTGAACAATCAATCTCGTGCGTGACGACTCCGACTCACCGATCTCATGTCTGTACTTGCGGCCAGGACATGGATATTGATGGATTTTCGACTAGAATCAAAATTTCCTCGCTGGGTCTGAGCCCGTCTCCTCATCTATCTCACCCATGAAGCATAGAATTACAGAGAAATAATCCCAATTTGCAGCCAATCATGAGAGTACGTACTGAATTTCGGATCACCTCCCTTGGTCACCCGCAAACTAACAACTACGGTACATACACTATACTTCCACGCCGCTTCGAAATAGACTGCCAACTCGCGAGATTTCCCTAGAATCCAGATTCCAAATCAACCTTCTCGTACTGTGCGAGATTTTCTTGGATTGTAAGTATATCGACTTGAGCGTCTGGTGCTTCCTCGTTTAGTTCCTGAAGAGCCTCCAAGACATCTGTGTCTGCTAGGAATGCGACTCCTTCTGGGTATTCACTGATTCGAGCAAGAGGCCGAATGGCGCTGGTGCGTGCGTTGACATCAGTCTCTCTACGCATATGTCAAGATTACGCATGTTACATGTATTATCCCCCATTACTCACCGCAAAGCGGACACGAGCAAGACACAAGCTTTGAATCCCAAGATTGCAGGCACAACGGATTTGTGGTTAGAAGCTAAGTTCTCCACCAGCTGCCAAGTCCTTGCGCGGATCTGAGTGTCTGGTGATTCCACCAGCTCGCGCAGGTAATACAGCAAACCTGCACTAATTGCAGCCCGTACACCGCGGGAAGAGAGGGTTATCTGATGCAATCCATAAATCGCCTGTTTCACGACCCAGGCATTTTCATTCCTGGCTCAACATGTAAATGGTGGTCAACGGAAATCATCTGGACTCACCGCAAGAAAGGCATCAGTTTAACGCAGGGCTGCAAAGCTAAGATTGGCCCCGTAATATCCTTGTGCGACACCAGATTTCTCAACAAGGTGAAAATTCTTTCGCCGACGTTGTTATTTTGATCTTGAAACATTACGTCAAGGTAGTCCAGCACTTTTGCGTCAACAGCGGCATGGGCGCCGTCACTAAGATTCTTACTTTCACCCCGACCACCACCATCTCGAATGTCGAAGTTAGCCGTTAGCCCTCCCAGCCAACTCTGTCTTGCCAATGTGCTGCAGTAGTCCTGAGAGCTGTCTTTCTGAGCCCTTCACATGCCGATGGATGCATGGTACGAGCAAAACAATGATTTTCAAGAATCTACATCCATTTCAGTGGTCGAGCATCCAGCTCATTTTTGCTCCTAGAGCCCCATTCCACTGACATTGTGTCATACAAATATGTTGCTATGAATGTATACCAACTTTGCTGCTGCTCAACGGCCTGCTCCGCTGCCTCGTCGTTGTCCCCGCTGCGCCTGCTGTTCTTCGGGGCCGATTAGTCAGCGATGCATTGCCACCCCCTAGTCCGCCACAATCAGCCCATTCAGCTTATGTCGCCCGCCGTTCCTCGCAAATCAGCTGGGATTGTCATGGCACATACCAGATATCTACTGGGTCGATGGCCAGTGTTGGCTCTAGAGCTCGGAATTCACGGCAGACTGTCATGCGCCTCTCCTACTTCAATGACTCAAATGCTCTCGAATAACACTGTAACTACACGCACGGTGCAATGCTATGGAGATATCCTCGACAGCCAAGACATCTCCAAGATTGAATTCACTCACGATTACTCGGGAACTAGATTTTCACAACATCACTTGATCTGTGGGTATTTCTGCCGAATAGTGATAACATGTTCGCCCGAGTAAAATTCACGCAGTGTGGTATCTGGAATAAATCCTTGGTATCCATTATTCTCCGGAATTGTGCCATGCACGCGAACAGGAACCACGCCGCTGGAATCATCTCCTCTCTCAAACACATCATCATCTTTTCGCAGGAAAAATAATTTCTCGGCTCGGCTCTTTCAAGGAACTGCCCTGCATCAAGAAACAATTAGCGGAAGATGTAATGCTTTGAGATTTCCATTCCACTCCCTTAGCCTCCTCAGGCTGAAGTCGACAACGACTTCTGGCGCCGAGATGGAAGCTGCAGCCGGAGAGGAATGGCTATGGACATGAATGATTCTTCAGTCAAGTACTATATTTGTGCCACAGGCATATGGAACAACAGAAGACTTTCGACTCACATCCTACTCAAACTCCTGATTTAATCTTTGACATCTGAGAGCTTCGCAAGTAGCATATCGAGTCGATGATGGATGTAAACCTGTAGGGCGGACTTGAATGTAGTACATTCAGACACGAACACAGGCGGGACCATCAGCATCTGTCTTCGCTGGTTCTATATAGTTCTAGTAATGCCAATAGTGCTTGTATGGGTGGCCGACCTAGTTTGTGTGCTACTAACTCGCTTTTCTGTGTTCTTTTAGTTCTACCGCGGCGACTCGACAAGATTGCGACCGTGAGCTCGGCTATTGGGATGCAGAGAGGCCCAGGGACGATGATGTAGTAGTGCGTGTACATCGGGAGAATTCCTGGAAACCGGCGTTCATGAGTTGGACCGTGCCGTGTAATGCTACCTACCTACCTACCTACCGGCGCGTAATGACAATCAATGAATCTGCTGCCTTTCCCGAAACCATGGCATTGTGGTCGCTACAAGGTGAATCAGCATGCTGATGATGGTCATCGCCATGATCCAAACTTGCCGTAGAAGGCGCACAAGCTGCCCACAAATTAATACAAGAATTTTCGGTGCCATGGATTTGTGGGAAGACAGGTTCTCCAATAGCTCGCAAGAGCATAGACGAATTTCTACGTTCGGTGAGTTCAGAAGTTTCAGGACATAATCGAGCATTTTTGTGCCAATCAAGGCCCGGCTACCGTCCATCTGGCGGGCTACGTGAGATAATGAACAGATGATTGACTTGAGGATCCCAGCATCGTCTTCTCTGATGGAGAATGAGATTCCCTTGAATATTTTGAACAAAGCCATGAAGCTCACCGCGAGAATCGTTGGACCACTTTTGCGTCAATTGCGGCCTGGGCGCCCTCACTCGAACGCATGATGTTATCCGATGAATCTGCTGCCTCTCGCATGGCATTTTTGTCGCTAAAAGGGGAATCAGCGTGGTGATGCTCATCGCCGTGATCCAAACTTGCCGTAGAAAGCGCACGAGCTGCCCACAAATTGATGCGAGGATTCCCGGCGCCGTGGATTCGTGGCAAGATAGGTTCTCCAATAGCTCGCAAGAGCATTGACGGACCTCCACGTTCGGTGAGTCCAGAAGTTTCGGGACATAATCGAGCACGTTTGCGGCAATCAAGGCCCGGCTACCGTCCATCTGGCGGGCTATCTGAGATAATGTACAGATGACTGGCTTGAGGATCCAAGCATCGTCTTCTCTAATTGAGAATGAGATCCCCTTGAATGTTTCGAACCAAGCCATGAAGCTCACCGCGAGAATCGTTGGACCACTTTTGCGTTAATTGCGGCCTGGGCGCCCTCACTCGAGCGCATAATCTTATTCAGTGAATCTTCTGCCTCTCCCGAAACAATGTCATTTTTGTCGCTACAAGGGAAATCAGCATGATGATGCTCATCGCCGTGATCCATACTTGCCGTAGAAGGTGCATGAGCTGCCCACAAATTGATGCGAGGATTGCCGGCGCTGTGGATTCGTGGCAAGACAGGTTCCCCAATAGCTCGCAAGAGCATTGACGGATTTCCACGTTCGGTGAGTCAAGAAATTTCGGGACATAATCTAGCACGTTGGTACTGATCAAGGCCCGGCTACCGTCCGTCCGGCGGGATATCTGAGATAATGAACAGATGATTGACCTGAGGATCCCAATATCTTGTTCTCTGATCAAGAATGAGATCCCTTTGAATGTTTTGAACAAAAACAAGGAGCTCACTGCGAGAGCCGGGACACCAACGGCACACATATAATTTCCTCCAGAAGTGTCAGCCTGGTGCTCTTGTCTCGTGTCAATGTTTCAATAATCTCGCACGTCCACCTGCGGGCCTCGATTTTCGGTGATCCAACCAGTACCAAGACAAGGTCGACTCCCTTTGCATCAGCAGTTAGGTATTTGCTGATGTAATCTAATGCCTGCCTCGCATAAACATGATAGAGTGAGTCTTCTTCCCTGTGATGGCGAGCATATGAGAGATGAGTTTTTTTTAAAAAAAAAATAGTGAAAGAATGAACTTACCCACAGAGGCACACTAGCCGAACTACTAAAGGCTGTTTACGTAGGATGGCCGGAATCAGGGGTTTGTACTCTGCTAAATTCTCCAATAGCTTGCATGCCTCTGTTCGGACTATTTGATTTGTGGACTCAAGCAGTTCCGGGACATAGTCCAGAGCCTTCGCATCAACGGCCGCCTTCGCTCCATTCAGCCAGTGGGAACACCAGAATAAAGCATTCAAAGCAGATGTGACGAGGTCAGCATTTTCGTTACTAAGTTCCCATGAGACGAATGTCTGAAGACTCAAGTAATCGAACTCACCGTAAGAGTGACACAAGTAGCCTACAGGGAGATAGCTCCGCTGGAAATGGAACAGTTGATCGACCCATTTTCCCCAACAGTTCGCAAGCCCGTTGCTGAAGAATGAAAGATGTCTCCTTGGATCCCACTATCTTCGCGATCTGCTGCAACACAAATGTATCCTGTGCTATTATGAGCACATCTTCTTCTGCAGTGTACATGTCTGCTCTGTTGCTCAACTCCACCAGAATCGCCGCCTTTGTGGAAGGCAACACATATTCCAGCCTATGGGATCGCTCAGTGGAAGTCCGAACAATTTACGAGTCACCATACGGGAGATAGCTTGAAAAGACCTCCAGGGTTTCGGCGGAGAGTGACACGCCGCTATTTTTCTGGATAAGGTTGAGAGCTTGGCGATGATACATCAGCCTCATGAGTGGTTTTGATGCTGCATGAAGGTTGATTGTTGGACCACGAAGCCCCGGGTTACTGTCGGACCACCAGCTATGTATGCTGGTGGGAGTCTGCTGGCGATTCAAGGGCGGCATGGGAGAGCAGGAGAGAGTTAGACCGTCACAGCCTCATCGGACTTCGGGAGAGAGTCACAGCCCCGTCTGACTCGAATCTGTCATAAGGTGGGGACAGAGCGGTGATGATGACTGGACGTTCCTATGATGCTATTCACCTCGTTTACGTTGAACAGGAAGAAGGAAGACTTCTTGGCAGTCTCTTCTTTTCCCGGCTATGGTACATTTGAATCTCTTGAATACCGCCGTCTCATAGCACCACGAGAAATTCAACTCCATATACCCCCTTCCTAGAAATGCGGAGCGTCGGTTAGTCTCTTATAAACAGACGCTAGTACCTCGTGTGTTGTAAGCGTCGGTTAGCAAGACATGTACAGCTTTTCGGAGATGATTACTCGTTCTCTCAACGAAATGGACGGCCTTTGTTTGCCGTTTGATTGAACCCCATTGAGCGTATCCCTTTCTTTCCTATTCTCTCTACACGACGCGAAATCTGCATCCGGTATTTAGTCTATTGGTTCGCGGACGAGATATTCTGGTCCTCTCGGTTTAACACGGTCTGACCAACCCCTTCCTCTCCACTGTCTCGTCGGTCTTCCAATTGCCTGCGGCCATGCACTTCGAGGCTGCACCCTCAAGAGTACTCTCTTCAATCCCCATTGAGAAACTGTGCTCGAATCTGTGCTTCTAATTTGGCACGACTGCCAGCTGACAGGCTGTACATACCCGCAGTTCAATAACTGTTGAGAATTTCCTGAGATGCTGTGACAGTATATTGCTGCGCCGCATTACTGCGGCTGATGTGGCGGTTCCATGGAACCACCCCACCCATTCACAAACTTTCCCGGTCAAAATGTCGTGAATCATCACTTATAACAATTGTTCGGAATTTTTTTTTGGCACCCTGGTTTGCCACGAAATGAAACGACGGTATTTGTAAGCAGCCGAGCCATCAAAATTCGGCATCATGTTCTGAGCTTCCTGGAGGCAAAAGTAGTACAGAGAGTCAACTATCCTGAGACCTTGGAAAGTATCCTAAATGATATTTATGAAAGGACTCACCACAAGCTTTGCTTTTGCGTCCGAGAAAAAAAAAGATTACTTAATAAGGTCGACCTTCGATCATTGACACCAGCTAAGTAGTCGACAGACTACGACAAACGAGGTACGAGTAGATATTGTTGTAATATGATCTGTTTATAAGAGACTAACTAGTACTACCTTTGGTATGAAGGCATTTCCGAGAGTTTGATGCTCCAGGTGTCTCCATGTTTTGTTCGCGTTGAGCTGCAGCCTGCATCCACTGCAGGAAAGCTGATGACATGGCTATGAAGTGAGAGCTGAAGGGGAGGAGGGAGATGGGGGACACACCGAGTCCAGACATTATATACCCAGGATTATTCTACTGAGAAACCCGGCTTTCAATGGAAACCCCAATGAAAAAAAAAATGGTGTTATTCGGGATTCCCGCTTTCAGGGGAACGGTGACATACAGTTTCTCCACGGCCGGATGCCCGGGAAGGTGCCGAGACGGCAGCCCGGAACACGGTCAGATGATCATTCCGCCAATATTTTTGAGTACACCCATACACTTGCACAGGAATTCATAGACAAGTTTTTAAGACTTTACAGCCGTTTGCAGAACTTAGGGCGCGGTGTTTTTTTTTTGTGGCAAGTTTTCACGAGAACAGCAATTACGGGATCAATTCTCAACCGTTTGTAATCATGCTCGATTATAACAATACCATGTGCTTATATAGGCGCGCAATTGATGAGTACTATCTCATCAATTATCTTCGTTTTGGTGCAGCGGTCATGTACACGTCTCTGACCTGCTTACACCATTTGCCCTGAAAATGGGATCATTCGATTCTCACGGAAAGGGCGGAGGGCCCTGTCTCCTAAGTTTTTTTATGGGCACCGAAAAATTCTTTTTTGGGATAGATTCCCATGTTTTTCAGTGGTTGAGTGGAAAACACGTCCCATGGGACCTATTTTGCTCCGATTGACCTATATTTTTATTATGGTGAGTTTGGACATATTCCGGAGGGCGTGGAATGCCGGATAGTGAATGTGAATGCTGGTTCAAATCCACCATACACTTTAAGATCAGCAATATGAAAGGAATCTATCTGTGAACTGTATATTTGAAGTATTGATCACATTCAAAATACCGGTATTTGAGGCCCACTGAAATATGTTCAAGTCCACCATAATAAAAATATAGGTCAATCGGAGCAAAATAGGTCCCATGGGACGTGTTCTCCCCGTAACCTTTGAATTTATGTGAAGAGGGACAATGGAAGCTAAGTAGTACTTGATAAACCTGAATACAATCATCTTTGTTCTTCTTCACATCTGGAAAAGGCGGTCAGAGTTGCTAGAGCCTAGCTGTTGAGAAGAATTCTTACCTGGATTGAAGTAATCAAAGACAGAGCTGTGTTCGAGATGGCTTGAATGAAAGGTGGTCGAAGTGCATCGTGGAGGTCATTCAGGATGGTGATCACTGGCTTCAAGCAGGCAATAATGTTGTCCACACGGATTTCGGTGGTCGTTGGCTCGTAGGGCATCTAGGGTGATGAAGTGTTGGACCACCGTGTGTCAGGGGAACCCCGCTCCGCGCCGGCCCGCTCCCGAACCTCTGGTTCCGGCACCCTCCGAAACCCTTCCCATCCTTCCTCCGACCGTCACACTGACCCCGCTTGGCACTCAGCTTGCGACAAGGCCCGTGACCTCTGCCGATCCCTCCGGTCGCATACCCCCGGAACCCTCCGGACCATCGGATCACCGTAGTCACGTGCTCCTGGCTAGTTGGTAGATATACCCACGGCCTGGTGTGGGAATCCTCAGAGTTTCTTCTCTTCGGATCCCCCTCACTAGGTTCATACTTGTGTACTTTTAGCTCTATTTATATATAACTTCGGATCCCCCTCGCCAGGCTCTTGAGTATGCTCGGGCCCTGAGGTTGCCCTTACACCGTGCATATATATATGCCTGTGAGATTCGTGTCAAGTGTGCAATTCTTGAATACGAATCTAGCGGTTCCATGGCCTTCTTCTGACCAAGCCTTACAGCTCTTTGCAGAACTTAGGGCGCGGCCTGTTTTTTCTTCTGTTTTTGTTAAGTTTTCACGAGAACAGCGATTGGAACCCCAATTCTCAACGAATTTCTCTGGAAATAGGCTCATTACATTCACGTTGGAATTCCGGAGGGCCTAGCATATTAGGAGTTTTTCTGAGCACCTTAAACTGTTTGAGTGGTTCAATTTTCGGTGTTTTTGACAGTCTGACAGCAGAACATGTCGCATAGGAGGTATACTCCTCCGATTGGCCTAGATTTTTGATATGATGTACTTGGATGTATTATGGAGGGCCTGTAATACCGGCATTTTGAGTGGGATCAATACTTCAAATATATAACTCATCAATAAATTCCTGCCATATTGTTGATACCAAAGTGTATGGTAAATTCGAACTAGAGTTCACATTCACTATCCCGGTAGTTTAGGCCCTCTGGAATACATCCAAGTCCATCATATTAAATCTAGGTCGATCGGAGAAAAATAGGTCCCATGGGACATGTTCTCCCCACGACCGCTGAAAAACACGGGAATATATCCTAAAAAGCAACTTTTCGGTGTGAATAAAAAGACCTAGGAGGCCAGGCCCTCCGCTCTTTCCGTGCGAATCAAATGAGCCTATTCCCAAGTAAAAACATTGAGAATTGAGCTCACAATGACTGTTCTGCTGAAAACTTGCCAAAAAGAAAAAAAAAAAACAGCCCGCGCCCTAACACAGGGAGGATAACCAAATAATCTATGCCAAGACATTCAAAAAATACGCAGAAAATATTTACAATACCTTCTAGATGTCTGTGGCTCAAATAATGCATAATGCATTGAGAAGAGGCAGAAGGTATTCAAAATATATGTTGATCTAAGCATATCTTTTGAATACCTTCTGCATGTTTGAGGCCACAAACATCCGAAAGTTATTGTAAATATTTTCTCCATATCTTTTCAATGTTTTGGCCTAGGTTATCTAGTTATCCTCCTGGTGTAAGTTCTGCATAGTGATGTGCCGGGTCGGGCTTGAAGCCCAAGCCCAGGCATGGGTCGGGCTTTCAAGCCCGACCCAGGCCCGACCCGCGCCGGGCTCAGGTAGGGCTCAGGGTCGGGCCTCAGATTTTGCCCGACCCGCGACCCGGGCTCAGGCCCGGGCTTCAACTAAAAAAATTGGCCTGGCTCATGCCAGTGAGGGCACCCATTGCCGACGTCTTTCATACCTCGTAATCCGGGTTTGCAGTCCGTGGCTTCCGACATGCTTTATCTAAGCTGTTCTGATGCAGTGGCGCAACCTATTCAATTGATCGTGAACCTCACAAATGTCAGTTTGATTCTTTGGTTTAAATAATCGTTTGTAAAAATGTGTACAGATCGTCTACCCCCTGGCAATTCTGGTGGACCACTGTTGGGACCGGATTCTGGTCAATTCCATTACTAAAATGTCCTGAAGTCGGATGTTCACCCCGTTCACAGCAACTACGATCAAGCTCACCTTACACGGCTATCCCGGGAAACCTTGGAATTTCATCGGATTGATGAAACGTCGGAATCCAATGATTTTTGTTCTTGTCATCTTGAGGGTCAGCCGTAGAATACAAGTCAATACGATGGTGCGTTGATGAGTTTTTTGTGCTCTGCCCATGACACCAGTTTTCGACGCTTGAAATCCAAGGTACTACCTCATGTAACATGATTCGGCGCATCAAATATGATCAATTGACGACAGACGTCGTCGTAACTGCCCGTCGTGCACGGACTAGGCCATTACCCACCAGACCCGCGCCCAGATACACATTCATACTGTTCAATTTACCCCTTGTACTCCTCATTTGGAGCTGTGTTTCACAGAGACAGTGCCAGATAATGCTACTCAGAATTGATCAACCACCAGTTTTTCTTGAAAAACTTATTGATTCATACCACTTCATAGTGCGGATCCACTGATATATGCAACGCACTCAATCGGAAGGCCACAGATTCAATTTTGAGTGACACTTCAAGCTTCAAGCTTCAATCGAACAAAAAATTTCGAAAATTTACACAAGTCATTCAAACTCCGCCGCGCACGTGGCGTCAATATGGCGTGATTTGATGGTCAACCATTGCCATCTTTTCCCCCCCATGTCGTCTCTCCCAGTCTGTTTTCAATGCGCACTCTGCTTCCTGTCAGCATCTTCAAACCTTGTTCAACCATCTTCAAGTCCTTTCAAGCATCCTTGACCTATCTTCAAACAGCCTGGAGCTCTGTTTCGCAGACCCAGTATTCACGGTGCGATAATTGTCCATTATCTGGTGCTGATATCTGTACGCACTCCTACATCAAGTCGAGTGGCGGTGCACGTACCCTGTGGAGGTGGCCTCAGCGTCGGCATCGACGTCGATGGGGAGATCGAACCCACACCGGAAAGTGTGACGTCACATGTCACACTTTCCGGTACTGGGGGAATGGCTTCCCCCAGACCCCCTCCCTTTCGCTGCGCTGCCCTTTCCGCTGGCATGGGGCCTTTTCGCTGTGCTGCCCTTTCACTGGCGCTGGCCTTTTTCTCCGTGATTGTATGCAAAAACTACGCAAAAATGTAATGTTTTTTTGGTGTGTTGCGGGCGCCGGCCCGGACGGCTGGGGTTTTCCACCCCAGACCCCGACCGCTGCGCGGGGCTGCCGCTCGCCTCGGGGGCCCACTGCGTGGTGCTTGCGCTCGCCGCGAGGCCCACTGCGTGGTGCCAAAAAAAAAACGCCCCTGCTGAAATCGAACTCACGACCTCACAAAAACAACTCAATAGAATGTGAACACTACCACTCAGCTAAACAGTGAATAGAGGGGAATAAAAAAGTAACCAATGTGTGGGAGGGGTGTACGTGTAACGGTCACATGTCACACTTTTTCCGGTGTGAGTCCATACTGTCCAAATTCCCGTCGATGTCGGATCGGCGCGTGAGTCACATGTCGCGTGCCGTATGTCTTGGGGGAGGGTGTTTGTGCGTACGATGGGCGGCACGGAGGGAGTGTGCACACCCCCCCTCTTGCATTCCAGGAGGCGGCGCTGGGCGGGTGTGCATGGGTGCGTCGGCGTCGGCGTCGGGGAATGCGGGGGTGTATTTGGGAAGGAAGGAATAGGAAGGAATGAGCTAATTTTCCGTGTCATTGAGCCTCCATTCATGTAGTAAGTAGTAGTAGGCTATCCAATGCACATGTTTGTTTAATTCACTGTGTATCTTTATGAGTGTGCCCCGAATCTGGTGAGCTGGTGGAGCTGGCATTGCTGGCACCATTTTCCTGATATCGATGCTCGGTGAGATGCTGGCTGCCCAGGGAGTGCCCTTGAAATTAGGATGCCTGAACCATTGGAATCCGAAGAGCTGCCTATTTACTGGGATTCATTGATCTGCCCATTGAAATCCGACGGGCATCAAACCCATCGAATTCCAAGGTCTACCGGGATAGCCGTGTACTCAACTACAGTACCTCAGCACGGAGTATGATATGGTTCTTGCTGAAGGCAGTCCTTGCGTAACACGGGCCATTTATGCCCTCACAGAGGTCAAAAGCATGGGAGAGAGTCTCGTTTGAGGCCCCAAACATCCAAAAGTTATTGTACATACTTTCTGCATATTCTACCAATATTATGGCATGGATTATTAGGCTATCCTCCCTGTGATTCTCAATCAGTCCCTCCAAGATTTGCGACGAAAGAACAGCTTCCCTGATGGGCTGGATCAACGCTGCACGTCGGAGTTCCATGACTCCGGAACACCTCATCGCAACAGCTCAACTGTCACAGTGGTATAAATTTGGACTGACTGAAGGCGACTACAAGCACAGAGCAACAGCCAACGTCAAGGTTTCCAATGTTGGATCTTCCTCCACTGTCCTTTCGACACCGTCTCTTTTGGATCTTCTCAACGACAACAATATTGCGCCACAAGATGTCGACCGCGAGGCTCTTGAAAAAGCCATATTCGATCGGCCTGATCCCTATGACCTCGACGAGACAGATCGTGTTGATGCCGCCATTTCGAATGTGCCCCGGGTGCAGCGGTCTTCGACACATTGGGCTGTCGCGGAATACGTCAGGTTAAATAGCCCGGCTCTCGCGGAACTCATCTCGCCCGAGAAGGACGTCGAAGATGCTCCCATGGTTGCGGAGACTTCTCAGGTGACAGCGGCGGAGGCTGAAAACGAGGATTGGGACGTGGATGACTGATTTCTAGCATTCTTAGCATATATAGCATGCTATTTATTGATTTATAGCCGATAATAGCCAATAATAGCATCAATGCTAGATAGCTGTTAATAACATGTGCTAGCTATGGACCTCGGGCTCTGGAATTTCTAGCAAAAGTTATTAACTGCTATTTAATTTCCAGCACAGCGCTAGGAGAGACTGCCTGCTTAGCAGACGAGGAGGACATTGGAGAGATATCAGAATGTTCCGTGATACCCCCTTTTACTCATTGCCTATATAGGCAGGCCTGGGCCTGAGCCCAAGCCCGACCCGACCCGGGCCCGACCCCCCAGGTCAGGTCGGGCCCAGGATTTTGTCGAGCCCAAGCCCGGGCTTTCAAGCCCGACCCGACCCGAACAACACTAGTTCTGCAAAGGGCTGTAAGATGCTTCATGACTGCTTTCTCAATATTTAACTATCTCTCTTTTGTAGAGCTGAGTGCGTCCCGCGTAGCTTTGGATCATTTAATCCTCGAACTTACGGACCGGAAAGGTCTCTTTGAGACTCGCTAATTATACCTGGCTTTCTGCCGGATGCAGTGTATCTATCTAAATACTTTCATTGCCGTATTACTTATCGCAAGAATTTAAAAGATGCGAATAGTATATTGAGTTCCAAACCGATGGCTAATCCGGAGTGAACACTGTCAAGTGTTTCCCGAATCGAAAACTTCAACAAGGCCCCGGGAAAATGAAGCGAAAATATATAAGAATTACGGTTCTCCTTTCGATCGCGCCAACCCAGCGATGGCAAGCAACGGCCGCTCGCAAGCATGCACCTCACTCATTCAATCGATATCGTTGCTATTTCAAGGCTCAGAACACGCACCCAGCGTGGTGAGATGCCATGTGAATACGGAAGTCCTATACATCAGCAAACCCTGGATTTGACCATAGTTGGCCATAGTTGGCTGTAGTTGGCTGTAGTTCCCATAGTTGCCATAGGACTCTGTAGTGGTCTGTAGTTTTCAGTCAAAGCTACATAGTTGTACATAGTTTTGTGGCCAAGCTGCATAGTTTCCCATAGTTTTTTTTTTTTTTTTTTTTTTTTTCCTGTAGGCACCTGAGCCTCAAGGCAGTTCAGAGCTGCAATTAGATTTCAACAAGCCAAACTATTTCATTGAACTATTTACAGAACCAAAATTCTTCACAAAAATATACATGGTCTAGCTCATCTGTCAGGATGGTGTTCAGAATAGCTCTATGAATTTATTTTGTGTTTTGCAGCTGAGGACGAAGCAGACAGTTGTTGTTGGGAAGGAGGTAACCCCTTATGAGAGTCCTGACCGCCTTATGTGGTGCAAGGGAAGCAGACATAGTTTTCTTTGGTCCCCCTTTTCTTAAAAAGCTTCGGAAACCACCAAACTACACAGAACTATGTAGCACTCCTGCCAAACTATGGAGACCTATATAGAGGGTACCCTTCCTATGGTAAATACAGCAGCTATGGCAACTATAGGAACTATGTAGACCTACGTAGCACACCCAGGGTTTGCTGATGTATCTGGCACTCGACCGCATGCTGGGGAGGCACGACAACTTTAGTAGCATAGGTGTTTGGTCCGTTGACCGAACACCTATTGATGGCGTGGAATGCCTATTGATGGCGCGAATGCCTATCCATCATGTTGAGCGCATCACGGAGTGATGGATTTGCCGTTGGTTGCTGAAAATTGTTAAATCCCTCAACTCTGTATCCACTGTGCGTGGGGGGTTAGGTTTGGGTTAAATTTGGGTTAGAAAGGTTAGGTATGGTTAAGTTTGGTGTTCTGGTTAGGTCCCCAGGTATATTGAAGATGTTGTTGAAGAAAGGACTTGGTTGTTTTGCTGGCATGCCGCTATTGATGGTGTGATGGCTGATCCACAGGCGATAGGCATTCATGCGGCAAGTAGGTGTTCGGTCAACGGGCCGAACGCCTATGCTACTAAAGTTGTATGTACTCCATGCTGGGTGTGCCGGGGATAGCTCTTAAGTCCCAAGTTAGACATGACATGCAGGCTTCAAGATAGGTTAAATATTGCTGAAGTAATGGTTCAGTCCACTCGGCGTAGCTACTTGGCGCATGTAAACCGGGATACTTAATCCCTGGAACGGTGGAACCGGTGTTCATGAGTTGGACCACCCATGTAATTTTACCTAACTCCTACCTACGCTTAGTAAGTTGTCTTCGCCTTCTTGCGCGATTATCCGCGATAGCGACAGCCTGAGAGACCCTCAAGATTACGCCTTTTCCATTGAACCGGACAATGCGTGGCCTCCCCTTCGACATAGACACGCCGGTGAAATCGGGATTCAACCTAACAATCGGCGCTTTGGTGGACATTTTCTAGATATTTTTGTCAATTTTTTAGATTGACACAATTCCCCTGTAAACAACACAGCTATTTACCTTATAAGCATTTCTCGTCATCCGCATATATACCCATTTTGTCTGTGGAAGCCAGAAAATGTGTTGCCATGGCTGGGTCGGTCAAAGTGGCCGGTGTTCCGGCAACTATGTCGGAAATTTATAATTTCTATCACAAGGCGCTGTAAGGCCTTATAAGGCCATAAGAGGATTTGGTATTATAAGATACTTATAAGGGGACCGTTATGGATAAGATGGCTGGGTTTTTATAAGAAACTGGGCATTATAAGGGCTTATGATGCTCTAGGTTTATTATCAGGAAAAATCGTTAACCACCTTCAAGATCTTACTACACATTTGTACTGATTTAACCGATCCGCTTCATTAGATTTTACTTACTTACTGGTTGTATTGAATTACTGAATGGTATTTTTATGATTAAATTACTTACTACTGAAGGGAATTGAACTTGTGACCGCGCGAGAATGAAAGGAAATCCGAAGGAAGACAAAATTACTGTTAAGCTATAGAACCACTTCTTGTATGGTCTCAACAACTAATATATCGAGCTGGCAATGTTTCTGCTGTCTCACGCAGTAGCAGATGCAAAGCTGTCGGCGCGGCGCATGGGGTTGTGCAGGCGTGTCGGGTGCTGGGCACCATGCAGTCGGTGTCGGCACAGTACCCCGTGTCAGCACAGCACCCGCACTCGATGTCAACATCCTCCCCACCGCCGTCGTCACTCCCGCTCCTCGTGTCCCGCCTGCACGCGTGCTCTTTGATGCGGGCATGGTGTGCGCGTACGTGACGCTGAGGCATCCGCGAGAGTTTTTTTTACGCGGGGGTGCGTGAGGTGCTGGGGATGGCGATGGGCCTTTTCCGCGGGGGACATGTACATAAACAGCTTAGGTACACAGTGCAAGTATCCCTTGCCTCCCGAATCATGAGCACACGCCGGTTCGCCCTCACTCGTGCACGAGTCCGAATTGTTCGTCATAGGCGGTGAGCCAGGAGCTAAAATTCTGAATCCATAGTACATACCTTTTCAGCCTCAAAGTTATAAGTTCCGTGTGCAGCACCAAGTTCAAAGGCACGATAGAACTTTAGAAGGTTTCGCATACTTTGTTGTGTGAGCCGTTGTCAGAGAGGGCAGGAACGAGCAGAGTGTGGACAGCACAATGACAAAGATACAATAGGACAAGGGCCCCTCCCGCTGCCCGTAATTTCAATTTACCTATAGCCATAATTCTGGTTATAATTGTGCCCGTTAGCTCTCCGCCCCGCCCCCAGCCCGGTTTCCCGTTGCCGTTACCGCTGCCTCCTCCCGTCGTGGAAGAGGCGGCGGTGTTGGGGGTCACAGAAGAAGAAGGAATGGGGGCGGCAGACTCGGATTCGGATTCGCTGCGCCTTGCTGACTGGGACTTGCGCCGTCCCTCTTCGGTGTGCGCATTTGAAGATGCGCGTGCAGTGTGGCGGCTGTGGCGGGGTCTGGTTTTGTGTCTGCATTTGTACTTGCATTTCGGTTCGTGCTGGTGTTTGGGGTGCGGACGTAGATGCGGGGGTGGATGTTGATGTGGACATTGATGCAGCTATAGATGCCAACGTTGAAGCGAGGCGAGGCTGCATGTAGAAACATTTGCATATAGCAGCAGTGAGGCAAAACACGCACGCTTGCCATGTACTTTCGTAGGGGTCCCAGCCCTGTGCGTGAATGCGATGGTGGTGTGCGAGGGAGGCGAGTGCCTGTTACAGTGCTCGTGTCAGGTGGTGGCAGTACAAAGAAAACCACAGCAAATGCACCTTGACCGTGAGCTCCGTATACGTCATGCTCGCGTCCATCGCCGCTTTCCCGTTATACTCCCTCCCCAGGTCCAAATCCTGTAAATCTACAGCGGGCCCGAGTCCCGTGGCGAGCACACAGAGTGCGCACGCGGGCTCGCCAGCCGCGTGCGCTGCCGATAGCGCAGGAAGGAGGCTGGCGACGAACACCGCGCACATAGTATCTCAGCACTAGTTTGCGGGTGAGGCCCTCAGCAGTGTCGTTGCGCTGCACTCAGAACGAGCAATGTGGGAGACGCGCGTGCTCTGCTACCTTGTGCGCGCTGTTGTTGCTGTTGCCTCTGCGAGTCGTTAAACCCAGCGGCCGCGGATCGGCGAGTAGTCGATGGACCGTTGTGATAAGGACCACGACGCTACGACGTGAACGGGATGGTGCTCAGGAGGTAGGCTTGTCCGGCCTCTAGGGGGTTTGGTTGTGAAGTCCGATGAGGGGGACGTTTGTCGAGGTAGAGGTGGTACCGCTCGTCCGTTGGGTCCTAAAGATGATAAGCGAAAATGGGGAACTATGAAAAATACCTGTTGGCCAGGGAACGAAGTTCGCGAACTTGTCCCTTCGAACTATATCCAAAGCCTTCTACTTCGATCGAGCGACGCGCCTTCCCTCCAATGATCGTTGGGGCACGTGACCGAGTCGGTGAATCCTTCCAAGGGGTCGGTTCGTAGATAACTTCGACGTCGACGGGATTTCGGTGGCGAACTTCTCAGTGTGTAAGGAGTCCTAACCGTGTAGGTGTAGACGATTTGCCAAAATGGTCACGAAGCTTCGTTCCCACTGCTACAGGAGCAGGGTGCGCGCAGGAAGGTGTGCGAAGTTCGTGGGCGAAGTAATGAGCGCGAGCTTAGATGACTATAAGCTGCAAGGGAGGTGTGAGTAAAGTGTCTTGCGACAAGTGTGGTGCAAAGTGTTGGACGGCGATTCGGACTCTGTTGTGACATCACACATTAGTTATACTGTGACGCCGCGCGTCGCTTGCCCTCACTCGCGTACCAATACGTCCGTGTGAGGGTAAGTCGATTCAACGCATTTTATAGACTCATAGCTCACCTTAGTACAGTTCTACCTACTCACATAGTGTACAGGTGAATAGACTCGCGTACCAATACGTCCGTGTGAGGTTCTACCTACTCACATAGTGTACAGGTTCCAACAGGTTATGGGCATTTAGTTCTGTGTTGACGACACGAACTTTGGGTCCTGCACACCTTGGACAACGGTCAGACAAACGGCGAGCCACTTTGACGAATTCGCGCTGTGCGCACGACGACCCAAACACGATATACTTTAATATTTTTGCCGACATGTTCTCGCGCATCCCCCCTTCCTTTTCGTCTACAAACCCTTTCCGTGCAACTGGTCCCCCGCCGACGGACCCTTGGGCGGCCCTGCCGATGGAGAACGCCCCGTCCACAGCGTCTTTTGATGCTGCATACGTGCCGACTCCGCCGCTTCCAATGCCTCCTGCCCCCGCTGGTCTGCTTCACGGTCACTACCTCCCGACGCAGGTACACCGCTCGCACCAGCCGCAGCCGCGCGCACATTTTCACACACCGCCGACCTCATCGAATGGCTCCCCTCCACGCGACCCACGCCCCTACCGTCCCTTCCTCCAACCTCGCTCTGGCAACCCAGAGTACAGCTCTGTATCGGGCTACGTCGCCGACATAGGACCAGTCCCTCGCTCTTTCCGCCTGAACAACACCAAGTGGACAGAGGAGGACAGGCTCTCGCTTGAAGCGGACAACTGGATCGCATGGGGTGCAAAAGTCCGGGAGGATTTGGGTCTTGAGCCAGGTGCAGTGCGTTTCATCGACGAGGGGGAGACACCACCATCCTTCTTCATGTACCCGGCACATCACCGCGCCTGGATTGACAGCGACCGCGTCGTGTCAGCGTACCTCGCGTCTGTATGCACTCGGACCGAGCGCACTCACATCGAGCACTGCATCACCGCGAGGGAGGTGTGGGAGACACTGAAACAGCGCCACGAGAAACGCGGTCCCGTCGGCCAGATCAAGGCAATGCGCAAACTCTTCGGGATGAAGTACGGGTCCGATCCAAAGTCGTGGGCTGCGACGACTACTGCGATCAATGACCTCAACAACACCATCTGGGCTGCGGGCGACATCAACCCAGATTCATTCCAAGCCGCTGCAATGATCTCCGCGCTTTCCACCCACCCCGTATTCGTCAAGTCACTGCTCGGACAGCCGCACCTGAACCTCCGCGTCATCTCCGATCAAATGGCTATCCACCAAGCGTACGACGAGTCGCAGCGTCTTCACAACCCCCGACCAAGTGCACGACGTCGGGGTGTTTGAAGCCGGACACACACACGTGGCCCTATTGTGTGCACCCAGGGGGTGGTATGGCGGGCAAGCAGATTCGCGAGGCGCAGGCGAAAGCACGCGCGGACGGCTGCACAATCGGCATCGGTCGAGACCCTTCCCACACCAGCGGCAAGGACAAAGACAAGACCCACCCGAAATTCCGCAAGACGACGGACGGCCGAGCGTATGTCACCATCGATGGAACAGATTTCATGCTTGCGCCCGCACCCATTCCTCCCCCCGTTGCCAACGCTGCTGCTCCGCCTGTCGCGAACTTCATCAATCTTGAGACCGACGTCCTGCCCGAGGGGGTGGATGCAGAATACGCGTTCGAAGCCATGATGGCACTTGAGATTCCCACTGTATCCGTGAACTGGAACGAGGTCGCGGCCAAGGCTACCGTCTCCGACCCTCTTCTTGACCCTCTTTTTGCCGATACGGGCGCAAATGTGCACATCACTCCGCATCGCAGCGACTTCGTGACGTTCACATCCATCGCGCCGCGCGCTATTGCTGGGTTCCAGGGCAGCTCCATCGACGCGACCGGCATCGGTACCGTAATACGGAACGCATTCACTCTCGTCAACGTCCTATACGTCCCGAAGGCCGCGATTCGCCTCCTCTCCGTACTCCGGCTATGTCAAGCCCTCAAATACACCTTTCACTTTGATGAGACCAGCGCGAGGATCACGGACGCCACGGGCGCCACTGTGTGCGAAGGCTCTGTACATCCGACGCGTCACCTCTACCAGCTCCACTGCGATGCCCCACCAACCGCCGCGTCTGCGTCCGCTACCACTTCCGTCACCCCCGCTCGAAGTTTGCACAGCTACCACCTCTGTCTCGGTCATGCTCATCCCCAAGCCATCGTCGATATGTACCAGAACAACCTCGTCGACGGTATGGTCCTTGACACATCCTCCCATGTACCCACTTGTGACGCCTGCATTCGTGGTAAACAGGGACGCACCAACGTTCCAAAAGTTCGAGTTGGTGAGAAATCGACACGGCGTCTGAAGCAGGTCCACGTGGACTTGAGCGGGAAGATTCATGTCAGGTCGAGAAGTGGAAACCATTATACGCTCGATATTGTAGATGATTACACCACCCGCGGCTGGTCGATCCCCATCCCTAATAAATCCTTCGCTTTCCCTTTCCTCCGTGCATGGACCCTCGTCATGGAAGCCCGAACGGGCGAACGAGTGGGACGTTTCGTCATTGACAACGGGGAGCTGAAGTCCACTGAATTTGAAACATGGTGCGCAGAGCGAGGAACAGAGGTTGTGTACACGCCCGCACACGTATCCAAGATGAATGGGAAGTGCGAGCGTTTCCACGGCGTCATTCACGGCAAGGGCCGCGCGATGCGCCTGTCATGCAATGCCCCCGAGTATCTTTGGGATGAGTTCTGTGTGACAGCGGCTTACTTGCACGCTAGAACACCTTCTCGATCTCAAAACGGACGCACTCCACACGAATGTTTCGAGCTGTCCAAGCCGAACATCTCCCATCTTCGTGAGATCGGATGTCGCGCGTTCGTTCTCATCGAGAACAAGCACAACCCCAAGGTCTACGAGCGATCGATTGAGTGCGTCCTCATCGGGTACGCACCACAATCCAAGGCGTACCGCGTCTGGGAGCGCTCATCGGGAAAGGTGTACAACTCATACAACGTCCGATTCATTGAGAGTGGACAAGTTGAGAAGGTGCGCTATAACCCAGACCGACTCGCAAAGCGTTTGAAGGACCCCGGTACAATCGATCCTACTACCGGCGTACCTGATGACCAAAGCTCGCCCGATCCCACTATGCACACCTCACCCTCCCCCGACACAGACAGAGACACCACTCCTCCTCCTCCTCCTCCTTCTCCTCCTCCACCCGTGCCAACCACGCCTCCGCCGCCCCGTCGATCAGGTCGTGCCCGCGTCCCCCCCCGCCATCTTGATGGCTCGGTGGTTCACGCTGCGGACGAAATGAGTGAAGACGAAGACCTCGACATCGTCATGGACTTCGAACGCACAGCCGCTGAGACCCCAGAGGACGATGACGGCGAGGAGCAACGGATAATGCGCGAGCTCAACGCATACCTTTCCGAGGCTCCCATCGATGTCGAGTTCCCCGACGACCCTCGGACTTATGCCGAGGCCATGGCGGCCCCAGATCGGGAGAAGTGGATTGAAGGGACGCTCGAGGAGCTGAAATCCTTGAGGGAGATGGGCGTATACCACCTCGTTCCGCCAGAGGCTGTCCCGCGGAACAAAACCATCCTGGACTTGAAACCGGTATACGTACGCAAGCACGATGTGCTCGGCGCCATTGCCCGGAACAAGGTCCGTTATTGTATTCTCGGATGCAGGCAGATCTACGGTCGTGACTACACTCACACGACTTCACCCACCGCTCGCCTTGAATCATTCCGTGCTATCCTTCACATAGCGGCTGCTCGCGGCTGGGACATCCAGCAGATCGACGTCAAAACTGCATTCCTCAATGCCGATCTGCCGCCCGATGAATATCAGTATTCGCGTCAACCACGGCACTACGAGGAGCCGGGCAAGGAGAAATGGCTGTGGCAGATCGTGAAGTCGCTCTACGGATTGAAACAGGCGGGCCGTGCTTGGAACAAACACATGCACGCGGCGATGCTTAGCTGGGGTTTCCGACGTGTCCGCTGCGAGTGGTGCGTGTACGCTCGCGTTGTGGATGAGGTCACGAACCTCGTGGCGGTACACGTCGACGACATGCTACTTGCAGCGAGTAAAGCGATCGGGAACGAGTCGTTCAAGGCCCAACTCCGGTCTAAATGGACGATCTCGGACTTGGGCGAGGTGAAATACTGCCTGGGCATCGGCATTGTCCGCGACCCGGAGCGCCGCACCATCTCACTTTCACAGACTGCGCTGATCGACCGTATCATCTCGCAGTTCCACCAGTCTGATGCCTACCCTGTCTCCACGCCCATGGAAACCAAAACTCAGCTGCAAACACCTGACCCCTCCGAGGTTCTCACCCACGAAGATGCTGAACGCCTAGCGCACACTCCCTACCGCTCCCTTGTCGGCTGTCTCATGTACCTATCAATCGGTACCCGCCCCGACATCTCCTTCGCCGTCGGAAAACTCTCGTGCTTCCTCGACTGTTACCGCGCCGTTCATTGGCGAGCTGCCATCCGAGTCGTGCGCTACCTCAAGGGGACCAGAGATTATAAACTGGTCCTTGGCGGCGATGCACCAATCTCTCTCAGCGGGTACACCGACGCCGACTTCGCGAACGAGCTGGACAGGCGAAAATCAGTCATGGGCTACAGTTTTTCTCTCGGATCTGGTTCCGTGTCGTGGGCATCCCGGAAAATGAAGGTCGTCACCGTTTCCTCCACTGAAGCAGAATACATTGCCGCATCTGAAGCCGCGAAGGAGGCGTGCTGGATGCGATCGTTACTCCGTGGTATGAACATCATGATCCCTAACCCCTCCCCCATCCTCTGCGACAACAACGGTTCGATGGTTCTTGCGAATGACCAATCCTTCCACTCCCGCGCGAAACACATCGACATCCGCTATCACCATATCCGGGATTGCGTCGAAAAACTGAAGGTCGCCCTATCCAGAGTCAATACCCACGATAACGTCGCGGACACCCTAACGAAGGCTCTACCGGCGCCTGACTTTGTCCGCCACCGGACTTCGCTCGGGGTTCTAGCGTGAGGGGGTGATATCCACAGTACTCATCGAGGGGGTGTGTTGGACGGCGATTCGGACTCTGTTGTGACATCACACATTAGTTATACTGTGACGCCGCGCGTCGCTTGCCCTCACTCGCGTACCAATACGTCCGTGTGAGGGTAAGTCGATTCAACGCATTTTATAGACTCATAGCTCACCTTAGTACAGTTCTACCTACTCACATAGTGTACAGGTGAATAGACTCGCGTACCAATACGTCCGTGTGAGGTTCTACCTACTCACATAGTGTACAGGTTCCAACAAAAGGTGTGGTCAAGTCTCGATTGATAGGGTGTAGGAACACTTGGGTACAAGTGGGAGGGATCTGAGCCCCGACTATGAACTGACACTGAACTGACTGTGTACTGACTAAGTACGCTAAATCGCCCGCTCTTTTTATACCTTTCCCCCCATCAGCCTCGTGTTCAGGTGAAACACTCGCTTCAAGGATGAGGCGCGGACTTGTGGGATTTTATCGCCCAAAATGCTCCAAGGTGTCCTTTCGCTCGCGAAATATTGTATCGCTCGCCGTCGAGAGACTCCTGAAGGCCAGATTGAGGACTTTTGTCCCGCGATTGCGTCGGAATGTCGGGTTTAAACCCTAATCGAGCCGCGCACAGCCTGTCCGCTGGGGAGCAAGACTCGCCCGTGGTCGGTGTGCTGCAGGTCGTCGAAATAGCTTGGGAGGTGCGATGGTAAGGTTTGTGATTTCGATGTCGTTGTTGTAAGGAGCGGAAGCGCGTGCAATGGTGTGTAGACGTGGGGTGAAGGCGTATAGCAGGTCTTCGTTCGCCGGCGAGGCTCGTTCCAGAGGTCCAGACAGCAATTGGCGGATGGAATCAATATTGTAGTGATAAAAGGGCCATAATTGAAGCGTTCCTGGAGTCCAGGGACCATCGTCGTTCGCCGTCGAAGCCGTGTAGATATGGTGTATTTCGTGAGCGGCGTTGTTCGTCGGTGGTGGGCGTGATTCCGAAAGCGGAAACCTAGTTCCCAAATCGGGTGTTCGTACGTATTTCGTCGTCTAGCCGTTGAGTTGAGTAGCCGTGGAACGAGAGGGCATGCGCAGAGCGCATACAGCCCTCACACCGTGCCGGGCTCGCTGCATGCGCGCCATGCGGGGCGTCCGTGCTTGGTTGCCCCGCTCCATTGACCTACCCGTTGTTGCCGCTGTTCGAAAACGCCAGCTGCCCGTACGAGACAAACTCCTCGCTGTACGAGTCGGAAAAGTAGCGCACGAACATCTCGACCCAGCTGTCGCGGTCGGCGTCACTATCTGCACACAGGACGTGCCGTGGGTGGTTCCTGCCCGGGCCCCTCTTCGCCTCGACGATGAGGAAGGCATGCCGGTACTCCTTCTTTTCGTCAGTCGCGGCCCGCTCGCTCCGTTGCTGGCGCCTGGAACAGTGCGTGCTTCCTGACGCTGTTCCGCACGCGCTGTTCCAGCGCCAGCACGTCAGAGTACATTTCTTCGACCTTGCAGCCCTCCTTGTTGCCTCTGGGGTCGACAAACACGACGAACGAAAGGACATCCTTGCCGCGGTCGTTTGGCCGAATGAATGAGCGGCTGACAGTCACGGTCGTGCGCAGGAGGTCCGTCGAGAGGAAGGGCAGGGTGCGGAAGGATGCGGGGACGGTCGAGGCGACGGGAGAGTGCAGCAGGGGTTGTAGGGGTGCGAGGGACTCAGACGATTGGGCGTAGGACTGCTTGTGCACCTGCTGCTGCTGCTACTGTAACTGTTGTTGCTCCGCGTTGATCTGTGGGATATGCCCGTCGCGTTGCTGACTCGCGGCGACCAACATGGCGGTGATCGTCATCCGCTCAAGGAGCCGAGGCATCGGTGGGGAGTGGAGACACAACACAGATGCGGTAGGGTGATAGGTTAGCCGCCTACGCAGCGCGAGGCACGGATTCGTGCCCGCAGGACGTGTGTGGCTGGTACGCGCAGCCATGGGTGTGAAACGCAGTGGGTGACCGTATGCGCAGAGTGAAGACTAGGAACGAGGAGGCATGCAGAACTGAAGGGTTGCTGTGTGTGAATGAGAGAGTGAAAAGAGGAAAAAGAGCGTGTTATATTAGACGCACTTGAGTGTGAGCGCAACACTCTTTGCGGCCGCTGCCAGGGCTACGACGGTTGCTTCACATCCGGGATACCTCTATCATCCTCCCGCATCGTCGGAGTCACTACAGTTGGGGCCTAGAAGTCAGGATTACATCGATCTTAGGAAATGTGTCGAGACCACTTACTTTGAGTGCTTTGTACACAACTTGGCCGCATGTTCGTGCATGTGAGGCCATCAAGAGAGGCGGAGGATGACATATTTAGGGAAACAAAAAGTAGGCCCAGACATCTCGTAGGGCCTTGTAAAGAGGACGCCAAAACGCAAGGCCTTGTAAGGCTGTGAGTTGTTTGTCATTGTCTTACAAGACCCTTACAAGAGCCTTATAAGGTCACGCTCTTATACAGTGTAGTAGGGTTCCTTGGATGACAACTTTGATGTTTCCCATATAGAGCTTGCAATCAATTACAGAAAATGCTGAATTTAATTATGTACATACTAGAGCATATAAGAAGTGATACTGTAGCAGAATCCGAGGATTGCAGGTGCGAGAATGTGGCTATAGAACTAAAATATGTTTGACATGGAAAATGTCACACGTCGGGTTCCTTGGATGTCACGCATCACCGTCATCCATTGACTCCATCCCATCTTGGTTTTGGTCTCTTACTTAGCTGGAGCTCTTTATTTATGCCCCAGTGCTGACCTGAAAGACATACGGACCTTTTCCAGCCACGGGAGAAGTAATACGACGGGAAATGGATTAGTGATGACAAATGCGGGAGTCACGCTTTTATACGCGGTGCGGTTATATACCAATCTAGGATCATCAGTCTTGGTCGGATTGTCTCACTCTTTTGGGAAAGAATGTAGCTGATATTGTGTTCTATCATAAGAAAAATAGTTTGAGGCCAATATGGTCTGGATTTAACCACAATCAAGCAAAAGGAAAGTCGATCACAGCTCTGATGTATTACTGATCGACCTTCAAACGTGTCGCATTCAGCACTCAGCTGTATTCTCAGCTTGAAATTAATTCAGGACATAGAAATAGTATATAGAATCTTGCATGCAAGAGGAATTGGGCCCATGACAAGTGTGCACGGCTTAAAAAATGAATTATCCAGTGATATGTCATCATCCAAGGAACCCTACTACACTGTAAGACTAAAAATAAATTTCCGACATAAAGCGTGGGAAACAATTGATGGCTCGGGGGATGACGTGATAATCGACAGCCTGAGAGGCCTCGAATTTACGCCTTTCCATTGAACCACGACAATGCGCGGCCTCCCCCTCGACATAGACGCGCCAGCGAAATCGGGATTCAACCGGCAATCGCCCGCGGTCCGCACTCTCGATTTCCTCGTTCCGCTTTTCTCCTGAGAATCTCCTCGCTACACACGAAGCCTTCTTTTCGTTCTGCTTCATGCACACGCCGAGCCGTAGCAGCGCGCGCGACTTCGCTCACCTCCCGTCTCGTGTCCCCGCCCACTGGCAGCTCCCGGCCCGATCGGTGCATCCCCTATGCTGTCCTCAGAATGCAACAAATGAAATAACGAGTCTCATTGCGTTTCCATTTCTCATGGCGCAACAAGACGCCGTACCCATCCCCGACTCCACTCTCGCACGCTGGACACATCCCGTCCCTTTTCCGGCAACCTCGACGACGAGGGGTGGATCTGGGGAAGGGGCGCAGGGGATTGTAAAGAATTTGCTGTGCGTCTCGAGATCTCCGTCCTACTCCTCTTCTGTTCATCGATTGCTTGTATATTAACTTTAAAATCTCGCCCACCTTTCCACCGTCTCCGCCCTCCTTGTCGCGGACTTCACCCCCACGCGCACGGTGCATGTAGCGTTCGGGTTCGACGAGGAGGGCGGGGTCGTATACAGTGCGCGCGCGATTGCCGCACAGTTGAAGGACGTGCACGGGCTCGGGATCGTGTTCTTGTTGTGCGTGTTCAAAGTTTTATTCATCCGATTTCAATTGAACATACGGCGTAGACGTGGACGGTGGGCTGTTGGAGGACGTGGGTCGCGCCGGTTACGGTGCGTCTTTTAACGACTCTTTCTTCTCTTTCGCACTGGCGATGATTCCTGCAGGGCGAGAAAGGCAGCGTGAACGTCAAGGTATCGGTCAACGTGGCGGGCACTCGAACATCCCCTGCGTTCCGCTTCCTCCCTCCCCCTCCTTCTGTCCGTTCTCGATCTTCGTTTCATCTCGAGCGTGACGCGCTATCTTTCTCTATACTTTTGTTTTCCTACACCAGAGCACTCGTGACGTCGCCGGGCCTCCATCCATCTTGTCATTTCATTTCATTTCTTTCGAGTCTGTGTCCAGTGTGCTGATTCATAAATAAATACCGACTCTTGCGCTTCTTCCCGCTCCCCCATCTCACCCCTTCACTCGCCAATAATCAACCTGTCCAGACCCGCACACAACGCCATCGGCATCCTTTCTGCACTGGTCACCAGTGTCGAGACGCACCCGGGCTATGCAGCGTGCGTAACCTTTTCTTCGTTTATTTTTCTATCCCGTCTCTCCATTCCACCTAAATTCCGGGGGTCCCTTTACCCCTCTTTGCGACCCAAGCAATCACTTCTTCCTTTCTTTTACCCTCTGCTTCAGAATATCAAATAATGATTTCATACATAGCCGCCTCTCGACGACGGAGGCAGTGGACATCGTTGGCGGTGGCCTCAAGGTGAAGAAGATCGAGTACCATACTCTCCAGCGGGGTTGGATCCCCTTTCGACACAAGCTCGAGAATCCCAGCTGTTTCCATATCTCACGGTAGGCGAGAGAGCTACGCGGTTCGATTTCAAACGAGCTCCGCGCTCGGCTGCTTTCCGTGAGGAACTGGAAATACCGACCACGAGTTTGATTCTGCCTTGGTACTTCTCCAATACGGGCTAAGCCTGAGTCTAGTTGGCAGAAACTCAATTCAAGGCAGACCGTGCCTCAGCCGCAGTATGATTGCGGAGCAGCCAAAGACCAACACGGGTAGCCATGGCGCCCAGAGTCGAGCTAAATCAAAACCCGGATGGAAACTTGGTGGCTGCGAAAACAAATGAAACCAGAAGAGCGAAAAATGTGCAAAAGAAAATCGTTACGTCCGAAATAGTATATTTGATGATTAGGAATGCGGAAGAAGGGAGAGCAGAATGAACTCGGCAAATTCGAAAGCGCACCGAGGAAACTTACTGACCACAGTACTAGTATAACGCGAACTCGAGCGCACACAAAAGGCACGCGCTCGGACCGCACGCTGTCAGGGAGCCGAGACGGCTACGAGCCTCTCCAGCGTTAGGGAACACTTTTCAAGCCGTCGCGGGTTCAACTCCCATACATTCTCCTGCCGCTGCCTTCGTGGAATTTTTCAGTCTCTTGACAACTGCGGGGTATGTCTGGATATGGATGTGATGCGGGGACGACCATGGAGTCAGACGGTCATGCAGATTTATTGCCTATACCGGTCCCTAATGTAACTGCATGGATCTAGAGAATTAGGCATCTACCGAGCTGTCCTGAGCTGTCGCCGTTAACTCGTGTCAAAGGATTTGAATGTACTGCTTAAATACCTTTCTCGACGTAACTACCGTTGGTAAACTTCGACACCCCGTACAGGGAAGTTCGGATCCTCAATACCTCGATCGGTGGTTTGTTGGGCCTGAATAGCGCACATATCGTTGCGATTTTTGGTGCACAAGGGTTGGCCCAGAACCATCACGGTCGGCGGGTTCCCATGGAGAGTGATTGCGAGCGTCGTCTGTAGCTTTATCGCTGGCTTGTAACAATACAAGCATACACTGTCGGGATGCCGTGCCAGGACCTCCTCTTCGTGGGTGTCCAGGAGGTTACTGACCCATCGGGAAGTCAGTTCGCGCGGCGCGTCGCGCCGACAGAAGGCAGCCGGTATATTTTCCTCGAAAGTGATGCGTTCACCGCTGCGACCGACGGTGAAATGAAGCTGGAGTTTCTGGGGTGACATTTCGATCACTTTGCAGTGTTTTTTGTGAGTGGCCCAGTGTGCGGCTTGGCATTCGCGATTCTGCATCCCACGGCAGGGTCAGCGAACCGGCAGCTACAAAAAGCATGCTGAAAATAGGACATACACAGTAGGTCATCATTTTGCAGCGACCGCATTTCTGAGATGCACTGGCCTTCGAGCAGTTACCGCAGACCATGATGATGGTGGTAGGCAAAGTCACCGCATGATCGCTGACACGTGATTGAGATTTCCCACGTCCCGTGCTGAAGGTGTGAGAAACCCGAGGCTCGCTCTTACTTACGGTTCCGAGTTGCACATTCTTGCCTCGGAGTGTCTGTAAAGCCATTGTCCCTAGATGCACAATTCCATGGATAAATCTATCGAAGGGTATGTTGAAATAATCCAAGCGAGGCTATAGGTTGGCGAGCACACGAGAGAGATGCCAGCAACAAAGAGGTAAAATATGTTTATCCTATGGGTACATGATGGTCGTACGAAGGCAAACGGATGGCGTACACGGGAATAAACAAGGACAATGTCCTGGAATCATTAGGTAAGTCACGGTGAGTCTAGGCCATCCGTAGAGATCGCGAGCTTCGTGCTGCTCGCACTGGCCCCATCGGCCCAACCAATATATTCCAACAGGGTAAATGCGTGTGTGAGTCACTGGATGGGAGAAAGGTTACGGTGCGTGCGTCCCCTCGAGATCAAAATGCACGACCAAATAACACGAAAATGCAGGCGCAATTTCTTTCTTTATAGGGTACATCTTTATATCTGCTCCACCCAAGTACATCAGCTTGTTTCTGGAACCTCTTTCTCGATATCATTGCTACTGCAGTCATGTTCATCCATTCAGCTCGAGAGTTGTATTTGATAATCCGCCCAGAAAACAGATAAGGGAATAACCTGATGGCCGCCAATTGAAATGCACAAAAAGTCTACACTTTACTCTTCCGTGAGGGTGACCGGTTGGCCATCTCTTATCTGTTCAATCCTTTTCGCAGTAAAAGTGAATTCCATGTCACCATCGACTAAATTAAGTGGATGAATATCCGAAGCAGCTGGAGTGGTCGGACCTACCAAATGTACCGACACCGTTCTGCCGTATCTTGAGTAACTCTGTTCCTTCGCGCGTCTCATAAACATTTTCCAAGGCATCTGTCAAACGAACTGATAAGCAAGCAGACACTCATACACAAATGGAATACCGACATGTCTCGACGGCGGTCTGTTCAACACCAATATTTGGCGCTTTCTGATCGACGATCACGCTGCAGCCCGCAGCTAGAATGAAAGTATAAGGGCAGCTTGCAAATAAAAAGATGGGCAGACATATGGTTGTATGATTGGTTGTTTCCATGATGGCTTCATTGGCGAGACTTTTGATCGTTATCTTCCCTCCTGCATCTAGGCGACAAGTAGAGAGAGCGTCGATAAGCGACGTACACGGATAGTAAAAGACTAACCCAGAGCGGAGGCGGTAGTTCTCTTAGCAGCCTTTTCCTTCAGGGCCCTCATTCGTTCCGCCTGCACGTCTGTCGCCTTAGTCCGCAGCTTTATAATATCTCTGTACTCACTTTCGCTACTAGATCCGTCGGTGTAGTTGATTGGGGAGGCTGGAAAAGAAGGGCGTTAGCATGCCCCGAGGAAAAATAGCTTGTGCATATCGTTCCTGTGCGTGAGACGGGAGTGAACCATTGACAGGCACCAAAGACGATTGCAAGGCGCCGCCCTCTGTCTATTGTTCCGAATTCAGTCTCCGAAAATTGAAGCAAATTCCCGAAAGACACATACCATCTTCGCCTTCGACTTTCCCAGATGAAAGAATCTGCGTTTTGGTTCTTCGGACATGGGATGTCGGAAATGGGCTTGAGAGGGACTCCAAGTTTTTAAGTAAGTTGCCCATGCTCTGGCAACGAGGCGGAGTTCATTTCCGAAGTTCTATTCGTATATCTGTCCAACGTTGCATGAGCGTTGCACGGTGTCAATATGGCGGCGAGTCTTCTCCAGCCGCCGCAACTCCGCCCGCAGCGCTCATCGCGCTTATCAAGTCCCATCCGCGTAAAGTCCGAAGTATCGCGCCTGGGTATTGACCTTTCACAATTCACGCTGCAATTGCCCCAGATTATCAAACCATCGCTGCGAAGGTAGTAGAGACGAAGCAATCAGTTTTGTAGAGCGCTCAACTCGGAATTCCGGCGTTCCTTTACACGGGGTCTGATTCGCAGTGCATTTTCTCGCTTCGCCGATGAACCGAAGACTAAATGAATAGACAAGGGTCCGGCCGGAGGCAGATACTCTCGGACCCTGATATCGTGTTGTGCTCGGGGGAAAGGGGGGGGCTATAGATGAAGAGTTCGGCCCGTAATGCTAGCCGCGAAGAGGGTTATTGTTGGGTTATTGGGTCAATAACAGCATGGATTACTTAGTTAGGCGTGATCTCACGAACCTACGGAAGGTTCTACATCACGCTTCCGTGCCACAGGTGAGAGAGAGTAATGTGGCGGCCACGCGTCCCCACGCGTTCCCTTGACCAATAGTTTATTTTCACTTTGGACGTGAGCCCTCCTGCCTGCGAGATAATTTCGTCAATGCTGGGTTAGACTACCAACGAAATAGACGGTCAGAGGCAAACTGATCATTCTGCTCTGGAAGTATAGCAGTCGCTTCTGGCTCCAAGCGTTCCAAAAGCTGTACAAATACAAATACCCCTTGTTTCGATCTCCCATGGCACAGGCAATCCTGCTCTTGCTCCTGTCCCTCCTCCTCCGGAAAATTCGAGTAATTCGAGAGCAGTAATGCCGTCCTTCCGATCTTGGCGACGTCCTCGCAAATTCGACGGGTCCACACTGTCCAATGTCTTCGCTTTCTCTGTGGCCATTGTGGGTGAAGTGCCGATTCCTGGGCTCAAAGCAGCAGCGACCGCATTGTTAGACATAATCCGCCGGGTTGGAGTGAGTGAGCCATTCCTTTCCAGAGTCGCATTTCTCACCGTTGTTTCAGTGTATCAAGGAGAGCAAAGCGGCTCTGAACGAACTTGCAGCAGACATGGAATATTTGCTTTTTCTCAGCTCGAAGGTCAGGGGAAATGTGGGCGCTAGCGCTGTGGAGAAGTTGAAGGCGTAAGTTGCATTTTGACGATAGGATTTCCGGATTTATAGACACCTTCGATATAGAACCATCGCGGAGATCGAAAGAAACCTTCCTCAGGACAAGCACAAAATAGTCGCTTTCTTCCTCGCAGACGACACAAAGACGACACTACAGGCACTGGCAAATCAGCTCGATATGGCCATTCGTACCTTTCAGGTGTGTGCGTACCATGACTAATGCGATGTTTTGGTGATTATTTCACAAGATTGAGCTACAGCTTAACACCGACGAGAAGGTCGAAGGGATCCTACTGGAGCTAAAACAACTTAAACACGAAAACCATACTTCTCAAAGTCCGTGCGTCAAACAAGATCTACAAAATCTAGAACTCAGTGCCTGTTTTTATTCACCTGAACGATACGCGCACCTAATTTCAGGCTAGATGCCAAACGAACACTGAGCTTCACGGTCATCTCGGTTAGCGGAGTGGATCGCAATATTGCTCACGCTAAGATGTGTGAGTTGGGGTCGGATTTGTATCGTCGGCCGCCTGATGTCTTCCAGGGGTGACTGAAGACTTCAACTCCCTCGTCGTCGGTCGGGATGGGATTGTCGAATCGATGCATGATGTTTCTATCAGTACGCCTTTTCGTTAACTATAGGCACACTTTAATTGGGCGTAGACACCGATGGAGATATGAACTTCACCACTGTGGCTGGGAGCCCAGCTGATCTAGCTGCATGGTCGGATGTGTTGAAAAATAGATGTTCGGGGTGACTCACAGTGTACCTAGCGTTCCACAACCCCCTGTTTTCTGTCCGGGTTTGGATATTTTCCTTGGAGCAGTCAGTGATAATCGTATTTCATAAATATGATGTGTGGAATGCGGAAGGACATTTCTGTGGGCGAGAAAACTGCATTGGCCAGGCAGCTTGGGAGCTCCAAATGAAAGAGAGGAGGAAAGTAAATTGACAAGCGCATATGGACAGATAATGGCGGGGTATGTAACATGCAGAAGGGCGGGAGCAGATATACTAAATGCATACGTAGAAGCGAAGTGTAGGATATACAAGTGAAGCGCATGTAAGCAGCGCTACAGCGTCCCCTTCCGATATCGGGAAGGGGTGTACAGTAGCGCAGACGGGGGACCGGCATCGTCTTCTTCCCCGGCGCTTCCCCTTTCCCTTCGACCCTGATGGCGGCGGCGCGACAGCATGGACCCAGTTATCATTGATGTCCGCCTTCCTGGCCGCGTCGACGAAGCCATTGTCGCCGTCGATGTCCACGTATGCGGTGCACCGCGGATATCGAAACGCGCGCCCTACAGGCGGAGGGAAAGGAACGAGAAGAGGGATAGCGAGAGGGGAAGAAAGAAGTATAATATGGAGACAGGAAGAGTGAGGGAACAGGCGAGGCGTGGATGAGAATGGAGGGAGGGTGATGAAAGAGAATGAGGGGTAGCGTGGGGAAAGGAAACTCACCTCGCCCACCCGCCATCGCAAATCCACCCACTCCGCCTGAGTGCGGCACACAGCAGAATGAGCATGCTCCGCACGCGCACGCGCTCACAATCGGACGTAAAGTTAAGTAGTGTCGTCGTCGTAGGCGGGACAAGAGGCAGGCGCGTAAAAGTGCTTCTCCGTCATCGCCTACTTAGGGGCGTGTATCGACCTCCCCCCGCGCGCGTACCGGCATTCATTCGGAACTCGCCCTAGCCCGTACCTGGAACTCAATATACCGCCGTTTATCGCGGCTGTGATCCCCCTACGCCTCGGGCTCAGTGGGCAGCGAGTGGTCTCGGGTTGTGTGTCGCGTCGTGTTTTGTCGAGTTCGAATGATGCGCCGGGGGGTGGGAACGGCCACACCGCGGGGCGCCAGTGGTGCGGGTCGAGTTAGAAGAGACACCCTTCGTCCGCCCTGTTGTCAACTTGTCCCTCCTTCCTCCCGCCCAGCGCCCCTCTTCTGGCTCGCCTCGCTCGTGTCGCCAGAGTTCGCTGTACCTCGTGTAGGATGAATGTGACGACGGGTGAGTGCGCGCTCTTCCCGGCTTGCGAACGCGAGTTGTGGCCGGTAGGAGAAAGAGAGGTTGGGGAGGGCGATCGCGTTATCCGGCACACTGATCATCACACGTTTTGATGCGAAACGTGACCGTTTCCCATGCCCAAATTGGGATGTTATCCTTGTACTGTCGTCGCGCAGCTTCTTCGGAGTCATAAAATATCAATCGGATTTATACGACGTTTCCAGTGTATTTCAACCTTTTTACGAAAGAAATTTGATCAGAAATTCACGCGTGAGATGCTGTTTTGTGTAAATCATATAAAACTCAACATGCAGGTTGAAAAATCCATTGAGATCCAAAAAATAGCATTCCAAACCTGGTTGAAAGTCTGTTCAAAGACTAAGCCCATCCATTCAAAGTGCTCCTATTCCAAGAGCTCTGGTTAGGGCTGCCGCCCGTGCCCGTGGCCACGGTTCCACGGCACCCGTGCCACGGTTGCCGTGCCCGTGCCGTCGAGGATTTTGCGGCACCCTTCACGGCACGGGCGCGGCACGGGTGTGAGCCGTTGAAAGCACGGCCGTCACGGCCGTCTCACGGGTTGGCCGGACCTAGCAAAACTACTGTCTGAATGTCTCTCTAATGGACCCTCTTATCACCAACTTTCTACGATCTATAGACTCTTTTCGGAGGACAGCCGAATGGGTACACACCGCCCGAGTTTGGCCCGAGTCCATGAATTCTGATGGCATCATTGTGTTTATACAAGACACCAGCTCCCTACGACGCGCCTGAACACCTCTGAATCGTATGGATGCGTTACATAAAGTCCTTACAAACCACGAAGTGATCCCGGATCAGAAATGGTTTGGCACCGTGAGCCGACGCGCAATCCTTAACACCATTAACATTGATGCTGGTGAAGCAACGCCTCCGCCTGGCTCGCACCGCTATTCAGCAGATTGTCGGTTGAATTATCTGTAATATAAACACTATAAACAATTTTTTCTTTGCACCGAGTGACCCGACAAACCCGTGGTACCGTTTACGCCCGTGCTGTGGACCGTGCCGTCCCGTTGGAGCTCTAAGATCGACCTCACGGCCCGCGTAGGGCACGGCCGTCCGTGGAAAAGCCGTCAATTCCACGACCGTGCCCGTGACGGGCACGGGTGGCAGCCCTAGCTCTGGTTTGGGTAGTTTTCCCTGTGTTCGGATCGAACTGTTCTAGCCATCTAGAAGAAAAAATACAGATCATCGGAAGAAATTGTAACAGGAAAGTAGACTCGGCCCCTCCGCTTCTGTATCTATCATTAGTAGACAATTCAATTGGTGTTCATCCTGCAATAAATCTGACAATTGGCAGCGAGCTTTTCTGTGTCTATGGTGGACAGTCCCACTTCACCTCTCACAATGCAAGGCAGAAACCCGAATCAAAAAGGATTCATGCTCATGCTCTAGAGGTAAGATAACAAGGTCTGCAGCTGTCGTATATGCTCTGCTTGACCAATAGTTGCATGTGCTCTTTCTTCCCTGCAAATTAAAATTATCTCTCATGTATGCTTTCATTTCAATCCTGATAGAGGCCCAGCTCATATATAGTTGGTTAAACTTATGAATTCCATTACAGAGGGCCACAGGAAATGTTACTCCATATCCGAATATTATATATGTGATCTGATGACCTTTCTAACCAGAAAAATGTATCCCAGTATACCAAGTAAAATGAGGTCTTCAGAGGTCTATCAGTTATCTTCCCATACCTTAGAATAGTGGACTCAGTGGTCAAAGTATGTTTTTTTTCCCCGGCCCTTAACAAGCATCAAACAAGTATAGTTCTTTTTTCTTCTTCTGAGGATTGCTGGGGAAGGGGAGAACACGGTCTCTAAATGACTGGCAGATATTTTTGCATACCCTAAAATAATTGACTCGGAGTTGTTGTTGTTTTTACCCTGGTGCCCCAGATGCAAACAACACACACATTATCTGATTATCTTTCTGACCGTAGAAAGATTTAAAAAAAAACAAAGCATGAGTTTTTGCCAGGCAACGCCACGGCCCTACACCCCAAATTATATTGTAGGTGTGAGGCGTACCCGGCGGTCATGTGGCTGGGGCACCATAACGGTTATGTGACCCAGTGCCTCTTCATCTTCGCTCGCAGGCCCTCCTTTTTTCTTTTCTTTTCTTCTCAACGAGCCACACACAATTCTAAATCAATCATATCCGATTCATTTTTCTTTCTCTGCACTCGCGGCGCACCGAGGGACCAGGGATTCGCCGCCGCCGGCAAGCATGCATTCGTTAGCGTGTATGCAACGCCGGAGCAGATAAAGAATACTTCCGTTTGCGCCTGCCACACTGCCTTTGGAGCGCGTGCTGCTACGGCTTGACGCCATTGAGTGTGAAACCAGCTGAGCACGCACCACAGAGGTCCACCGTGTACACACTCGGGTTCTGATTCTTGTGAGCAAGCTTTTTACGACTGTATCCTCTGTAATCCCCACATATTCAATACTCTCAAGAATTCTCGTTGTGATTATTGCGACCTCGGGCCACCCTGTAATCTTATCTTATCGTACCCCATACCAGTAACCGGGGCTGCCAAATATCGGCCCGAAAGCGCAAATTTGGAAATCGAATTGGATGGACAAAACACGCCTCAATGCAAAGGAACAGTCTACACGATGCAATTGCGTAGTCAACAGGTTGAAATGAACCGGAAACGAGGTTATGGAGTGTTACCGTATGTATTGCTCGTGTCTACTGTACCCTCACGCAGGCTGGTTGCAATGGGCATTTCCAAATTTCCCAGTTGCTAATCATCTTTCGTTTATGCTCTGCACGAGAATTTTGTACTGGAAATTTATTCTTGTAAGAAGCGGATCACATGCCAGTTGAAGCGGAAATGACTAGACACTCACTCTTCCAAGGCGCGTCAGGAGTTAGACAAATCCAAACTTTATCGACATCGATCCTCATAACTGCCAGCCTGCAGAAGTGCGTATGCGCCAAAATAAGGAAATTCAACTTGTTTCGGAGTCATGGGTCGTGGGCACGTCGTGCGAGAAATGAGCGAGCGACACGCGTTTGTTACTTCGCCGTACTCAGAATAGCCTGGTTGGCCGCCGCATTATCCCGTGCGAGGAACATTCCTTGGATTCGGTCGAGAGAAGATGGCGGTATGATAGTCAGAGATGAATATCAAAAGCGTTCCGGCCCGATGTAGACCCATCCGAGGTAGGTCTACGGCGTTCTAGGCTCAGGTCTATGACGGCGGGCCACGCGTCATAGGGCAACTTTCATTGGACTCCCAGCAGTCCACTGTCCAGGGTAAACGTGCAAAAACGTGTTTGAGCTCGTGCAGCCCGCAAAGTCGTGCTCCCCACGTGCAGGATCGGTGTGGCGCAGATCTCAATCTCATCTCTCACGGTCCAAAGACAATTCGGCACCTCGTGCAGCACTCGTCCCACACTGTGAACTACAAGTGCTCTGGCTTAGTCTGTATTGAATTTTTTTACTCAGAAACCTCAACCGTTGCACCGGAAAAATTGTACAAGTTCGACACTCATTTGGCATCCAAATGAGTGCAAATGAGTGAGTGCATACTGCTCTGCGCGCAATCATTCAAAAGAGTCTGCACGGAAGCACGTGTGCACCACGACGCTGTCCATTGAATACTGTACTATTTCGACGAAATGCTCAGGTGACAGGTGAGACAGTGACAAACTGATTTTGCGGCCCAAATACATATAGGCCTCAAAAACGACAAAATCTTCGGTCCGGCGATTGGGGGACGTCCATTTTTTTTGATGGGAATTTGGCGTGATTGCCGAGAAATGAACACCGAGAAAAATAAACACCTTCGGTGACGGGTGACATGGTGTGATCATTTGCTCGAAATAGGACGTCATAACGGAGTTGACCCGTATTTGCATCCCACTCTAAATCAACATGTCCCTCTAGCTCTCCCTCTAGGCACTCATTTGGCCTCAAAATGAATGAACGTGGACTCTTCTGTATTCATTTGCATCAGTCTGCATGGAAGCGCGTGTTCTGCACGCACGCTACATGCAGGTTTGTCTAATAATGACCGACATGACGGAGTCGACTCGGTATCTTGCCTTTGCATCCCACTCTGAACCGACTGGTCCCTCTATCGCTATCTCTGTTATGGGTGAGTCCACCTCTTCTCCTGCACACTGAACCACCCTGATAGTCTAGTTGGGCGGCAGCTCAACCAAATCTACATCCCATGGACCCCGAGGATGAAGCATACCTCCGCAAGAACCCCGACTGTATCCCCCCTCTCGGTGTTGCTACTGTCTTCCAAGAACCCGTATCTGTCCTACAGATCTCACGTGTCTTGAACTTGGAGCCAGAAGTCACGTTGAAGCGGTTGCGAACCATGTCAAGGCATCTTGACCACCCACTCGACGATGATGTCTACTCAGTTGTGGCTATAAAGGAATCTCCGAGAAAATGGATCTTTAGCCGTGCAGAATCTGGGCGCCTTTGTCTCGCCTTGACGGAATACAACAACCGTGTTGCTCAGTGGTGCTTGGCGGATGCCAATAATTACGACGTCCGGTAAGTAACTGCTGTCGTCTAAAAACTAGGTCTCACGGATCACTGTAGCGATATCGAATACGCTACCAAGTACTGGATATACCATATATGCCAATCAATTCCGTCCCAAATGCTGTGCAAAACGATCATGACTTCTCGTTTTGTGGATCTGCGTTCATGGAGCAAGAAGCTGGAAGAGATCAAAACATGGCTCAGAAAATATGTATGTCTTGAAAGCCATCTTTCGTAGTAGTAGATTTTTCTGACTGAATTCTCCCACATCAGAGCGACTCAGATGACTTTGCCGTGTTCGGAGTGCGTTCAGTAACAGCATCATCATGTACAATACAATTGATGTTTATCTTCTTACTTTCCTAGATTGAAACACAGGTTAATTCGGCTACGGCCGACCGGAATATCGGTCAACTGCCGTCTTACCAACAGGGGTCGCGTGAAGAAATAACACTAGAACCTACAGCCACGGTTGCTCCTCTCGACTCTACCTCGCCTACTACCGCCCGTGCTCCGCCTTTAACGGCAATCAAGCCACCGGCAACCACCCTTCTGCCGTCACCGACAAAGAGTTTGAGAGCCATTCCGTCCCAACTTGAAACTTACATGGCCATCTCCGGCTCTAACCTCACTGCTCGGAACGACATCAATATCACACAGATTCACACTAAAACAATATGTTTTGTGCAATTCGGACAGGTGTGCGTATACTGTGTCTTCTGAATCTTGTCCCGAAGAGTCTTGATATGCTGCGCAGGAAGCTGCCCAAACCATTTTGGAGGAGTAAAAGTGGGCGCAGGGGGTCACCGTGAGAGCGGTGGATGCCGAATGACTGCCGCATACTGTAGGTCCGGACAAGCCCGGCCGGTCGCTTGCAATGCGGTTCTAATGCCGGTGCAGGGGTCCATCAGATCGGCCTACGATCCGAAGTGACGGTGACTTCTTCGTCCACCAACCAACCGCTCCAAAAAAGATTTGCTCTCCCGTCAACATTTGCCCAATCCGATGGGGGGACACGATTCCAGTTATCTCGTCACTTCCCTGCTGGACCTCCGCTCTGTTTTATATATAATTATCCGGCAGATGCTTCGCTCTAGTCACTTCTTGTCCGCCACGTCGCCTTTTGCTTTTCCGCCCCACTCAGAGGGAACTACACCAATTAAACACCGGGTAGGACCTAGAATACAATCTATTGCATTGTGGCGTACGCCCTGTTCCAAGCGAGCGATACACACTTCTGAAATGAGGAAAAGAGACCGGATGCGAGACAAGCCGAGCACAGACGCAGGAGGCAGAATCTTGGGTTATCAAGTATGTCTCCTGCTTGATCACAGCTGTGCTATATCCTTACATGTTTCTTAGCTACCATCTCGCTCCCTGATCTGGATGCCGATCTGAATTTGGGCAGGAAGCAATGGAATCGTCTCCCAACCTCGGTCCCCTTACGCTGTTCCCCTTGTTCGGACCTTGTACCCGAACGGCTCGGCTCCTCCGCATCCGTCTCGCAGTGCATTTTTCAATCGTCGGGACCGCTGCGCCAGTGCTCCCGTACCTGTACCGGCACCCGCAGCTTGAGGGACGGCCGCAAGTGCCGTTGCACACCTGTCCGCCCTTATGTCGGTCCTCACGGAACTGGCCCACCCACCGTGAAACGGTGAGCAAGCTCGTGCAGACATAGATGCGACTCAAGTCTCGGTCGATCTGCTACGCGGACGCACATACCCGAGACACACTTTCCCTTTGTGCGCGATTTGTTGCTGACGCACCATCCGCGTGGCCACGCTGCATCTGCGAGCTGCCAGAGATGCTCAGCGGCGCAGTCTCAGCTGAGCTGCCTGCACGAACACATTCCGGACGGTGCATCCGCTTCTCCCACTGCGCACGCCACAGCGCGCGCTAGACACCCGAGCTGGTGCACCGGCTGAAGCGGCGCCACTGGCCGTTGCCCACGCGGGCACATACGTCGGAGCTGCGGCCCCCGCCCTCCCGATACGACATCCACCACGCCGCCTGCACGCTATCCTACGGATAAGTGCTGAGTGAATAAGGGTAAGCACAAATCGATCACAACCTGTATCCTTTTCTTGAAACCGCCGTAGATCATGCCGCCATACGGTGTTCCGCCATACGACAGCAATCCTGGTCCATCCTCGGGAAGTATGGCCGGATTCATCTCTGACTCTCTGCGCAGAATTCCCGCGGATTTATAGATGTTGTCGAGATCGTTTCTTACGCCCAAACTTATTCTGGTATCCGCCGAGGGTTTATGAACGAAATCTCGATCAAAGCAGTACCGAAGGACGGACCGAAACATTGCGATTTGGAGGTTGATTCCATTCATGTGGACCCAAGTATCGGTGGTTCTGAGTATGGCCAAGATCCGGCCAGACGATGAACGATATCACGGTAGAAGAGCGGGTGTGTGAACTTGCATGGGATTCTGGTGTCCATTACCAGGAACAGAAAGAACAGAATGTTGGCCACGGGGTAAGTTGCGCAGCGTTGGAAGCCACAGCATAACTGTGCACGCTATGTCCCCTTATTGTTCGCGTATTCATTCAAATGAAGTGCCGAAATTTTGACGTTTTTTGGATCACGAGCTCACCTAGTATGAGACAAATGATACGACCCAGGGATCCGCTGAGCCGCGGGGGACAGCTCGCTCAGCAGACAGCCCTTTGCGGATACAACTTCATCACAATTAGTCATCGTGGAAGTTACCATTTTGGGACACACATTTTCTGTACCGAATCCCTCAAGTGTGTGGTATGGTTGTATGCAGCCTGAGGAGGACAACAAAATTGTGCAGTCCCTACGCTAAAAAGTGCAGAACTGAACGGCTTTGAGGCATTTCTTTCCGGCAAGGATTGTCAGCCTCCCACTTAGGCCCTGATCGGTGGCACGGCTAAGACTTGAGGTTAGTGGTCATGCATGCCCCACTCATTTTTCATTTGCCTGCGTCCACTCGCTCCCACGCATGGCCATGCATGGCGTTCATAGCCAATTATCCCACTTTGTTCAATTTCTCTCGGAATTTTGCTTGATATATGTTCGGTCTCGAGATAATACCAGCTGCAGTCTTCTGGGTCATCTGCCCACCTATTCTTCGAGCTCTCAAGTCTTCGGAGGCTTCAGGTAGCATCTGGTTTCCTTTAGGGAATTTATCCCGGGGAAGACTTCAAGAAAGTTGACTACGAGCACCTTTCCTGAAATTCCTGGTCTTTCTTTCAGCGGAAAATGAATAGGAGGTACTTGGCAGCATCCCTCCTGTCCTGTTGCCCAAATATCTATCTTGTATTGAATCTTGATATACAAGTGACAGATACGGCTTGAGTGGAATAGAACAGAGTTTAAACTATCAAATACGTCTCGAACGATTTGTGATGAAATTGAACCCATGGGAATTACTTGGATCTTCCCAAATCGAGTCGTTGGATGGCTGAGTACTGAAATTTTGTGCTTAGAGACCCATTAATGCTCCACGAGTGCAGAAAAAATGGCATTCTGCGGGAACAGGTATATCCACATTAATGCCCACTCAATATTCACTGGTGAGACGCGCGTGGGCACGAATGGTCACGCTCTTCACGCGTGAGCACGCATGCTCACGCGTGCCCACTGGGGTTTTGTTTTGTTGGCAATAACGACCGCCATACCAGGCTACGCCTTTGCCCGTCACATCAGTCACTCAGTTTCGACATGACACCGTGACCGGTTACTGAATCCCCGATCCGTTGGCAACGTAGACCATGATCTGCTCATCGTCTGCAATGCCGACGATTTTGGTCGAGTTGAAAAGTGACCGAATATGAAGCGCGTTTGTGGACGAACAAAGATTATGTAAAATAGAGGATAATCGCGATGATTTTCTTGTGAAAGGTCATTCACAATGTATGGTATTGGAGGTTTGGATCGCGGCGGGATGGGGAGGGGGAGGCGGGAATGAGCGGGAGACTAGCGCTGTGCTGGAAATTAAATAGCAGTTATTAACTTTTGCTAGAAATTGCAGAGCCCTAGGTCCATAGCTAGCACATGTTATTAACAGATATATAGCATTGATGCTATTATCGGCTATTTACTGCTATAAATCGATAAATAGCATGTTATATATGCTAAGAATGCTAAAAATCAGTCATCCACATCCCACTCCTCGTTTTCAGCCTTCGCCGCTGTCACCTGAGAAGGCTCCTCAGCCACAGGCGCATCATCGTCCTTCTTCCCGGGCGAGATGAGTCCCGAGAGAGCCTGAAAAGTGCCTGAAATTGAGAGATCGCGGCGAAAATTTGATTTTCACATGCAGAATCTCAAGTCTGATCCGAGCCAATTCTTGCTTACTGTACCATTTCGACCGTAGGTTCACGCCATGTCACCCGCCACCTTACATGTTCATTTTCTTAGATGTTCATTCCTCGGCAATCACGGCAAAATTACCATTTATGGTAACCCGACGACTGCCGGAAGAAAAATTTGCGCATTTTTGAGCCCATTTGGGCCAGAAATGCCGACCGTCACCGTCACCGCTACCAAATAGGTTCAGTTCATGAAGGACCCCTGAGAATACCGCCAGGAGGTAGGATTCCAGATTCCGGATTTTGAATTTTTTGTCCGGACTATACAAGTGAACGAGGTCGAAATTTTTGTCCGGACTAGACCTCACACCCTTGAAAATTTCGGATTTTTTGTCCGGACTACACCTCAAAGGTCAAAAAATCGCGAAAAATTCTATAAATTCCCAAAAAAATTCGGCAAAATTCCTAAGGATCGTCTACAACAACACTAGTCATCAACACCATTGTCCTTCTCGATGTCCAGTAAATTAATATATCACCGGGCATGTTGAATGTTGGAAATAAGTGGTAGACAACGGTAGAACTTGTGGTAGAAAAGGTGGTTTGAAAAATAAACAATATTCTGTGCCACTTGGTGGCCCATACTGTAAGACTTCGCTTGAGAATCCTACGTATATTTGAGGGGATTACTGCCACAATGAGCTGGCGGGTCTTGAGAGTGAGTTAAGGCCTCAATTCAAGTAGAATTGAGGTAGGAATAGATGGATTCGGTGCCAGAATGGCCCGAATATGGCCTTGGTACCGCAGGTGGTCCGCGGTAGATGCCAGCTCAGCAGGAGCTGGCTAACGCGTGCAGGCGCTCGTCTGGTATATCCAGATACGCCCAACGCGTGGATAACGGGTGAGTAAACTCCCCGATCACCCGCCGGCCTAGTGCGCGAGTCAAGAGACTATAGGCGCGAGAGGCCGAAGGTGAGAGTTTGAGGTGAAAGAAGATTGTATTATGTAAGTAAGTCACGGATGTAACTACAAGTACATCACATGACAAGACACGTCATGAATAAGACGTAAACATAAGTAAATATATCGTAAATGGAGATTACCAAAATAACAGCATAAACAGCCATACAAATGGCATGAACATGTGTTACACATACCCTCGCACCCGATTAAGACAGACAATGGCCACTCGCTTGGCCCGTGATCACGTAGTGGTTTTGATTGAAGGCAGGTAATATATACATATCCAGTTACTTGACTGAAGTCGAACAATGATCATCAAAATTTTGTCCGGACTCCGTATCCAACCTACCTGTGGCCCAAATTTCCTGTCCGGACTAAGAATCCGAGGTCGGGACGGTCCGGACCGATTTTGTCCGGACTGGTATCAGAGCTCGAGTAAATTTTCAAAATTTTTGTCCGGACTCTTGAATCCTACCTTGTTGTGGTATTCTCAGGGGTCCTGTTCACGACCGTCTGTCACCGTCACCTGAACCTACGGTCGAAATGGTACAGTATTTCACGTCGTGACTATTGTATACCCCTCTGAGACGTCTCTAGCAGTCCTTTGGTAATTTATAGCAATAAATAGCAGGCCTTCCTGGAGGTCTCCAGCTAGAAATGTTATTAACATGTTATTAGCATGCTATTTATTGTATGTTATTAACATGTGAGTTTCCAGCACAGCACTACGGGAGACGGTGAGGACAGGTGGCTGATCGTCGCAATGAAGTGCGTCAAAGTGATGGGTCGAGACCAGAGTGACAGGGCCGAATCACGCTCGAAATGAAGCGGAGCGATGCACAGCCTCAAATAGGCATACGCAGTAGTGTTGCCGATGTCCGGTCAGGTCCGGTTTTTTGCCAAAAAATCCGAACCCTGAACCGGACCTGGGGTCCGGTTCTCCCAATTCCCTCGAACCTCGGACCGGACATGGTTCGGTTCATTTGGGGTTCAGAACAGGTTCGAACCTGAAAAAAAATCTCACGCACAAAATGTGAACTTGACGACATATTTATCCACTGTAGGATACAAGAATGAGTTTTATGACACCCAGCTCACAGTTTGGGGCTCAGCAGTGTGCAGGTACCTCCAAAGGAATAAACTATATTTTTCAATGGCCTCACTGGACCTCTAAACTCGGAGGATGGACATAATTTTGAGTGTTCCGAGGGAGATAAAATGCTTCTGCCTGTTCTAGGTCACTGTAAGCTGCAGTTTGAGCGAAATTATAGTTGAATAATCTTGTAAAATCACTAACACACACATAATTTCCCAGCGGGTCCGGTCAGGTTCGTTCAGGTTCGGGGAAATTTCAAAAAATGTGAACCCCGAACTGGACCTGAGGTTCGGTCCGGTTCTTGATGGCTGTCCGAACTCAGGTTCGGTCCGGGTTCCGTTCAGGTTCGGAATCGGTTCTGAACCCGACCCCGGCAACACTAGTACGCACACCGATGATTGCCAAATTTAGGCATAGCGGGCTCACTATCCAAAATGCAAAGTTTCGGATTGTGAGCTGGGCATACTTAAACTGGAGCCTGTATCAGTTGTATTGAAAATACTCATTTATAATTGTGAATCAAACATACTTTGAACGCAAGGTGTCAGACACCGGAAAAGAGGCGCTGAAACTGGCGCTCAAAATTGATGGTATCAGGATTTGCGACGGTGTAACTGATACTTAGCTTATGAGTTGGATGTAGGTAGAGCTGGAATGAGTGCTGAAATCTCAAGTATCAGCTCTTATATCATGTCACCAGAAACCAGATATTTCGGTGCAAATTTCAGCCCAAGCTGAAACACGAGCCGAAAACACTGGTTTCCACTGCGCTGAAATTTGGTTGGCAGATGATCCGCGGACCATCTGCTGACCATCTGCTGACCATCTGCCGATGATCCGCTGCTTGTCGGCCGACCATCTGCTACTTCCGTCCACTGACCATCTCCTGAGGCATGTGTGTCCATGCATTCAGATGCTCTGTGCTCTGATTTTGATAAATCAAGTTGAAAAAGAATGAAAAATAAAATTCTATCTTCTCTGTATGCTCTATGACTCCTGCAATGTAAATCGGAAGCCGTCTGATGGGTAGACTGTATATTGTCTGCTGCTCCACCATCTATCCCCTGCATCATCGCCTGCATAAAGGGTGAGAGGATGGTCTGCTACCATGTCTCTGCTGGTGCTGCAGGTTCAAACAATGAGAGGATCGTCTGCTGCTGATCTTCTTTCCAATCTGCAGTGAAACAGGATGAGAGGATCATCCGCCGCCTATCCTCTTTGAAATGTGCGGTCTTTTAAACAATGAGAGGATCGTCTGCTACTGGTCCTCTTTCCAATCTGCAGTGAAACAGGATGAGAGGATCATTTGCTGCCGATCCTCTTTGAAATCTGCAGTCTTTTGAACAATGAGAGGACCATATGCTGCCGTTTTCGCCGTTTTCGGACTTTCCGCGGCAAAATATTCGCTGATCCATCAAAACATCACCAAATCGGGCTCGGCTGACCACAATCCATTCGTAAGATCCTAGACTACATCCCGAAACTCCACAACCCCGGATGCCTCAGTTCACTGCTTCATAGGATACCTAAAACCCGTTAGGTGGCCCACTAACCAGTCACAGATAATAGTTTCCGCAGGGATGTTATCCAAATAATTTTTGCACAGTATATGTACCATATTTTTGCATTGTATATCACCTATACTTTTGTTAATGGGACCCGCTTTTGGGCTGAAACTCTTAGTTTCAGGAGCAGTTTTGGGTCGGGATAAACCGCGCCGGAGACGGAAGGTTTCGGGGGCGCGGAAATTGTTTCGGGAACTACTATTGATCACCGGGTAGTCAGCCACCTAAGCACTTTCGGCCTCGGACAAGTCTGTTAAGTTAAGTCAGTATAGGTTCCTGGGCTCCGAAACAAAGGCCTACATCCTGGTAATGAGTTGAGACCACTGGCCGATTTTACATGTTGATTCGAATGGCGTGACTTGGCTTTTGGGGCCATTGCTTCGCATGGCAGTACGAGTCCTTTTTTATTTGTGGCGGTTTGTTCCTATTCATGATCCGTGCAAACGGAGAGCCCGCTTGAGAATGAGATGTGATTTCAACCGGACCCAAAACTCGCTCGGTCGAAGCGGCCTGCAGCCGCTTCAACCAGCTCGCATTGGGCCTTTTTGAATAAACCTTTTTAGCAAAAATCCAAACGATACACATCTAGATCCTCGCGGCGAGAGGGAACAAAGATGAGAGATACAATTAAATACTTAGATAAATAGAGGCAACACGTGAAATGCACGATTTATGACATAATCATCGATTTGATGGAATTACTCTAAAAGGCACTAAATGATAACGTGAAAATCATGTTTCAAATTTTGATGGTAAAAGAGGATGCTAAAGAACGATTCCTATTTAAAAATAGGCGATTCCTATTTAAAAATAGGACTCGTAATGAATATTCTTCCGCGGGGATGCCGACAACGGCAAGTCACGGGGTGGCCGGTTGAAGCCTTCGTGCGAGGGCAGGCTTGTGGCCTCCGTGCATCCCAAATAATCCATGGAATATAATAGTAGGATTCAACATGAATAACCAATATATATGAGATACATGTGGGGTCTGACAATTTGAATCTAAAGCCGGGGAGTAAAGATTGGAGGGATGTGTCGGCGAAACGAAGGTCCCCAAGCGCTGCGAGCACGGACACCCAGGAAAATGATCAGAAAGCTCAGCGGAAAGTATTTGAACATGCCTGGCGACGAATCTTCTGTATTACACCCCAGCCGATCCTACAAACATCTGTCTTGTTGCACAACCAAAAAATAATGGTTTGGATGAGTTGGCCGCAGTGAGCGCCAAGGGCGATCATTAAAAAGTTGACGAACACATAGAGGTATAGGGGCGTACCTCGTGAATGTCTATCCACAGCTGTAGGTCCGTACCATCTCTGGGTTGCTCGATATCGGGGTGGACCAATTGTGCAGCTCGACATCCCTGTGAGTATCACAGGGAACAGGTGGAGAGCTTTTCATGCTTGGTAACATGTCGACTGGTGCCCCAGAGTTGGTAGATGAAAATGAGCCCTTCAGCTTGCAAATCGGCCAAGTATTGGTAGAGAAATATGGGCGATATACTGTGCAAAAATTAGCGAAAATTTGCAGGATTTTTGCGGGCAACTTACATCTAGATGGGTACTTCGGGTGACACCTCCGAGAAAGGTTGCATCCTTCGTTTGGATGCAACTCCTTTGAACGGCTCGCATCTTTATCGAGCAACTGACATCTCGCCGCGTATCTCGCTAAATTCCGATTGATTGCCGGAGCTTTCGCATCAATCGAATTTGGCGGGCCGGGATCAATTTAACCTCTGTCGGCCGCCATGTGTTTCTACTTCTCTTCAGGACTCTCGGCTGGCTTTTGGTGGACGGAGAACAATATTAAAAGGTATCTAAAAGATAAACCACCTTGTATAAGAGCAATCATAAACAGAGAAACAGTAGTCTGATGTTTCGGATGAGGAGCTTGCCTAAATCCTCACATGCTTCATGACTCCTCTGCTATTTAAACAACAGGCTGGAATTAACTTTGAAAGGACATTTCCCCAAATCCTAGAGTGTCTCCTGCTCTCTGTGGCTCGAAAGCCACAAAGTATCCTTTTTGGGATTCCGGCGGAGTCTTCAGAACACTGTTCCGATCAATATCATCAAATTTGGCTGACCTTGACCATGTTTCACTTAAAAAAAATCCAGTGGTTTGAAATTGTGGACTGGCATTCTAGATTGTATCCACTTCTATGGGTATGTAAACCTACTTAAAGTTGCCTCCATTTTGAACAGATACAGCCCAAAACCATGTATCCATTTCGAAGATGTAAGCCAAAAACCCCTGTTTCCACGGAGATGTCATCCAAATATTTTTTGCACAGTATATGTGCCATAGAGAAATGGCCATTGGCGCCATTCGGATTTAAGAAAACGGCATTCCCACCCTTCCGCATCGGATCGAACCCGCCACAGGTTTTGATCGCCACATCAGTCTGCCTTGAAATTTGGCGCGGACCAACCTCAAAGGTCGTATTCCTTTCTGTCAGTTCAAGTTCCTTCAAATATCCAGCTACAATCTCAATATAATCCAAGTGGCCGGTTACCTAGTGTGGCCGGCTACCCAGTCGTCTATAGTAAGGGTATCAGTTACCATTCCAGATGGCCGTCAACCTCCTATTTCAGGTACAATTTCAGACCTACTTGTACATTTATTGATACTACTAGTTTCAGAAACATTTTAGGAAGCCCCAATACGTCTCTTTTTGTGGTGTGTGGGCGACTGTAATTCTGGTGCGCGGGATGTTGAGTCTCTCGGAGGCAACGAGGCAACGGGTGTGCGGGGAGAAGACCGTTCCTGGTATCTATGGTAAGTAAAATTACACATGATGGCAGGAGGAGGCTCTGTACCTCGATAGTCGGCTTCTGCTCTCGAATTAGATGGTTATAATGGAGCGCGTTTTCATATGTCTCCTCCTGCAACAACACGAGTTTAAATAGAGTTCAACGGTGCGGTTTCACAGGCACTCACATATTCGGAACTCTTTTCAGAACTTAACAGCAGGTACTTGACATACCTTTCATAGATCTGTGGAATGCGGCTGGATTCGAAGCCATCCTTGTTTCCTTTGCGTTTCAGAGCCTTGCCTTCTCTTTTGTGTGCTTCCGCGACAGCCTGGAGAGGGAGATAATCCCAGAGGTTCTTTTCGAGGCCGTTCATTTCTGTGAACTTTGGAGTAAATTCCTCTTGATTTTGATGATTAAAATCATGAAAAATCGTTAAACATAGGCATTACCAAGACGCTTGGGATCTGGTATCTGTGAGCGAATGCATCAACGCTCCGGTCGGATATAATGTTTGTACGTACATTGGTGGCGGCTTCGATCGAGGCTTCGAGAGTGGTAACTGTGGACTTGAGATTTTCGAGTTGTTTGTTGTAACATATGGTATTGGCCGAATCTCCCTCCAACGAACTGTTTTTCTCATCAGTCGAGTCTACCGCATAAGAACAGAGACACAATTCAACCATGAAAGATCCTCAACGGCCTTCCAGATATTGGCGATATGGCCGGACAAGTTGATATGATACCAGGTTTCCGACAATTGAGACTCAGTCGTCGATGTGGAAGTGGACGAGGTGGCCATTGAAGTGGGTGTCATTAGCATCCGATTCGCATCGCGTAGATATAGTAGCAGTTTACGACAACCCGTTAAATAAACGGCGATATCACAATCCGGTCCACCATTTGGAATAGCGCAGTGCAATTGAATCAGAGCCCTATAGGGTATATTGGAAATGTCCTCGCAGCGCCGTCTGCAAGGTTTGGCACAGTACGCCACGGTGAAACTTCCATCAGCGCAACTGGTCAAGTTCCCACTTTGTAGGATATATTATGTCGTAAGAGATATGGACCGCCATTCCAAGGGCTGACCGCTTAAATCCGACCATTTTTTACAATCTACTTTTGGAGATACTGGGTAACGAGACTGAGGATGCTCCGAAAGTTTGAACGCAGCTGCGAAACCTATAGTTTCACAGTTCATTTTCCATGAACCTACAATATTTGTGGCAAGGTAAATATCCGGTGCATGTGATTCAATCCTAGGGCTCGGATGTTTCAATTAAATTTGACGGGGTCAACGGACGGGACGGACGGGTTTCACCCCGCCTTGGTCTTCGAGCCAGCGCCACAGGGCGGGTTGACCTACCGACGGGATACGTTCCCGCCCGTTTGACAGGTTCGACGGCCCATCGTTCTTGGGCGCCAATGTGAGTCAAAGTTGGTCCAAACATACATCGTTTCTTGACTCTTGCATCCACATGGGAAAAAGTTGGGCCGTAAAGTAAATCGATCTTTGGTGTGCCACAAATACTTACGTGGACACGGCTGCCACGATCTGCCGACATTTGATCTGGCCATCCCCGTTTGATCCGATTCGCTTTGACCGTTTGCTAGCCCATGTGTGAGCCGAGCTTCAAAGAGGATGACATCATTTAGAATTCCTCAAACTTTTTTGTCAGTACGTAGCCAATTCTCAAGATATCGAGAACTTAAAACGACCGTTCCGGACGGGACGCGTCCGTCTTGCTCCGACAGGACCGTCCCGTCACAAAAACGGTCTTTCTTTCGGCTGCCGTCCCACATTTGACGGACACGTTCAAGTTGGAGCGCTGATAAGTCCCGGGCCCATTCTCAATCCGACCTCAGTGAAACGTGGACCTGAGCTTGGGAAAGAAATCTCCGCGACATTTTTTCGTTCTTAAATTACATTCCAGTTGCAAAGCCAAGTCCGTAGATTTTGCCCAGACCATAGTCTGCCTATATATTCATCTTTCTTCAATGACTCTCGCCACAAAGAACCTCTGTCTTACACGTAGAATATGTTGCCTTCAACTTCGGCGCCAGCGCAGTCAGCTGTCAGGTACCTCTGTACTCCATTTCAGTAGTTTCAAGGAACATCCAACGCATCTGACATAGCATTTTTACATCAGTATTGGAACCGAGAGCTGGATTTGCCTCATCCGGGTCCGTTGTGTGTCTATTGTCGGTCGCTCGGAAACTGCCGCTGTTGTATTAATCTGAATAGACCGATAGACGTGGATTATGTTAGAGTCAGCCAACCGCAGCGAACTTTGACTCACCAAACCACCTGCCAAACTAAGGTAGTCCTGATATTTCCATGACGGGATGGTCCCTATCTCCAATGTCCCATGCTTCTTCGACTGCACTCTTCGCAATTATTGCGCTCTGGGATCCCCTAGACTCAGGTCAGCCTAGTTGGTTGTGTCTCTGCTGGGGTCTGTTGGGTAGCCAGACAGGCCCTGCTAGGTGACCACACAGACTTTGTGTCGAGCTGACCATGCCTCTTGTCTAGCCGTTATTAGGTCAACTAAACAGACTTTGTATAGATCAGTTTCCCTCAGTGTAGCTGATCTACACTGACAGACGCAGACCTAATCAGGCCTATAAAAAGCCAAGGAGCTCGACATTGAGCCAAAAAGACAGGGTCTAGTCACCTCGTCACAGTAATCTGTGTAGTTATTCGTAGGAGCCCTAGACTCAGCCTGAGTCTAGGGGGGAGAGCGGAACGCAGTGAATACCTGCAATAAAAGCACCATATCTTCAGTCACTAAATATGGCTTTAGCACCCATCCATCATGATAGTTTCCAGTGCTACGCGAAACCACAGTCTTGGATGAAGCCACAGCCCCGCCAGTGCTCCCCCGATAGGTAAACCTCAGGAACTTGGAAAGGAGTTGGGAAAACTTGACACCGGCCAAGTCTTGTCGATGTCCGTGCGTTTACCTCCTTCGAATGTCAAGTTTCATATTGCTCTCTCGCCAGTATTCATCCATCAACGGTGGCTTTAAGCTCCTGTGTAGACATCAGACATTGTGAATTTTCAGTACAGAATGGTACCTCCCACGAATGACTAACGGGTGATATGTGCACGGAGTTGCCGGTTTCAAACAAAAATACCAAATAACCGCCCGGTCAGCCTGTCACTCGGTTCACTGTTCTTCACCACTCCCTGGCGAGTTTCCACATGTGCTCTGGATTTAGCGCCTTTCTTTGGCCCCACAATCCCATCAACGAATGCTCGAAAACCGAATGAATAATAATTGGGTGTGATTAGGAGGTGGCCAGCGCTTAGTAGGCGCTTATACCTGTCCTTCTTCAGGAAACTCCCAGATTGGACGGCCAACCATTCACCATTCTTTGCGCGTCTGCCGCCACCGCCAGAACACCGGATTTGAGCATTGCATCCGGCTTGAGCTGAAAAATCTGTATAACCATCTATAATATAACCATCCGCATATATACGGAATGGCACCGCAGACATTTATAATCTCTTGCTGGTACCGGGTCCTTGCTTCCATTTTGAGTTCTGAATGCCCGACGTTGGCCCTTATTGGAAATATTGGGATCTTATTCTGGACATCTCAGCGCCAAACTCGAAGTTTCAGCGGCCCAATAAAAAACACATAGTCCGGCTGTTGTCCGGACCCGCGGACATAGCGGAGGCTGCTTACGCCGTCTTCGACACCGTGAAAACACTCTTGTCTCGCACTCGGAGCTCCTGCCCCGGCCCTGCGAGGTGCGCCCGCTGTCGCCCCTCCCCCGTACCCCGATGCGTCCTCCTCGGCACCTGCAGCAACTGTGGGCCCATCGCATGGACAGCCGGCGCCGCTTCCTCCCGTGGCGCTGCCCGCACCCTCTGCCGACTCAAGAGGCAGCCACCGGAAGATGCCGAGACACAGCCTCGAAGGGTAGGGTGGGTCTGGGACCCCTTATTTCACTTTTCGGAATGTGTTCGGACGGCTCTGAAAACGTGTTTAGAAGGGTCGAAAAAAATCGAGTTTTTTAGGGACACATTTCCGTGTGTAAGGGTGAAGGATGTCCATTCCGTAGGATAATTCTATTCAGAAACCCGGTTTTCCCAATGTTTGTTTGAAAACCGGGTTGCTAGAAACGCCCGTTGATGGAATCAGTGATGCCGGAAATGCCGGTGTGATTGCCAATCCGAGTGCCGCATTGTTACATTGAGTTCCAACACATTTCTAGTGCTATGTACTACATGAATTGGTCCAAATCTAATCAAGGTGAGATATAATTTCAATAGGAGCAGTGGTATTCACTTCTTGGCATATCTGTTTCTGTTTCTGCACTTTGTCTGGCTGCATCCCAATTTGGCAGGGTGTTCACATTATCTTGCCTGAACTAGCTTTATAGTTCAGACATACCGTTCCAATGCCCTGGTAGTCGAATTTATGCATTCTATGCCCAAGAGAATGGATGTTGGCTGGCTAGAAACAAGGCATCAATCCATCAAAGTGTGTTCAAGTTCAACTGCAGTGGTACTCAGTCAATGCCAGACACCAGCTGCATGGGAAACTAATTTGTATATTTTAAGCATAAACAGATAACTTTTTCAATTTTTATCCAGTCTCTTAATGAACGGAGACCCTGCCACAGGTGACTTTGAAACTCCGACTGCGGCTTGATTGGCGTAAAAACAACGTAAAAGGTTTCCCAATAATTTGTGGGATGGTAGGGTTTCCGCTCGCAACCGGGTTTCTGAATAGAATTATCCCCATTCCGTACGACAGAAATCAACTCAAAACACCGCAGATTCGCGCAGAACGGCCTATATCAAGCCCAGATTTCAGTAGAAAATTCCCTTTTCGGTCACTTTTCCTGAGAAAATTACCCGATTTGGGTGTGGCTGTGCTCGGCTAATAGGGTAGGATGGGTATCCTCGTCTAGAGGTCTTATTGCACTTTTCTGACCCTGTGTGGCAAATAAGGACAGTTACCTCTTGTGCCGACTCCATCGATGGGCGCATGGCTCGTCTAGAGTCGCTTCTGATGGAGGTGGTGTCGAAGCGTGCCCGCTAGGGCTGGGTATTATATCCAATCCCGGATGTAATTTACGGTATCAAAAAAAGGGCTTGTAATTTACGGTAATTTACAGCGCCGCAGGGATTTTTTACCGTAATTTACAGTAAAAAATGGTTGTAAAATTTGTAAACTATGTAAATTACGTGTAGATTTTACCATCCACCATCATTCTTGCCCCAGGACCCACTCCACTGTGCCTTCTGAGGAGCAGCTGGGGTGCTGCGGGCGGTGGAAGCAGTCGGCTTGGTCGTATCTTCGGGGACCAGACGAGCCGCAAGGGCAGTTGACAAGTACCTTGATGGCAAGATGGCATCAAATGAATAACAACTTCCTGTGTTTCCGAGTTGTCCTCGTCCTCATCGAGAGCGTATGACTGTATAAATATTTCTGGTTATCGAAATCATCCACCAGAAACAACAACTAGCCTGTGGGAGTGAGCTGGGCCGGCTGGAAGATCCCAGAGGAATTTCAAGAAAATTACAAAAATTACATCCCAAACTGGAGGTCCCTGGTAAGAAATGTAAATTACATGTAATTTACATGTAATTTTTGGGTTGTAAATTACAGAGCCATTTAATACCCGGCACTAGCACTGCCCGCTCTCCAAGCCCCTCTGCCGATGCACGAGCTGTCCACCCGACTCGGCAACCTGGTGGAAACCTCCGCCGTACCCGCCGCCGTTTCACCTCCAGGTGTGCTGGCCCATGCCCCACTCTCCGCTGCAGTGCCCCCCGCTCCTGACCCCATCTCTTTCGCGCCCGCGTCGACACCCGTTTCCTTCGTGCCCCCGCCCGCGCCTGCTTCATCCCTCCTTTCGTTCGTTCCCGCGCCCGCGCCCGTTCCTTCGTGCATGCGCCCGCGCCCATTCCTTTCGTGCATGCGTCTGCCCCTGTTTCCCTCGCCCCCCGCGCCGGCCCCCGTCTCCCACTCTCGGTCCCGTCTCCGTGATCACCGATGCCACGAATCAGCCCCTTGCTCTCCCTCCAATTAACCCCACCAGGAGGCACGCCTTGGGCCGGTCAACTGGGGCAAGAACATCAGCGGGGAGTCCTCCATGGTCATCAAGACTGTGCTCCCTGCGGCGCGCAGCATCATGCACAACTACCGTGCGCGTCGGGGCCCGGACCCACACACGGTCATCGTGTGCTTTGAGAGCGCCGATATCGCGTCGTGGTTTATCACCGCGTTCAATGCGTCGCGCGTCGCGCCGTACAAATCTGTTTTCGCTTCCCCATATGCGTAACGGCAGCTCATGCCGTTTCCCTTTCTTCCCCGCCTGTCTTACCTTTACTTCACCAATATTCATCCCCTTCCGCTCCCTTTCCCACTCTATCAATCCATTCTAATGTACATAACTACATCACGGAAACTTCTCTACTCCGTACTAATGTACATAACACATTTTCTTCATCCACGCCCACCCAACTACCCCATACCACTGTTATTAATACTTCCCCATTTCACACACCTTCATTCATCCCCTTCCCATCGACAACATTGACATATACCCTTTCCACCGCTTCTCACTTGGGCTTTAGGCCATTGTTGCGCATGGCAGAACGAGTCTGTTTATTTTTAACACCTGCTGCCAGTTAATTGGTGCGACATGATCAAATAGCTATGACAGCTGGTAATTCCTAAGGCCCTCTGGGCCTCTAGCAGGAGCAGAGACCTAGTCCACATGCTGATTCAAAAATATAATCTGTTCCCAGATCTTTACGGCTCAAAGTTCGCTCGGTCGACGCGAGCCTCGGTTGCCGCTATAATTTATTATTGTCCATCGATCGCATGGACCCGGAAGTTGCCACCATGACCAGGGTTAAGGATATTGGAGCAGGAAGGCCTACCAAGGGCCTGGACCCGAGCGTTGCTGCCATGATCGGGTTTTGCAATTGTGATACATAAACCTTGATATTAAAGCCCTCTGGACATCCCTGGTACCTAAGAGAGATGATGCCTCTGGACTGGACTGGGTAAGGAATAAGTGCCATTATATGCGGCTCAAGGTTCGCCCTAGTTACCTACTTGAAATAAGACGATGGTGGACCCAACTGTCAGGAAGGAACTTTGGAATATGGACCCGGGACATGCTGGGACGACAAATATTCAAGCCGACGGACTCCGGAGGCCTAGATTGCTGCCACCCACAACAGGAAGACGGGAATTGCCGGGACGATCGAGGTCTTGAATTGTGAAACATAGACCTGGAACCTCATTGTTAATTTGTTAAACCTCAGGAACAATTACTTCGGCTACACTCGAACCAACGTGGTAGCCCTTGACGTCTTTTTTTTTCAAATGACTCTATCCATGAGATTCGAGTGCCCTCAATGGGCTGTATACATACTATTAGCAGATAAATGGAAAATTAAACCTGCCCGCCGCAAGGAGCGACCGAAGCCACGTACTTTGAAGGCCCGAGTATAGTAGCTAGGTTTGATCTCTTTCCTAGGGCTGGACGCCGTACCGTATACGGCATACGGCCGTACACCGACAGCGCTTTACGGCGTGACACCCGTACCGTACCCGTACCGTACACCAACACCTGTGGGACGTATGCGGTACGGTACGGTGCTGTATTACGGCCGTATATGGTTATACGGCTGTGCTCCATCGAGAGAGTGAGGAATTTGAAGCAAATAATTCATTATAAAGTGAGTTGAACACATTTCTGAGGGAGTTCAACATTTATACAACTCTAGTTTGCCAGAAGACAGTGTTCGCCCAAAGGGCTAAGGCCTTAAATTTTTAAGCCCTTAAAGAGGCCTTAATTAAGGCCTTAAAGTTTTTTTGGCCAGGCCTGAAGCTTAAGCCCTTAAAGAGGGCTTAAATTATCGCTTGTCTTCCAAGCATATAGTCAAGTTCAACTCATCGGCCACCTTTTCAGTTATGGTACTCAGAAAGTGTGCTCTTCCAAGTTCGTAACAAGTGGACGAGGAGAGAAAACCGCCTGCCAGGGAATTGCCCGACTTGGATTGGCAGAGGGCCATATGGCCACATGCCTCAAAATGTACCAAGTAGCTCGCTAAAACAAATCTACAGACCGAGTTCAACAGATCCCGAAAAGCAGGCAACCCCGAGCTGTTTTGAACTGTGCCGAAATGCATGAGAAAATAATCTCAAGGGCTTGAAATACCCCTAAATTCGAGGCTTTAGCCCTTATTAAGGCCTTAAGAGCCCTAAGAACCCGATTTAAGGGCTTAAGGACGAACACTGCCAGAAGACACGTTGTGGCCACTTTTTCTATCATCAAAGCTTGTCAGCGACTCAACGGAACCCAGCCGTGGATGACCCGGCTATCATTTGCGCCCTGATGAGAAGTAATGGGAGCCCAGGGTGAGCTCTCGCTGATGCAGGTACATGATACATCGGCTTACTTACGGGACAGAGCGCTCTTTCCGGCTCGATCATGTCTTGATTGCCGATCAAAGCCGTCAAGCGCCGTATACGGCCGTATACGGTTGTGACGGTACGGCTTTTTGCGGCAGGTGGGCCCAACCCAGCTCGTACGGGGGTCTCCGAGCACGCCTCCAAACGCACACGCCCGGTATCGTCAACCAGCTGAGTTACGGCGGGATCCGACATCACGTCACAAATGCCGACCTCGCCGACTTCGGCCCTTGGTGGAGGACTCTCCGAAGTGCATTAAACGTCGTCAGGCTAGGGTGGTTCGCACAAACCGGTCTCATATTCATATTTCAGGATTGAATCAAGCCGAAAGGTTCAAGTTACAAAGGAGAAAAATCAATAATTTATTGTCAGAATAAATAAAGTTGGAGGACAGACACATCGGAAATGACTAAACAGTGAAGACCTTCTATATAAGGTAATAAAAATCAAGAAAAATTACCTAAATGAGTAATGTATCCAACACGAATCATCTACGTCATCGACGATTTCACTTCAGCCTGGCGCAAAAATGCTTATAAAGATGAGTCTAAAATTACCATTTTAGGACTCGTAATCTCCCTCTTGATCCCGTGCTGTTGGTACGACTTAACCGCAGCCCCACACGACGCATCTCACAAGCTAGTCAATACCTTTCGGCAGACGAGACGTACATGCGTAAGTGCATTTCCTGGGGGTGGTAGTGTCGGCGGGGTTTTCTTGGCTTTATCCCTGCTCCCTAACGAGGTATAAAGGGACGATCTGATCGGTCCCCGATGATCCGCCTGCGGGTGAGGGGAGAGCACGAATGTATTAAATACGAGTGCTACCTACTAATGCCATCTTCGTTCCACATAAAAGCTGGACTAAAAAATGGGTCTTTTCTTCTTCAAATGAGCTGCCCTGAGACACAAACAGAACTAACCGAGTATGATTTTGATTTCTTTCAAGAGACCCAACTGTCTACGGCCTCACCAGCACGACATAGTCAGGCTACCTGCCGGCTACATACTCTATTTGATCTCATACCTGTTAGCTGAAGTCGAACTATGCAAAATCGTGGGGGAGAGTCGCGGATTGGACTCAGAGTCGTGTCCGTCATAAATAGTGCCACTCGCGCGCCATCGAAACTGGGAGAAGATCTCTCTGGCCCCGGGCCCGACTTCAAGGCAGAAACTTGGCATTGTAATGTATACTAATGCGTACCTTCTTCCCGCCGAGACAATGAATTGGGCTGGCGACCTCGAGCATAGTCTGCAGTTTACCACGCGCCGGATGGAGGTCGACCTTATTACGTAAAGTGCGGAGTTTGAAATCCTTCCGCAACGCTGGCTGCCCTTCAAACATCCCAGAACCAAAAGCTAAGAGAAGAAACTGGCTATGATCTCCCATAAAACAAACCTGTCTCTTCCCCTCTATATTTTTGCATGATTCAAACGGAAAAAGTCATTAGATCATCCTAGGCTATGATGTGGCTGATTTAAATAATCCCACAAAAAATTGCCGGATTCCTTGTTTGGGCCAGTCTGATGGCGCATCAATTTGTTTGATCTGATTCATATGCTAGTAACGTCGACGTAGGATATCTAATCTATCTGGTATCTTAGTTTGGGTCAAAATCTTCACTGTTGGTCAAAAAAGGTCCGAAAACCCATCGGACATTTAGTTTGTTCAGTTAGTGTATTTTTCTCCAATCGACCTAAATGTTTAATATGACGGACTTGGATGGATTCCGGAGGGCCTGAACTACCGGGATAGTGAATGTAAGCTCTGGTTCGAATCTACCATACACTTTGGTATCAACAATATGGAAGGAATTTATCTATAAGCTATATACAGTCGAAGCTGTCCTAACCCATAGCTGTCATAACCCATAATCTGTAATACCCCATAGGTTTTGGCTATCCACCAAGGTGGTTCCCAATCAAATCCCATAACTCTGTAAAACCCCATAATCCATACATTTTCGAGGGCAAAATCCCATACATCTCCTGGGATTTGGGAGGTTCCCCTGAGTATCTGGAGAGCAGAATTGGCCAAAAATGAGAGAAAGACCACTTTAACTGAGCCAAAAGTCCTCTCAACCAAATTTAGACATGTTTGAGCCATTTCGGACGGAAACGGCATGTCAAAGTGGCGGTGACTGAGTTAATGAGTCAAGAGTCTGGCAACATTGCAGCTGAGAACTCAATTCAAAGGCCAAAACTAACACTTCCGACTCGATCCATGTGCCTTGAGACTAAGAACACATATTTTGCACCCTAAAATTCATATTCAAATGGCCCTCCGGGCATACCTGGTACCTCCAAACATGATTCTTCAGTGCAGCAGTGGTATGGTTATATGGCTCAAGGTTTGCTCGGTCAACACTAAGTGTGCATCACATTGAGCCTGGTGGGGGATCATCCGTTGTAAATACTCTGAGCTTATGGCCAATGATAAGAATTCGAACAACTTGAATTCTGATTCTGAGATAAGTAGTCATGGGACAGCAGATATGTGAAGTCTCGGATGGCTATATGGCCGTACTCATGGCATCTGAGGTAAATAATCTGTTATAAAGTTAAGTTCGACAAATTTCTAAGGGAGTTAAGCATATCAACCACTCCAGGTTGCATGAGGATGGTATGCTGGCCACTCTCTATTACATTAGAGCTTGTCGTTAGCTCGGGGAAAACCTGGGCCAACATATGCCTGATGAGAGCTGATGAGAGCCCAATGTGAGATGCGGGCACATCGGATTATTTTCGGGACAGATTCGACCTCTATATGATTATCAATGAGCCAGTCCTTGATTGCCTACTTTGAAAGCTGTCAGGATCCGTATACGGTTGTGACGGTATGACTTTGTATGGAAGGTTTCAGAGTCTCTAGTGATATGAAAATTCAGTTCATGTTTCCGAATGCTGAGCTTGAAATTTGGTTCAGGTTCGTACGCAGTTTAAACTTGAAAATTTTCCCACCTTCAAATGGCCAGAATGTACGCCAAGTACGAAGAAAATGTAGGTAGATGTGCCTTGTGCTCCCATGGGGCTCTGTAATTGACCATTTGGAGTGTCAGATAATGCAATTGAAGTGATTTTCCTGAGAAAGAATCGTACCGAGAAGACCGAGATGGTCATCGAATTGTCACAAAGCTATCAGATGCTTTTAACACCTCGGCACCACATTAGATGGGGGAGAATATGTTTGAAACGGGTGTGAGGGGGTATAACTGCACTGAAAATCATCCAAAATCTAACTAAAATGAGTGACAGAAATGGAATTGCGGTCCGGGGATTTGTTCACACCTGCTTCATCAGTAAGATGACAAAATGCGCACGATCTTTGGCTCCGGCGTCCTCGTGCATCCAAAAAATGCAGAAGTGATGGCTAGATTCCAATGCACTACCTTTTTTTTTTTTTTGACGTCGCGCGGTCTTTTGGACAGCTGGCGTTCGCGTGTTTGTGCGACTTTGAATCTGATGGCTTGCACGCCCCTATCAGGTTACATAATCCCCGATGAGGCGAGTCACGAGCTGGAGGCCCTAACCCCCGGTCCTAACACCTAACCTCACGTCGGGACCCTAACCTGAGCTCTAGGGGTAGGTTTTAGGTCACGTGCAGCCGTTTCGATTTGATGATCTGAGACCTGGTACCTAAGTGACAAAGTCGGTACCAGTGTGGTCGGCAACGCTGCCGGAAATCAGTGATCACAGAATCGGTATTGCCGCATTTGGAAGGTGCCCCCTATTTCTACCACTTTTTCGTCCAGAGTACACTTCGATGCTCTAAAGAATCCTTCTATTCACAACAAAATGTCATATATATTCACCAAGCATTGTTTGGGTCCGAACTTGGGGCCAAAACCAGAGTGAATCTGAGATTTAGCATACCCACCCTCCGTCAGTACACCTAGAACTCCTGGTCTCAGTGGCAGGTCTTAGGCTCAAACTTGGTACACAGTATATACTTTCTATAAGTAAGAACAAAATGATTATAGCCGATTTTTTATATTTGTGCGGGTAAGGTAGATATAGAGGCATTTATACCCGCAAAGCATGGTTTGACGTATATACGGGCCCTAAATTGAAATTCTGCTTTAATCATTTTGAAAGGTTCAGCCATGCCATAATTTAAGTCCCTACAAAGTTTCTGTGAAAATGGCTGTAGGACTCAGACCAGAGGCCGACCACTGATTCTGCACTTGTCGGAGTTTGAATTTGGCACAGCGTTGCCGACCACCAGTACCAGGAATACAGATCAGCTTCGGGTATTGCCGAAATGTTTCCCGCGGCTGTGCTAAGCCATACGCTGTAATAACCCATACCCTGGACCTTCCACTGACGGGTATGGGTTAAGACAACTTTGACTGTATCTGAAGTATTGATCCCATTCAAAATGCCGGTATTTCAGGCCCTTCATAATACATCCAAGTACATCATATTGAGAATCTAGCCCAGTCGGAGGACTATACCTCATATGGGACATGTTCTGCTGTCAGACTGTCAAAAACACCGAAAATTGAACCAGTGAATCATTTTAAGGTGCTCAGAAAAAATCCTAATATGCTCGGCCCTCCGGAATTCCAACACAAAATACAATGAGCCTATTTCCAGAGAAACCCGTTGAAAATTGAGGTTGCAATTGCTGTTCTTGTGAAAACTTACCAAAAACAGAAAAAAACAGGCCGCGCCCCAAGTTCTGCAAAGAGCTGTAAGCTCATTCGCATGGAATGAGAGTAGTGATGTCAAACCCTGGCGTTGGCTTGGCTTCACCTGGCTTTGGCTTGGGAAACCTGAAGCCAAAGCCAAAGCCATGGGCATGGCCTGGCTTTGGCTTGAGCCATGGCTTCAGATCAAACAATTCCCACGGTTTCAGAGGTTGGAAAAGGTCAAAAAAAATGGTCATATTCACCTACAAAACCACTCAAGTATGTTGAAATTTATCAAGGGGCTGAAAAAATCGCTATAAATCTTTGAACATGCAATCGGGCTGTTCTGATGCCTGGGAAGCATCAATTCAACCCCACTTGGTGATCTACAGTAAGTGCTGAATCTAACAGTTAAATATGTGTTGGATTTCCTGCATACCAAGTCTTCTTAAAAATCATATGAACACCAACATGGTGAAAGCTATGGCTGGAATCCTAGCTTTTGACTTCCTCAAGCCATGCGTCTGACTTGGCTTGGCTTGACAAAGCCATGGCTTTGGCTTCTTGGCTTCAACTTGAGGACGAGGAGGATTGCCTGCACGGTCGCAAATTGGCTTCAAGCCAGGCCATAGACATCACTACAAGTTATGGAAAGTCGTCTGCTGAAACACCCTGAACATGTCGAGGTACTTCACTTCAGCTCCTTCGCTCTAAGGTGATGAGTTATTTAAAATATCTGCAGACTGGAAATATAAATCCCCACAGACATGTTTTCTGAGCCATATTTCGATCTCATTGAGCTTCTTGCTCCACGAAGGCGCAAGAACAAAACGAGAAGACATGATCATAGCACACAACTCCTGGGTCGGAATCGATTGGTTTATGTGGTATAGCCAGTACCGGGTAGCATATTCAATATCGCTACAATTATGTGTGAGAGCTGGTTTAAGATTAACAACAGTTACTTACCGGACATCCCAATTCTTGTTATCTGCCAAGCACCACCGAGCAATCAGGTTGTTGCATTCTGTCTTGTTGCAACAAAGAGGCCCGGATTTTGCAGGGTCAAATAACCAGGCAATCAAGGGTTCTTCTAAAGTCAGATCTGAGAAGTGGTCGGTGACGGGCCCGAGATGCCATAAAATGGGTCGCAGCACTTCAAAGGCTTCCTCTGATGTCCAACCCAGGACACGCGCAATTTGGAGAATAGATGGTGGCTCTTTGAATGCTGAAAGGACTCCAAGGATATGAATACAGTTGGGGTTCTTGCGAAGGCAGGTCTCTAGATTTTCTGGGATATTGTAAGCTGTGGTGTCAATGGTGCAGTTCATATGGACACCCGGAGGTCCAAGAAAAGCATCATGGGCTGTGATATTAGATGGATAAAAATAGGGGTGTGGATTCATTGATTCGGCTGCTGAGGCGGACGGAGTCGGCGTGATAACCAGATCATTGGCGATGGTAGAGTACGCCGGAGGCTCTTTCGAAGTAGTCCACCGCCAGGGAAAAGCCGCATGTTGCACGATCGTTGAAAGGATTCCCATCAAACCCGATCGCTCAGGGTTGGGCTGGGAATGGAGAAGGAGGGGGAGATCGAGGGGTCGGGGAGATGATGCGTGACCGACTGATGTACGAATAGCGCTTGATGGCGCTGCTGGATATGAGGACCGGGGAATCATCGGCACATGACTGACAACGGATGTGACGGGTCCTCTAGACCTGCGCCACGGACAAATAATCTGGAAGATACATTTGTGGGGGCCCTGACGAGGCTGGGGACAATGTTAACACCAGTAGCATGACAGCGTCGTCTATCCGCACCTCGGCTGTTTTCTTGTTGTCTCCTTGCATGATGGATTGCGAAATGTTGCATGCAGAACAAAAAATCCGAGGGAAGGCCAAGGAGGAACGGGTTCGGTGTCTTGTATTATATCAATTCCACAGTGTCCCCAAACGGTTTAATTGTACGCCATCGATCGTGTCATTAGATTCTTCCCTGTCAACCCACAAATCCGGTGCGCGACATCATGAAGCTTAACTCGTGAGCCTTGGAACCAAGCGTCTGGTGCGGCCTGCGCATGTTCTGCTGCTAGTTTACAAACATTTGTTGGAGCACGGGAACGAAGGGTGGTTATCCCCCAGGAAATCGAATGTACCCGTTGCAGTGGACCTGGCTGGCTTCGTACACGTGTAATACACGAGGCGACACTTTGATTGTGATTTCATTTCCGGTAGCTCGTGAGCCCGCCTTTGTCGCATTTGTGCGTAATTTGTAGAAACTCCCGAACATTACCTGTTGTAATGTACGGGTTCTCCCGCCGTAGTTGAACCCCGCCCGCAATTTGCCCGCAATTCATTTACGGAGAAATTGTTACGTTCCCCAATGTTGACATAGAAAATGGCGGATCTTGACAGAATTTCCTTCGCTGATTTCCGTGAGACACCTTATAAACAACGATCATAGTCACTCAGTGACTCACCGTCATTGCTACAGTAGTGTTCCAATTCAACCAAAGTCCAACTGTTGTCATTGATTCCGTCATCAGTCGACACGTGATCGTGGTTCAAACTTCACGCCAAACCACGGCATTCCGGCACCGTCAGTCCCGCCTTCCGATCCCGACTCTTTCGTTCATGCACTCACCTGCTGCCTCGTCCTTCTGCCTCGTCCTTCCGCCATCTCGCGGCCGGTTCTCATTCAAATTGCGCAGGCTATCGACCACCGGAGTCAGTGAGCAGTGGGCAAGTGGGTCTCGACGGTTACTAGTGCGACCCGACGCGCAACCATCTCTCGTACAGATCCGGCATGTATCTGCCTGTGTCGCACGTCAACCCTGCTCTCTCCGCGTATTTACGACATTCTGGTATCCGGATTCACACCTTCTCGACTCTCCTTCCATTATTCTCATCGCCGTCCCCACTTGCGTTGCACACGGCTGAAAAGAACTGGGAGGGGTGTGTGTGTCGTCGCCTAGTAATACTGCACTCGCTGACGGGCTCCGACCTTAAGAATAGGGAGCAGTGGTCGGCGTCACGTACCCGAGTTCCAGAAACCATACGCATGCAGCGTCGCGGCCGCCAGCAGCTCTCCTGGGCTCTCGCGGAATTGCCAAGCCAAGCTCGTCCTCCTCCTCCCCGGTCGCAGCTGGCTCAGCCGCAGCATTCGCGGATCTCGCCTGGGTGCGAGTTTTGGGATGAGGGAGACGAAGTCACTCGTTCTGGTATACCGTCGATCCGAAACATCTGGCGAGATCGCGAGACTCTCGCGACTCTTGCAATTGCAACCCCGTCCCTTTGCGCGCGTTCAGCACTTCTCCTTCGCATCCGGTGGTGAGGGAACGCATCGCGTGTGAAGACGCCAGAGTATGCGTGGACGGGGAGGGAGGGGTGCGGATGACGGTGATGCGAGGCTCGCGCTGGACATCCGCAGAGCCTTGTTCTCGAAGCACTTAGTGCTTGGGAGTTCCATCCGTGCAGTTTGTAGTTGCCAATGGCCTCATTTGGGCCACTCCATTGTGTCGGTAGCGTCTTCAAGAATGCGTCATCTACTTGGATTCTCAAGGTACCAATCAGCGCTAATGCGATATTTTGGACTAACCCATACCCTCTCGTCGAGCACTGGAACTCAATCCGTAGATTCGGTCAGTCTCTCCAAATTCTCTGCTCCTAATCCGTTCTGTGCTGGCTGTCCCGCCTGGTTTTCAAACTCTCCTGCCTTGTTCACTGTTGACGATCGTTCTGCCATGATCTGCCACGAATCTGATGTACGTACTCTGCGGCCGAGAAATGGATGTATTGATGGATTTTCGACCGTCTACTCATCAATCTCACCCATGATGCATAGAATTACAAGGGCTTCCAATGACCTGCCAATCATGAGAGTACGCATCGAACTCCGGATCACTTCCCCTGGCCTCTCGCAAACTAACAACTACGGTACATTATCCTTCCACGCTGCTTCGAAATGGACTGCCAAGTCGCGAAATCTCCTTAGAATCCACGTCGCCCTTCTCATAAGTACTGTGCGAGATTTTCTTGGATCGTACGTATATCGACTTGAACGCGTGGTGCTCCCTCGTTTAGTTCCTGAAGAGCCTCCAAGACATTTGTGTATGCTAGGAAATCGACTCCTTCTTTGTATTCACTGATCCGAGAAAAGGGCCGAATGGCGCTGGTACGTGCGTTGACACCGGTCTCTCTACGAATATGTCAAAATTACGCATGTTGCATGCATTAAGTATCCCCCATTTCTCACCGCAAAAGGGACACGTGCAAGACACAAGCTTTGAATTCCAAGATTACATGCACCACGGATTTGTGGTTAGAAGCCAAGTTCTCCACCAGCCGCCAAGTCCATATGCGGATCTGTGTGTCCGATGATTCTACCAGCTTTGGCAGGCAATCCAACAAATCTGCATTAATTGCAGCCCGTACACCGGTGGGAGAGGGGGTACTCTGATTCAATGCATGCTCCACCACCTGGCAATTTTCATTCCCAGTTCAACAGGTAAAAGGTGATCAACAGACAGCGTCTGGACGAACCACAAGACACCAATTTAACACAGGGCTTCAAATACAAAATTGTAATGCACCGTCACTTTGGCGCAGAATTTTATTCAATGAATCTGATTCCGCTTGTACTTACCGAAACCCAGAAATCTTTGTCGCTGCAGGGTGGATCAACATGGTGATCCTTATAGTAATGGGTTCAATGCATGGATTGCCGGCGCCGCGGATTCGCGGGAAGACAGGTTTTTTAGTAGCTCGCAAGAGGATTGGCGGACCTCCGCGCTCGGTGAGTCCAGAATTATTTGGGCATAATCCAGCACATCTGCGCCAATCAAGGCTTGGCTACCCATCCACCCGGCGGGCTATATAATAATGCACCGCTGACTAACTTGAGGACTCCCGCATCTTCTTCTCTAATTGAGACAGTTGGAACGGAAGCTAGGAAAATGGCGCCTAAGACTTCCTATATATTAAGAGACAACGAACACTGCCACACAAAAAGTCACCTGATAAAGTCACATGAAAAATCACGGGACTCGGAATCCACCCCTGCACGGCGAACCCCGGGACTCGGAATCTGCCGTGCGTTGGCGAACTGAGAATCCACGGGGGGTTTGGGGCGCAGCCCCAACAAGCTGTGGACCCGCCGTAGGTACGGACCGAGCGCAGCGAGCGTCCGTGCCGAAGGCGGGGTCCTAAAGCTTGTCTAATACTATAACGCGACGCGACGCTCTGATCATCAGCACGTGTGCGCGATTATCACGTGTTGATATCTCTTTTCTCCACGTCGACTGGGACGACAATTATCAGGGCCCAGGCCAAACGACTGCTTCCAGTGGCTTGGATGGACTTGAGTTTAGAAAGGTGTGTTGCCCAGCATCAACTACGGCCTTTCCTCGCTTACCCATCGCCGTAGATCCATCATCACCAAAAGCGGAGAGACCTCGCAAGGCCCTCCCAATGCCCTTGCAAGGGTCCCGATCCCTTCCGAGGGGTTTCGAGGCCTGTACATTCCTTCCAAGGGTCCCACAAGTATCAAGTGAAATCCATGATGCCATGCGAGGGTTTTCAAGGCTAGATGGGCCTCGCGTGGCCTTGACGTGCCTTGCATGGCCTCGGGAGCCTCGCAAGGTAATTCCACGGCTTCCACTGCATTGGCAGTAACTTGTAGACACTCGAAAATAATGACAAAAAATACAATTAATTCTAAGTACAACAGAAAACGATCTAGTGATACAAAAATGCGTGTGAGTCGATGCGGAGCGAGACGACGGTCAGTGATCTGCAACTGTACAGAACAGAGTCAGCAGTGTGAGCGATACAACGTAGGATGACTTACAGTGCGAATAGGAGCCAGGTCCGGGGAGCGTTGAATGCGCTACAGATGCCTGCGTAAGAGCAGGTCAGCGAGGAACACAGGAAGGAAATCACGTACGAACGGTGGGTCTGAGCAAAGAAAAGTGCAATTAACTACAACAAAGAAAAGAGTCAGTGAGAAACTGGATTCGAGGCACGTTGACTTTGAGGATCGTCGTCAGCGAGAGTCTGGACGGGGAATCAGCAAGTAGAGGACAGCACCAATAGATATTGCTTACCTAGTCGTATGTCCATGCGTTCTAATGAACAAAGATCAGACGAGGAGTAGAATCTTGGAAGGCAAGGGGCGCACAGAGAGTAAAGAATCTGAGACAAGAGGAACGCCGAACGCATCCGGGAGAGAGAACAAGGCTTACCTAGTTTGATGCAGAGCCAGCGGCACGGCGAGCTGCACGGCCTCCTCGGCGGGGCGAGAGGGGTCGGTGGCGGCTCCGAACACCATACTGAAGAAGACTGGTGAGCGTGAATCACAAACAACGAGGCAACTTACAGTTGGTTCCACTCGAGCTTCCCTGCCGGATATTCGCTCGCGTCGTGGGGAGGGGCGTAGTGCGCTGGGGCAGCCAACGCGCGGGCGGGACGACGGACGGGGGAACTTGACCCGAGGCGGTCGAAAAATCTGGCGAGCATAGCATGGGATGCGGGTATACGCGTGTAACTGGGAACTCACTCTGTTCTAAGGGCGTCCGTCGCGCTTGTAGCGAGTTCATCGGTGGCATCGGGGGACCTGAGAAGGAGAAAACAATGCGTGGAGATGATATGCGCGTAAATAACGACGCACGGAGAATTCGAGGCCCCGCTAAGCGTCTGGGGAGCTCTGAGACAATGTTAGTCAAGAAATTGCGGGTAAATATGCACCCACGGAGGATTAGCGAGTAAATCGGAAGACCTGCGAAGTGAATTAGTCGAAGATATGGCCGGTTATAGTGCACGTACGAGGTGTTTTGGGATGTGGGGGTGAGCGTGTCGGGAGACCTGATAGAGAATAGGAATCAGTGGGATATGTGTGTGTAAGGATACGATGCACAAGATTTTGGGGGCGGAATGGAGCGTTTCGGGAGTCCTGACGGAAAGAAAAAGGAATCAGTCGAATATATGCGCCTCAATAATTCGCGCACGAGGTGTTCAGGGTCGCGAGGGTGAGCTGGAGCGGCGGGAGTATAACGCGTTCGATCCATGGCAGAATAAGTAACGCCACATCGGAGGGGTCAAACCACGGTCCGATTTACTTTCGTTCTTGAGGATCGGTGGAACCAGGGGAGTCTTCGACGGATCTGGAAGCAGATAGTTGACGCAGTGATCCAGGCACCCAGTGTCGGCAGTACGCGCACTCGTGGCGGCGGTTTGCATCTGGAGAGACATGCAGCAACAAGACTCGAACGATAAGCAAAATCACGCACGACTTTGACGAGCTTGTTCCACGGGTCCGGCTTCTCGGGGATGTCTAGATATAGCTGCTTGAAGACGTCTACAAGGTCTGGGGTGGCGGTGAATAGCTTGTCGAACGCCTTGACAGCGCGTTGACTGGGTCTTGCGCCCGCCGAGCGCCCCGACGACTTCATCGTATTTGCGTTTCAACTTGAATGGAGGTGGGAGAGTAGCGACCGTAGGGACAGACGTATCGGAGTCGGGGGAGGAGGTAGAGGAGGAGACATGATGGTAGAGAGCAAAGCGGGTCTGATCGTGCGCACCGCCTTTAAAGGCGCCACGGGTCACGTGATCCACGACAGACGCGTATTACTATCCGCGAATCTGCGCGACGCTTGCAAGTTGTAGGGGACTAGGCGGCCGGGCAATTTCTGATGCTGCCTGTGAGATAGAAACGAGAAAAAAAGCCCATCCATTATTTAATTCGGCCTTACTTCCTCAACAACAATTTCCCGGTCAGCAGAGATAGTTGTTCGCAACAGCAGTTGACTCAAAGCGCGCACGTTGCACTGAGCGGCGGAATCACGAAGGTGTGATGCATTTTTGGCTGAGCAAGAGGTGAAGTATGCTTTTATTGCCTACATTGCTCCCACAGATACGGCAGAAGGCCATCAGCCAAGAAATATAGTTTTCAGTTTCATGCAAAGATGATAGCCAGAGGAGAGGCGGAGAGAAGAGGCTGCGTCGTTCTGACGCTCGGAAACAGCCTTGTGGCGGAGCGGTGCTAGGACTTATCGCGTCTTGAGAGGGCCGTGCGGGGCGATACGAGAGCTGGTAGATCCTTGAGAGGTTCCAGCTGGCCTAGGAAAGACCTAGTGAGGTCCTTGGAAGACGCTTCCGAGGCCTCGATCGTCCTTGATGGCACTTGTCAAAGTCACGAGGCCTCGCGAGCTTCGGACACTTTTGGTGATGATGGATCCCTTGCTGGAATCGCTCCTCCGACACAACGGTGTGCCCACCGACGCGCAGGCTTCGCAACTCAAGCGCCTGATTGACGCCGGCGATGCTGAGCTCTCGCAGCTCCAAAAGACCTCGGCAACACTTTCATTATTGCTGGCGGAACTACATTCCCAATCCACCCGCCTTTCTGACTCACTAAACCCGCTTAGAGGTGCTGTATCCACATTTCGCCGCTTTCCACCCGAAATACTGGGAGAGATATTTGCGTTGGTCCTGCGGGCCAGAAGTAGAAGAACGACCATTGCCGACCAGCGTAGTGCACCGCAGATTCTGGGGCAGGTCTGTTCCTACTGGCATGCCATTCCTCAACTCTGGACGAAGATGGTGTTCCCCACAACGACCACTGTCGAACCAGATGCGGCCTCCATTCCTCGCAATCTATTCGCTAGATCGCAGAATCTTCCCTTGTCTCTATCGATCGTGAACGTAAACCCGCCATGGGGGGTTCACGCGGTCGACGGGAATGGGAACACCCGCTTTTTCGAAATTATCTGGGAATCGTACCAGAGGTTTCAAGACTTAACATTGGAGATCTACCCCAGCCAGCTTGAGCATCTCCTGCCGCGCGTCTTCGATCTTGACTTAGCGTTTCCCAAGCTCGAGTTCCTGTCGTTCAAGATCCAAAGAACAGGCCCCGACCCCTTTGCATCACATATTTCTGGAATTTTGCGTTCGTTCAGACGCTCACCACTTCTCCATTCCTTCGACATACACTTCGACGAAGGTTCCTCCACCTCTTCTCTCGCCCTTTCTACATTTCCATGGTCACAGTTGACCCATCTGCGTATCTTCCTGGGTATCACCCTCGCCGATACACTGGATGTTTTGGTACAATGTCGACGACTAGAGAGTGCCCGCATCTCGCTTGGATTGCGCCTGGGGAACTTGGAAGGGCTGCAGTCGACAACTACCCTTCCAAATCTCCGCGAACTTTATTACGCGGTTTACGTTGATGCTCCTTCCGCGGCTTTCTTCGAGGCGTTTTCGCTCCCGAACTTGGAGACGCTGTCGCTCGAAGTGGGTTTCCTGTCCCCACACGAGTTTCGCCGCTTCTACACGCGCTCCGGCTTCCAACTGCGCTATTTTTACCTCGAGCGCGTCGACGACTTCACCGCAGAGCAACTTCTGCTGTTCATCAAATCTCAGCCCACACTCGAATCACTTAGCCTTATAAATTGCAGAATCTGCACCGATCCCACCCTGTTCGGAATATTCACGCATCACCCTACCCCTTCTCTTCCACATCTCACGAAACTTGCCCTGGGCTTGGATTACGACTTGAACGGTGCCGCCGCTGCGGACATGGCGGAATTTCTGTCCGAGAACAAGGGCGAGAACTCACCATTCCCTCGACTGGAGAATCTCTATTTGATGACGCATTCGAGCGAACCCGATGCGCGATATGAGGAGCAGGTCGAGGCGCGGTTGCGCGCGGTTGCTGCCACGGGGTTTCTCATCCGCGAGGTGAGCCCTGACCCGGGTGATATCACTGAATACATCAAGCTCGACGGGGAGGCCTGGAGGTAGCGGAGAATCCAACCGCGGCCACGGCCCGACCCTTGTAGAAACATCTCCATCTCGCGCTTAATCGGATTCATTTACGATAGTTCATACTATGCAGTTGCTGAAAGTCATTGTCAGTTATGTGAAATCTGTAAACCCGATCCTTTCTTTTCATTCATCGTTGCATCAACCTTTTTTCTTTTCTGAGAGAAACTCGGGCCTAGCACAGCGAAACGTTGTGCGTACTCTGATTCATCCAGATGTCCAGACGCCCACACATGTCGCCGGGGCGCACTTGACCCATCCATCGTTTTTCCCGTATGCGCGAGTGATCCTTGGCGCCGAGACTGACTGCACCCGCAGCAACCGGCACATGTTCGTTAGATTTCTCGCAGACGACTCCGAGCGGGCGGATGGCAAGAGCTCTGGTATCGCGGCTCGAAGCGACGGGCGGATGGACCTTGTCTCATGTGCGTGCGCGATGCATGTAGTCAAAAAAAGGGGGTCTTTGTCGGCCGCCAGTCGTCGCCATTTTGGTGAGACTTCAAGACTTCAGTTCCTCTCTTAACACTGAAGACTCCACTAGTTTTTTTTGGTCCTTTTCAAATGGTTGCGCATAGCCGGAGTTTTGTTGGAGTAGCAACGAGACCGAACTTATGATTCAACTCCGGCCTAGCCTACTCGGCCACGGAATTCAACAGACAATACAATTTATGCCTAGGGTAAAATAATCCGAGCTATTAAAGGAGGACGATAGGCCCACCACGCCTCTGGGCCGCTTCCTGCCGCAAGGCCGTCCTGGCAAGGCCGTCTCCGTCTTGTACCAGCAGTGAGACTTCAATGCCACTGGGAACGCACATTAACCACGGAAGAAATTGGCGGGCATGTTCAATTGTTTGGGCTACCACCCTTACCGTTTCGACGCCAGTCAGATTTTCCGCAACCCGTAGTTCCTTGCGTCCAGGCGTATAAAGCACGTCTGGGCTGTAATATTTCTCGTGCTGAATCAAGACGTTTAGTCGGGCTCCCTGTTCCACTGCCCGCGCACAGATCTTTGGAAGAACTGTGGCAAATGAACTATCGCCAAATGTCGGAAACGGGAGATACCCGAGGGACACTGAAATACTGCGGGTTTCAGGAAGGAATATTCCGTTGAGGAGTCGGGGAAGATGGCGAAGATCTTGAGAAATGCTCAAGATCCCATTCAGTGCAGGAAGGTGAACCCTCGGCTCGATCAACGGCTTGGAGGTAATACGTTTGGTCCAAGGCCGGTGGTTGATTTCTTTTATGCCGGGGTGCCTAGAAAGAAAGGCGGATAGCTGGCTCGGATCCAGACCAGATTCGTTAATATCGACGTGGGAAAGGTTTGGGAATGACAAGTGAGGGAGGACGGCAGAGAATTCTGCGTCAGAGATGGAAGAACCGCTCTCTTTCTGAAGGCTAAAGCTTTCACGAGACGGAGCGGCGACAACGAGCGTGAACGCCTGGCCGGTTCCCGATCGCAAAAAGCGCATATTGACGGAACAAAGCGAAAAGCCGATTTCGGAAACACAAGGGCCCGAGATGTACTCGACCGTTCCCATTTTTTTGCTGCGCCCCGGAAGTTTTCTCGATGGTAGACGCAACCTGAAAGAACATAAAGATCCTTCATAGCCACGGATACGAAAGATGGATGATTTTCCCGGACGGCAAATAGCCGTGGAGTGGTGCACGAAAATGAGCGGGCCATCGACCTTTTGGCCCATGGCGCACATGAGGTTCATGAATGCCATGCTGAAATCTCTATCCTTCGATGAAGTATTCTCTCTCGGGAGGAGGGCCATTTCAGGAAATCCGAGATCGAGTTCCTGTAAACTTGGAGCGCTCGCAACTATAACCGCCAGTATCTTCAGACCTTGGAGTATCTCGGCGTCCGGAAAGCTACAGGCGAGGCGAATGATCGGCGGCGTGTAGAATGAGCGCTGAAGTGCGGGAAGCAATCGGGGAGTGACGGTGTACGACCCTGCGAGAGCCGAAGCGAAGTGTACCTCGTCTTCGAAGAAATGGAGCCGACTGCAGAGCTGGTTGAATAGCGTACAGACTGCCGCTGTCGTCAACAGCTCCGGATCCGCCATCTTGTGGAAAATCTGCTCCCAGAGCTCCACAGGGATCCTGTGCCGGCCGTCAAGGTCGGGGATTTCGAGTCTATGTGAGGAGCGGGCCGGTGACTTGGGCATGGTGGCAGTAGAATGGTCGCAGATGAAGAGTTAGGGTATATATTCAAGCGCTGTGGCCACTGGCACCAGCGTTTCAAGGGCGCGGTACCGGGTCACGTGCTCCTACTTGTGGAGAACAATAGGACAGTCCAGGCTAAGGACAAGGGGACTCTCCTTGTCCCAAGTAACTTTTAAATGACATGCCTAACAACAGCTGTCAACGCCTCACAATAGGGGCAGTCAGAGTAGAAATTAAATACCCGATTCTGGGTCGATTCTGACGGCGATTCTGAGACGATTCTCGGAATTATTTTAAATCAGAATCGCCGAGAATCGATGTAGAATCGCCTCTGGAGTCGATTCTACAGATTCTGCGGCGATTCTGCGACGATTCTGAGTCGATTCTGATTTTCGGCAATTCTCTCACGCTTAAATAAATCAGAATCGCCGTCAGAATCGACTGTCAGAATCGCCTCAGAATCGACGAGAATCGTCTACTCTGACTGCCCCTATTGACAACCGACCAGGGCAATACTATATGAATGAAACATGTTAGATCAACAAGAAGGCGATATTCGTCCCGATGCTAATTGTGATTCGACGTATCGATTCAGGTAAAAAAAAAGCACTTACATCCATGAATCCGGATTCTATACTAACAAAAATGTGCACAGACCTCATTTCATCCAACGTCGCAATACGCAGTTGGATGTGATTTCAGTTTCGCGCAGTGTTCGGAGTCAAAACGAAGGACGGAGAAGAAGGTGGCAAGAAAGAGGGAGCGTAAACAACTCGGGTATGTTCCGAGAATTCCTTCACTCGTGGGGGCACCTCAATTCGTACGCGTACGGTCAACTACGATGACCCAATGATAATTTGCAAACATAGCTATGAATCAGTGGCTCGTGGCACGACAAGAATAATCTTACTTGAGAAAGGCGTTCCGACGGTACAGTTTTTAATTGGGAATGATTCACTAATTCCCTTTTTTACGGGTTATGAATTGAACAAGGGAAGCGATCGCAAAATTTACGCGTGCGAAGTCTTGCCACGTGATCGCGATTCAAACTCCGGCGTTCTATGCCTTGTCCGACCTTTCGCTTTTACCGATACCATCTCAATACCATCTCGGTTCTCAACGGGCAATGCACCATCCAGCATCGTAAAGAAGCCTTATAGCAAGTATATTCCTGGGATGGAGTCTACCGAGGTGCGTGTTGGTTCATATACTCCAGGATATAGTCGTGAGTTTTTACTCGCAGTAAATCGTAGAGCCTGCTTGCCATTGACTCGACGTGACACCGTTCTCTTGGCCGATTGCTCTGACACCTCAAGAATGCAGTTTTACTCGATGCGTTCAATCATTGAAGGAGATGCTCGCCCGTACTTCGTGCCCAGACATTGCTTGATCGGAATTCGACGGGGTCACACTGGTTTCATGAACAGACCTATGCGAATTGTTTCACTATCATCATCAAGACCAACGTATATCACCGCCTTGAAAAGCCCTCCTTCCGCCGCCCGGGAGTCCGCCGTAGATCTACAATTACTCCACCGACGCACCGTGTACACACGCCCCACCCCACCCCATCATTGCGCAGGACCGGCGGCAGTGAATGGTGGGCGAGTGGGTCCCGACGTTCACTAGTGCCACCCGACGCGCAACCATCTATCGTACAGTTTTGCGGGGTCCGAGACGTATCTCCCCACCGTCGGCCGTGTTTATGGCGCAGATTCTGGTATCCGGATTCCCACCTCCTCGACTCTCTTTCCACCATTCTCATCGCTATCCCACCTGCGTCGCATGTGGCTTGAAATACCTCAGGTATCGGTGCCGGCGCAATGACATCGACGTCGCCGACCCACGTGGACTCGACTACCGCTCATCCGAGCTTGCGGATACCGCCCGCCCCTATAGAGGTCACCATATACGCGCACGCTGCTTCACTGAGTTCGCGAACAGTGCGATGGGAGAAGGTGGGGGAGGGGCGCACCAAAGCTGGGATGCTGGGAGGCTTGTGGTTCATTGGCTCAGTGTTATGAACTACGAGCGAGGCGCGCGCACGAACCCTCTCCCGCGGATGCGTAGCAATGAGGGGAACGCAGATGAGGCCGAGCGTGGGGACGAAGGCGGAGACTTGGAACAGGCGGCAGTGCCCGAAGATCAGGAAGGGGTATGTGTGTGTCGTCGCCTTCCTACTACTTATGCTCGCTGGCTCCGACCTTCGGACACCATGCGCATACAGCGTTGCGGCCTCACGCGCGGCTCTCTTGGACTCTCGCGGAATCACTAAGCCAAGCTCCTCCTCCCCAGCCGCAGCATTCGCGGATCCCGCACCCACGGGATTGTGCTGAGGGAGATGAAGCCGCTCCTGCGCGGATACCGCCGATCCGAATCATTTGGCGAGACCGCGAGATCGGTGCTTCTTCTTCCGCAACGTGACGAGTCTGGTGGTGAGGGAAACGCATCGCGCATGAGCACCACGGTGAGTATGCGGAATGGTTGGTGGTGATGTAAGGCTCGCGCTGAACATCCGTGGAGTCTTGTCCTCGAAACAATTCGTGCTTGGGAATTCAATCATGTCACGTTGTACGTGCCAACGAACTTCATTTGTGCTATTCTCTCCAAATTCTGCTCCTAATCCGTCACTGAATTCTTCTTTGCTGACCGTCCCGCCTGATTCTCAGGCTCTCCTGCCTTATTCACTCTTTTAACGATCGTTGAATCTGATGTGTGTACTCTGCCGCAGGGACATGGATGGATTGATGGGTTTTCGACCGTCTGCTCATCAATCTCACCCATGATGGATAAAATTACAAGGTCTTCCAATTATCTGCCCATGATGAGAGTACGCACCGAACTCCGTTTCACCTCCCCTGGTCACTCGCAAACTAACGACTAAGGTACATTATACAGTACTTCTACGCCGCTTCGAAATGGACTGCCAACTCGCGAGATCCCCCTAGAATCCACATCACCCTCCTTGTACCGTGCGGGATCGTACACCACCAACTTGCCGCCACTCAGATTTGATGTGAACATATCATCTTGATACCATTTCATTCGGCATGTTTACCCGATATGGAAATCAGGTCAGATTGACGTGAACAATGAGCCCGAGCCCCAGCTGGCCTTGACGTGAAGTTCAGATGGATCAGAGATGTATCCCCAGTTCACAAATGCCTGGTTACTTGCCTCGGTACAACATCCAACTTCGCCCGCAAAATTGATGGCCTGTCATACCACTACCGATCAATTTGGCGATTGTGGTTACTTGCTTACCTGTCATTTTCTCGAGCTCCTCGGCTCAATTCCGCCTTGTTTCTTTATTCAATGTTGCTGCTACAATTATTTTCTCATCATAAGCTTGCGATAAGCACTGACCGTCCCTTTTTTGTGATATACCGCATCCTGTATTCTTGTACCTGTTCGAACGGACGAGAGCTTCGATAAATGAATTTATGCTCAGCACAGCCACCAAGAGAACGTTAAGGACTTGGTCGAGTTGACTAAGCGATTCGACCAGTTGCTTAACGTTCTCCCACTCACGTGACAACGACCGTGACTTTCATGCCTCCAGCCTCAGGAGTGCAACGCGCACCACGGGAAAAGGCCCTCCTCAAGGCCTACATTTACGAGGGCCACTAACAGCTAGCTATAGTCTACAGCGAGTCGCTGCAAGTCTGCCAGCGACGGACAGCAAAATGAAGTAGATTCCGGATAATACACAGCAAGCCTAATTTCATTCAGATCCGGGTATGGAGCGCATACTACCAGTGTACGCGGCGCCCTGGGCAGAGCCCCTTCCGGTAACGACTATCATCCCACCCAAGGAGGACGCTGTTGCCGTACTGGAGCGATTCCTTTCCGACCCCGGATTCGCACGCACGAGTTCACTGATGGCTCTCTTTTGAACGGAGCGGCTGGCGGAGCAGCGGTTCGGATTGAGGAAGATGTAGCGCAGGAAAAGATCCTCATTCCCCTCGGCGACGGTCAGGTTGCAGAAGGAGAAGTTGAGGGAGTCTTACGCGCCACGGAGAAGGTGATGGGGGACGGAGAATGCCGTATGCTCACGGTATCGGACTCACAGGCAGGTCTGCGCGGCATCACCTCTACCGCACCTCGTTCTGGCCAGTTCCGCGCCATCGAGTATGATGTGCTAGTTCGCGGGGCGTTGTCGAAGCAGCCGGCACTCCAGATCACTAACCTATGGACGCCTGCGCATATCGGCACTATCGGTAACGAGCTTGCCGATGACGCCGCCAAAGCTGCCACACTTCTCCCCCCCTTACCGACCATCCCTGTTTCCCTCACAACGTGCAAGCGTCGCATCAACATTGATATCCTGGACCGTTGGAAAGCTCTGTGGAAGGTCTCTAAAACTGGCCGCGGCCTCCGCGAGATTGACAACACCCCACCGAGTCTGATCCTCCGCTCGCCCTACACGTCGTCTGCATCCCGCGCGCACATCTCCCTCCTCAGCCAGCTTCGCACAAACTTCTCCTCTCTCAACGCCCATCGGTTCCGTTGCCGTCTTGCTCCCTCCCCAGCGTGTGATGCCTGTGGCGCTCGGAGAGAATCCCGCGCTCACTTCTTATTGCACTGCCCTGCATGGGACCACCTTCGTCCTCCCCTCCAGATGGCATCCTACGCTGCTGGCCTTCTCGGCTCCGTTGATGTACGCACCCTCCTCTCTCACCCTAAGCTCCTGAAACCTGTCATCAAATTCATCGACCTCACCGGTAGATTCTCTTAAGTTTTGTTTTCTTTCTCGCTTTCCATCGTATCTTTTACTTAATCTTACTCATAATACTCTCACAAATCATATAGAAACATCATGGTATCCCCAAGCCTCGCCTCCGCTGCATCCTTCCCCGTACTTTACCGCTTTCTCCTTGTCTCCATCTTTCCCTGCACGCTACTACTTTTCTTCTCTTATTCTCGCACTTACAAAAATTACCCTCCCCACCCCATACAGTTATCCATCCACTTAACCTATCCTAGCATAGCTAGAGTACTGCTGCGTAGCCATCATGGCCAGGTACAGCAACAATAGAATTCAGTTCAGTTCAGTTCAGTTCCCTGTTGTCCGCGAGGGCGTCGCGTCGGCCTTGCAACATATTCCTCCTCCGAAGATTCATCTTCATCGCTGCTGCTACTCCCTTCCAAGTCCGCTGCATCGGACATAGTCTCCTCCTCGCTGTCCAATGCATCACTCGCCTCCGGCCCATCCTACTCCTCCGGTCGCACCTTCTTGGTTTTTCTTGTTGCCTGTCCTGCCTTCTTCTTCGGTGCTGTCCGATTCTTTCTCTTCTTGGTTGTTACCTTCCGCTTCTTTGTTGGAGGAGCACCATCAAGGTCATCCTCGGCCCGTATTCGACGTTTCTGAGCCCGGGCCGCAGCAGCTGTTGCTTTACGCTGAGAGTGAGTGCCGCGCAACTGTTCGGCCAGTTCCTTGTGTTTTTTGAGACGCTCTTCAGCCAACCTTTGAACGTATATGTGATGTGGATTCCACGTCCCAGCCACGTAGCCCCCAATTGGCGGTGTAAGTATAATGACTTGAACACGTGGTACTTCCTCGTTTAGTTTCTGAAGAGCCTCCAAGACATCTGTGCCTGCCAGGAATGCCACTCCTTCTGGGTATTCACTGATTCGAGCAAGAGGCCGAATGGCGCTGGTACGTGCGTTGACATTGGTCTCTACAAATATGTCAAAATTACGAATGTTTCATGTATTATCACCCATTGCTCACCGCAAAAGGGACACGATCAAGACACAAGCTTTGAATCCCAAGATTGCAGGCACCGCAGATTTGTGGCTAGAAGCCAAGTTCTCCACCAGCCGCCAAGTCCATATGCGGGTCTTTATGTGCGATGATTCCACCAGTTGGGGCAGAAATCCAGCTAGTGATAGGCACGGGTCGGGTGACCCGCGGCGGGCCCCGGGTACGGGTCGGTCTGGGTATGGGTACGGGTCAGCCTTGGAATTTTCGTTGGACCCGCGGGTACCCGTATGGACCCGTGGGAAACAGGTGTGTCAAAGCATTTTGGTTTCAAGCAACGTCCTACGTAGTTGACAGAGAATTCTAAACTCATTCTAAGTGTTCCCCAGACCCCTGAGGCCCACTGAAAAGTATGCTCACCTGTATTGAACTTAGCCGAGGCTGCGGATCATCATTCCGTTTTAGGCAAGACCTAATATTTCAACTCAAAAAAATTGCTGGGCTCATTGGTCACACCTAGAGAGGTGCATAAAACAGCAGGTACACGAATAATTATTCTAAGACTGAAAACTTCAATCAAAAAACACGTAGCCTCTGACGGGTTGCACGGGTTGCGGGTCATCCCACCGACCCGGACCCGGACCCGTACCCGTACGCGCGGGTACGGGTTTTGGCGGGTACGGGTACGGGTCAGCGCGCCGATACCCGCGGGAGACCCGTGCCGATCACTAAATCCAGCAAATCTGCATTGATTTCAGCCCTACACCGCTAGGAGAGCGGGTACTCCGATACAATGCATGTTCTACATCCTGGGATTTTTCATTCCTAGTTCAACATAAAAGGTGATCAACAGACACCGTCGGGACTAACCACAAGAAGGACACCAGTTCAACACAAGGCTTCAAATACAAGATTGACTCCGTAAGGCGCCGTCACTTCAGCGCGTAATGTTATTCAATGAATCTGATTCTGCTACCGAAACCCAGAAATTTTATCGCTACGGGGTTGATCAACATGGTGATCCATATAGTAATGGGTTCAATGCATGGATTACCGGCGCCGTGGATTCGTGGGAAGACAGGTTCTTCAGTAGCTTGCAAGAGGATTGGCGGACCTCCGCGCCCGGTGAGTCCAGAATTATCGGGACATAATCCGGCACATCTGCGCGAATCAAGGCATGGCTACCCGTCCATCCGGCGGGCTATCTAAGATAATGCACCGCTGACTCCTGACTTGAGGATTCCCGCATCTTCTTCTCTAATTGAGACAGTTGGAACGGAGGCTAGGAAGTGCCTCCTAAGACTTCTATAAGTCTGACGGCGCGTCGCGACCTGACCATCAGCACGTGGGCGCGATTATCACGTGTTGATATCCCTTTTCTCCACGTCGACTCGGACGACAATCATCAGGCCAAACGACTGCTTCGAGGGCTTGGGTTGACTTGAAAGGTGTGTTACCCGGCATTAACTACGGGCTTT